>BLSH010171408.1:1377116-1395250 GCA_018402905.1 Glandirana rugosa
CGTACCTAAAATTCTCCTTGGGGGTGTGGCTTTTTTTTTCCGGTAGTGTAGTGTCGGGTCGGGGTCCTACACTGCAGTACTTCCACCCCGAGTACTACTGCAGTAGCACACCGGGGCGGGGTACGGTTATATACCGTTGGCGCGTCGTACCTGAGCCGTAAGCTCACCTTCTCTCGCTGCTCAGTTGTAGAGGTCTTCTCTTCTCTTCTTATTCCTCTTCTTCTTCGCCTTCTTCGATCGGCTCCTCTGTCGCCGTTTTTTCGTCTTCTGGCTTCTGGGGCGTCTTCTGGCTGTCTTCTGAGGGGTCTTCTGCGGGGTCTTCGGTCTTCTGCTTTTTTGCCGCTGTCTCCTCGGCTAGCTTCTTCCGCTTCTTCTTCTCCTTATTCTTCTCTTCTCTTCTGGAGATGTTGACTCGTCGCTCTCTTCCACTCGAATGCCGAGTCCATGCTGCGCGGTTGCCATATATTGGCATGGGGCGGGGCCACACGATGACGTCATCATGAGCCCCACCTTCATGACGTCACATCCTGGGGCTGGGCTGTGATGTGATGGCCTTTTTTTTTCGGTGTGGGGGTTCCTCTTAAAATCCATGCCAGATCGTAGAGCCTGGAATGCCCTTGGGGGGGAACCCTACGCAAATTTTTTGCGGGGGTTCCCCTTCAAGATCCATAGCACACAAGTCACGCCGCAAGTCGGATCATCATGATCCGACTTCTGGTGCGGCTTCTATTCAAATCAATGGGCTCCCATAGGGAACCATTGATTTTGAATAGAGGCAGAAAAACGCTGTGACAGCTAGAGTGGAAAAACGTGCATTGACATCAATGTAAAACGCAGAGAAAAACAGCAATTTTTTTCCTGATGTCGGACCTGGCGTTTTTGCAAACGCCCGTGTGTATGAGGCCTAATAATGCAGACCAAACCCAAGTACTCAAATGCAGACATACCACTAATTGTCTCCAAGAAATGTCAGGTTGTTTAACTCTCCGGCATCTATCAAAAAGTAAAAATATATCAGTTGTGGGTGAACTGATCCTTTAGCATTTATGCACACTGGCTAAAAGAATGTTGCTTCTACAGGAGTTTTGTGTTTTGCCTGTAAAAGCAGCTCAATGTTATCCTATGTGTCCATGCACATAAGGATGATTGTATGCATATTTTAAGCTCAGTATTTAGTGGCCCCTTTGTTGGGAGCCTTCTTGCAAAAGAAGATGCTAAACACTGCTAAGCTCTCCTAAACTCCTGTACAGATTTTTTTTTTCTGCCAATGGAACTGGCGTTTTTCTATGCCCAGTGTGCATGGAGCATTAAAGTGATTCTATAGCCTAAACCTTTGTTTTACCTTAAAGTTAAGCCTTAAAGTTCACCTTTTTACAAAAAATAATAAAACAAAATAAATTGCAGGTTACAAAAATGTGCCTTGATTATGTTTTGTTTTGGGAGCCTGTAAAGAATTGCACCAGCAATCAGCAGTTCGCTGATGTCATGCAGGTTTCCTGCAGATCTGTTGGTGTATTGGCTTGCTCGTGGTATTTCTTTGAAAGCTATACGCTGGCAGCCGCAAAGGCTACTGGACCTTGTAGTTGTCCATTCACAGAGGAATGTGAATGAGTGAGGTGGCCAGGTGCATGGCCATGTCTTTTTTGAATTGTGGCAGCAGACACTGAGAGAAGATCCCCGGTCTCCTGTCACAGCGGGGGCAGGGGGGTGCATGGGCTGGTGCATTCATAACATGTTCCACCTTGAAGATAGGTATAACATGTTATGAAAGGTGAATTTATTCTTTAGCACATTTCTTGAACTAAGGTAAAACATTTTTAGGCAGCAGGATCCCCACTCACCGCCCCCTCCCTTACACTTACCTGAGCCCTCATTCTATCCAGCGCTGTGCATGTCTGCAGCTCTTCTGCCCCCTCACTTCCTGGTCTCTTGGTCTTTGCTGTCAATCAAAGCCAGTGACATGGCGGCAATAGACGCAGACAGCAAGGCTCGGTAGCGAGCCCGAATGAGTACCCCCATTGGAAGTGGCTTGCTATGGGGGCACTTGTTGGAGGTAAGGAGCGCCAGCGAGGGACCTGAGAAGAGGAGATTTGGGGCCATTCTGTTACATTACACAGAGCAAGTAAGTATAAACCTGTTTATTGTTTAAAAAAAACACATCAACACTTTTACAATCACCCTTAAGTTCTCATCACTACAGTCACAAACTAATGTGGATTTGACCCTGCTGGCCATTAAAAAATCAAACAAATGTTTGGGGAAAAAAAAACATTTTTAACTCAATTCTACTAGATTATGGTCAGCTTTAAAGGTAACGTGTTTGTTTTTTAACCACTTGCTTACTGGACACTTAAACCCCCTCCTGCCCAGACCAATTTTCTGCTTTCAGCGCTGTCACATTTTGAATGACAATTGCGCGGTCGTGCGACGTTGTACCCAAACAAAATTTTTATAATTTTTTTCCCAAAAATAGAGCTTTCTTTTGATGGTATATGATCACCTCTGCGTTTTTTAATTTTTGCGCTATAAACAAAGAGCGATGATTTTGAAAAAAGAACATCCAAAAAAACAAAATTATTCATCAGTTTTGGCCAATATATATTCTTCTACATATTTTTGGTAAAAAAAAAAAAAAAAATATTTTTTTTTTTTTTACTAGTAATGGTGGCGATCTGCGATTTTTATCGGGACTGCATGATAGCAGCGGACATGTCTGACTTTTTTGACACTTTTTTGGGACCAATGACATTTATACAGCAATCAGAAATGTAAATAGCCACTGATTATTGTATAAATGTCATTGGCAGTGAAGGGGTTAACACTTAGGCTACTTTCACACTGGGGTGGGGAGGGGCGGTAGTGGTAAATCGCCGCTAATTTGCGCCGATTTACCGCTATTACAGCGGCGCTACGGCGCCGCTATGCAGGCGGGAGCGGGACACTTTTAACCCCAAAGTAGGGGTCAACAAGGGGTTAAAAGTGCTACCCCCACGGTACAACGGAGGCGGTGTACAACCGCTTTGGGAGCACTGTCCATTGCTTTCAATGGAGGGGGCGGTGTAGGAGCGGTGTAAACACCGCTCACAGCACCGCCCCAAAGATGCTGCTTGCAGGACTTTTCTTGCTGTCCTGCAAGCGCACCGCCCCAGTGTGAAAGCACTCGGGCTTTCATACTGGTGAGAATAGAGGGAGGATTTTTTCAGGCGCTGCACAGGCGCTATTTTTAGCACCGCAGCTTGTGAAAAACGTTTCAGTGTGAAAGTAGCCTAAGGGGGCAGTGAAGGAGTTAGATGTGTTCCCTGTATGTGTTCTAACTGTGTGGGGGCGGGGCTACCAGGGACATAACAGATCTAACTGATCCCGATCACAGGTATCAGTAGATCTGCTATGTCCCCCCTCACAGAACGGAGAACTGCTGTGTTTACATCGGCGGTTCCCCATTCTGCAGCTCTATTAGGCGATTGGGGGTCTCCAGCGGACATTGGGTCTGCCCAGTCCATGGACGTCCGCCGGGCAATTCAGATCAGCGCTGTAGCCATCTTTCGGCTATAGCGCGGATCTGTATTGGTTAAAGTTTAGACCCAAAAATAATTACTTAAAAGTAAGCGTTGCTATAAAAACCCCTAAAACACAATTTTCCAAGATCTTTGCTTTCAGAAAATAGATCATGTTGAGAGAGTTGTGAATTTTACATTTCATAATATGTGTTTTAGGGCTAATGTAGATGAGTGTTCGGGATGTGTTACCCTTCAAATCTGTTGCTGAATTTAACCATATTTGACTAGAAGCAGCCAAGCATGGTAAAAAACACACTTTGTAAATGTTATCCTTCTAATCTGCTGCCAAGGCAATAGCCTACAGGAGCCGTGTGATAAATGTGGCCCTGACTGTAACTGTATGTAAAACCACTTTTAATGTACGAGGAAAAGCTTTCTATTGACTTTGCAAACCTTGTTTGCTCAGCAGCTGTTAAAAGCGTTTTGCATGTACATATATATATTTATATATATATATACATAAACAGTATACAGCATCTCACAAAAGTGAGTACACCCCTCACAGTCTTGTAAATATTTTATTATATTTTTTCATGTGACACTTTGCTACAATGTAAAGTAGTAAGTGTACAGCTTGTATAACAGTGTCAATTTGCTGTCCCCTCAAAATAACTCAACACACAGCCATTAATGTCTAAACCGCTGACAGCAAAAGTTAGTACACCCCTAAGTGAAAATTTCCAAATTGGGCCCAAAGTGTCAATATTTTGTGTGGCCACCATTATTTTCCAGCACTGCCTTAACCCTCTTGGGCATGGAGCCATGACAACATCACAGAGCTGATGAATGTTATAGATCTTGCGCTCCTCCACCTTCTGTTTGAGAATGCCCCACAGATGCTCAATAGGGTTTAGGTCTAGAGACATGCTTGACCAGTCCATCACCTTTACCCTCAGCTTCTTTAGCAAGGCAGTGGTCATCTTGGAAATGTGTTTGGTGTCGTTATCATGTTGGAATACTGCTTTGTGGCCCAGTCTCCAAAGGGAGGGGATCATGCTTTGGTTCAGTATGTCACAGTACATGTTGGTATTCATGGTTCCCTCAATGAACCGTAGTTCCCCAGTGCCAGCAGCACTTATGCAGCCCCAGACCATGACACTCCAACCACCATGCTTGACTGTAGGCAAGACACACTTGTCTTTGTACTTCTCATCTTGTTGCCTCCACACACGCTTGACACTATCTGAACCAAATAAGTTTCTCTTGGTCTCATCGGACCACAGGACTGGTTCCAGTAATCCATGTCCTTAGTCTGCTTGTCTTCAGCAAACTGTTTGTGGGCTTTCTTGTGCATCGTCTTTCTGGGAAGACAGCCATGCAGACCAATTTGATGCAGTGTGCGGCATATGGTCTGAGCACTGACAGGCTGACCTCCTACCCATTCAACCTCTGCAGAAATGCTGGCAGCACTCGTACGTCTATTTCCCAAAGGCAACATCTGGATATGACTCTGAGCACGTGCACTCAACTTCTTTGGTCAACCATGGCGAGGCCTGTTCTGAGAGGAACCTGTCCTGTTAAACCGCTGTATGGTCTTGGCCACTGTGCTGCAGCCCAGTTTCAGGTTCTTGGCAATCTTCTTATAGCCTAGGTCACCTTCATGTAGAGCAACACTTGTTTTTTTCAGATCATCAGAGAGTTCTTTGCATGAAGTGCCATGTTGAACTTCCAGTGACCAGTATGAGAGAGTGAGAGCGATAACACCAAATTTAACACACCTGCTCCCCATTCACACCTGACACCTTGTAACAATAATGAGTCAAATGACACCGGGGAGGGAATGGGTGTAATTAATTAATGGAATAATTGGGCCAAATTTGGATATTTTCACTTAGTGGTGTACTCACTTTTGTTGCCAGTGGTTTAGACATTAATGGCTGTGTGTCATTTCTTCAGTGTTGTCACATGAAAAGATATAACAAAATATTTACAAAAATGTGAGGGGTGTACTCACTTTTTTGAGATACTGTATAAATAGGTATGGTTGCTTTATACAGCTGAAATCCAGCAAATATTGTGTATTCTTACTTGAATTTTGAATTTTGGTGTTCTTTCTTCTTTTGTGTATTTCTTCCAGATCTGTGATTTAATCCAATGTTGAAACGTTTCCTTTATGCAGGAGCTTCCTGTAATAAAGACCGGTCACTGCAACGCTATATGTTTTTACAGGGTGACTGGTCTTCGCCTTTTTGAAGCTTTCTGCAGGCAGTCTGTAGTGAGTGAGCCTTCTGAGTCACTCTCATAGCTCTGCACAGGCAGCATAGTGATATTATTGGCTCTTTTACAAGGTAACATCTGTATTTGCAAAGGCATCTGGTACACATAAAGGGATTTATATACTGTGTGCAAATTGAAGAATATATTTAAATTAAGGATTTTGTACATGATGATCAGCTTTAAGTATAGTTCTGATTAGAACTACTTCTATGATAGATAGATAGATAGATAGATAGATAGATAGATAGATAGATAGATAGATAGATAGATAGATAGATTGATAGATAAGTAGATATACTTTGTATTTATTTTCTGTTTTTTAAAACCCACTAAGTATGTACAATTACAGCATTTACCTCAAGCTCTTTTTACACATCAGATGAAATGAAAGCAAAGCACATAAAGGCTAATGGGACCAATGAAGTTTGACCCTTCACTCTGCAAGAACTAATTGTATTCATTTGTTTTGCAGTGTGCATGTACAGAGAGCCATCACTGCATGAAATTGGAGAGAAGCAAGGACGTTCAAGAAAAAGTTCAGGGACACCAACCATGAATGGTGGAAAAGTTGTTAATCAAGAGTCAACATAGCCAAGATCCTGCCCTGTCCTGACAGTGAACCCGTTGGAAAGTCAGAAATGATACATATAAACTGACATAACAGGTTCCGCTGACTACGTTTTTGAACTCAAGTTTTCTTCTTTGGATAGAACAAAGAAATGGAAATTGCCTGTGCAATGTTTTAAACCAACCAGAAAAATATGAAGATAATACTTTGAATCTGGACTCCATTCATATTTTATGCAAAATTTGCTATGTGATCAAATTAGTTCCCATCTCTGCATAAAACGTATACAATAAAGATATTACCTTTAAAATGACAACAAAGTTCTGGAGAAATGAATCTGAACAAAAAAATCAGTCAAGGCCACTAGGGTACCAACCCCTCTTTTGCGATATTCCTCTGTTTTTGATTTGTGTCTATCTATGAAGCTTTGTCTGTACAAATGCCATCATATGTAGAAAGCACAGGCTTACAATTATGTATTGTATTCACGTGTGAAGTTTGCAGAATTCACAGACATGATAGAAAAACAACACCCTTTACAAACCAAAGAATCAACTGTGTTTTTCTTTTCTTTTAGGAAATGTATCTAATTTAAAGCAAGCCCAAGTTTAGTAAAAAATAAATTTCACCACAAGGAACATGATTTACTATCAATCCTGCTGCTTCTCGTTTTGTTTAAAATCCTCCTTCTACGATCCCTATGCCTGTCCCCTTGCTGTAATCTACCAGTGCTGCGAGGGTTAATAGAGCGAAGGAGCCTGTCATTTGCACTCATCAAAAGTGATGATTACACCTACCATTTCCACCCACCTTCTCTATTCATAGAAGTTGTATTATAGCTTCTGTGGATGAAAAATGAATGGAGGCAGACCATGTCCGCCATTCAGAGATTGTTTATTATCTGTAGTACAGTTTCTTCTGAACGGAGGAGATGGGAAGAAAGGGTGGGTATAGTCGGCACTCTTAAAGAGCGCATATGAGAGGTCTCTCGGGTCAATTAACTTCTGCAAAGATTACAGGGGGTGCCAATGGAGGCAGGGGTGTATTTAAAATATATACGAGGAGCCAGTAGTACAAGAGAAACATTGCAGTAATATTTAGCCATGCCTCTTGTGCCCATTGCTTTTTTTGCTAAACTTAGGCTTTAAAGTAAAACAGCCAGATAGAAATTCTTGAGCAACCCCCCTACATTTACCATTGCTTCTCTGCCTCTCAGAGCACTGCTGCCACTATCTGGGTACTTCTTTTATATAAGGAAGTATGTGACATGTCACCTGCCTCCACCAATGAAGCACTTAGGGTGCGAGTGCTGCCAAAATTGGAGTAGGGGGCATGCCATTCACTGTGCATTTTTTGATATATTTAGGTATTGTCATTTTAGGTATTTGTGGGGATGGTGGCAAAGATCAGAGTGATGAGAAAATGACAGTTGACGTAAGGAAGGAGGAAGGAAGGAGGGAGAACTGGTTTAGAATTTCTTTGGCAGGTTTTCTTTAAAATGACCTGACCCTCTTTTCCACCTGAAACTAAAACTGCTGCTTAACGATAGCTACCCAAGTCTTCTGTTCAGAAAAGCCTCCATTGTGGGCTTCTGTAATTAGTTTAACTTTACAATGGACTTCTCAACTGGCAGCATATGCCTCAGCCTTCCCTGTTAGTAATCCCCACCTCCTACCTTCCTGTATGATGAGATTGTCTTTCTGGCCAATAAGGCACTCTTATGGTACAGATTCCAATGGGTAAATGGAATTTAACTAAATGGAATTAACAAAATTTTCTTTTTGTTCTTACTAAATATAAACCCATCTCTGTAACCGAAGCAACTGTATTCTATATGTCAATTTATTTCTAGCCAACAACTTTTTTCAGTTTTGGATCAAGTGGAGCAAGGTTAGAAACTCTGTCATGTTTCAGTTGCTGTCTGGGGCCCTTTAGAGGATACCACCCTATGTTCCTTTTATTGATGACCATCTGTACAAGAGGGGAGGAATAATTCCTACAATAGCGATGCAGACATCAATACCAACCTAAATGCACATATTCGCCAGCACACCAAGAATCCTAAATGTTGTCCAAAGGTTTTTATTGCAGAAATATTATTGCAGAAAGATCACAACAGAAGAGAAAGTGCAAAGTTTCAGAGCCTCGCAGGACCCCTTCATCAGGCATGTGACTGTGCCTGACAAAGGGGTCCTGCAAGGCTCCGAAATGTTGCACTTTCTCTTGTGATGTGATCTTTCTACAATAAAATCCTTTGAAGGACATTTAGTATCCTTGGTGTGCTGGCAAATATGTACATTTATCTGTGATCTTTCCAGTAACCAGTTGGTAGTCTCTGCAGCACCCGCTATAGATGAGCCTTGTTCCCAGGAACATGTGCGAGGAGATTATAGAAAAGATTGATACCAAAATGGGATTTTATTTCTTGCCCATACAGTCCAAAACAAAACAAAAAAATTGGTTGGGAATAAATGTCTGATGACAATTTGGTCTCTTTCTATGTATTGTAACTTACATGTTTTAAACTGAAAAACTAAAGACTTTTTGATTTCCTTCTAGGTCAAAAGAACAATGTATTGTTGCTTATAATATTGTGTCTGTGAATTCCATCCATCACCATTACAAATAACCCTGTGGGCAAGCTTATTTGGCATGTTGTGATTCACAAAGTGAATGCATGTAATGGCAAAGACTTGAAAATGTGAATGTGTCCTTTTGTTGAGCTCCATATTCCATTCTAAAATTAGCACAATCAAAAATACTGTAAGCGGAAAAAGCCTATATATATATATATATATATATATATATATATATATATATATATATATATTGGTGCTAAAGGGCTGGTGGTAGCAGGCTTTATTTTTTAAAAGGGAAAAGAACACCTTTTTTAAAAGGGAAAAGAACACTAATGCCTTTATTTAAAATTGCAATGAGCATGGTGCAGTAAGCATTAGCAACCAGTTACACATAATCTGTCACTGGTTTGCCTATATTAACATACCTTCCAGTAACATACAGTCAGTAAAGGCTTTTAAGCTCCGCTCTGAGCTTCCTAGAGTACGATTACTTAGTTGAGCACTGCCCCTTTTGGCATCCAAGAAGTCCGTTCATAGGGATGCTTTAAACTGCCAAAATGTGATTGCTTGCTATGGGTTACTGCACGCCATTGCCTTATCACACTTTACCAGTCTGGTGTGACTTCTTAACATTAACAAGCATGCTAAAGATAGAAAATACAAATATTTTGTACATAGCTCTGGAATGCAGCTATGAAGGGCTTCCATTTGCAGATTAGCTTTTTATTTAGATACAAATCAAAATAGATATTATTATAGATATTTTTCTGTTACAAAAATGGAAATGAATTGCAATATAAAATTATCATGTTTGAATGCCAATGATTATAGCTAGAGGGATGCATGAATACAGCTTGTTCTGTTTTGACTTGCATTTGCACATTTTATTTGCTAGATTGGGTTCAGTATAGAGTGAAGGGCAGGAAGAGAGATTTTGTAAGGGTTGAAGGGTAGGGCATTTTTTTTAATGTTTTGACCACATTTTAGCTTGTTAAATAATAAAAAAAACATTTATTGGATCTGTGGCAAATGACTATGTTGGTGCACTGCATTATTTAACATTTTAATTTGCTTTGTGATTTCCTTGCAGCAGTTCTCCAGAATTCACTGTACATAATGCGACTCCTGAGTCATACGTAGCAGATGTCAACGTGTTATAGGCACAATATAAGAAGTTGTTGCGTTGGCTGACAGTTCTTGCAGTTACTATGCAAGGTCCTTCAGTTTTCTTCCCTTTTTATCTGTTCCTTGCCGTTGGCTAAGGGTTCATACAAGCAAGATCAAAACAAGCAATTCTATTACACTTAAATGGGTTTTCCTCATTCATTCAATTAATATAAAATAATATAAAATCTTGTAGAAGTGATAGAAAAAGCCACTTCTCCAACTCTTCCAGACATTTATTTTAATACATTTGACAACTGGACAGAGCTTCTTGCCTTTTTTCGGGTGAGACCGAGCTCTGGCATCAAAAAAACATTCATTTTATAGGGCATGGGCAGAGTACATTGAAACCCAAATGTCCAGACTAAATTTAGCAGCATCAGGATGAATCAGTTAACTTGAAGATGGCAACTAATTTGCTTACCTGAATATGTTTTATAATACTTTAATTGCATGATAGAATTTTTATTTGGCACATTCTTCTAATAAATACCATGCGTATGTTGTTTATTTAAAGCTAACCAGTAGACACATGTGCAAAAGATATACATTTTTATTATTTTACACCAGTTGCATTTTTCATTATTTTACACTGGTTGCATTGTACTGGCTTCAGCTTCACTTTGGATGATACACAGCTAAAGTGAACAGGTTTGTATTATATACAAACCTTATGTCATCACTATTAGTATACTGGAAAAGTCCCCCCAAAAAAGGGTTTTATGGCAGCAAAATAGTAAGAACACTGAGGAATATTTAAAGTATGTTTATATGATGATAAATGATGGTAATACAAAAGCTATAAGTTAATTCCAAAGTTTATTGATTGACTACACATCAAGAAGGTTAAAAAACAGGAGCTCTGGTTTATGTAAGCATGGGACATGTACAGAAACATACACAGTGGTACCAAAACAAAATGCGGGAGTGAGCCAGTGGACTGTGCTCGAACCCCAACACAGTTGGACCATTCAAAGGGTGTATAACAGTCTTCCTCAGGGGAAATTGTCCCTTTCTGGAAAGTAGTATGAAACAATTACAATTCAGATCATAATTATACAATACATATACATGTAATAGTTACAAAATACAAGAGAACTTACATTTATCCGTAGCATGTGGTTGCAACATACCAATCCCCACAGACCAGAGCATGATTACATTTTTTTGTGTTTAAAATAGACAATGGCATATACTGTGGGCTTTACCCATCCTCCACCAAGACGCTCAGCCACCGGCTAGGGGCTTACAAGACACTCAGTCTCCTCATGATGAGAGGAGCTTGCAGTCAATGACAAGAACAAATTACCTAGGACATCAAATATAAATGAGTATACTTCTATATATGGAACAAAAAAATAGCCTGCACTATGCAGGGGTAGAGCATAGATGCTAGGAACATAGTAGTAGGAGTGGTAGGGAAGAAGGGATAGTTAGGGGACATCTCCTAGGGTGGTTAGATCAAGGACTTTGTTTATAAAAGAGTATTACTTTTGCTGGGAGTCAATAAAATATAAATGTGAATAAAGTCAAAACGACCATATACAAAGATATGGCATGAGGTGAAATGCTCTGAGGACACAAGTCAGAGCGGCACCCCATGCTACCAAAAGCAGGACAGGAAAAGCAGAAATCCTATAGAAATCAAGGGCCTACTTACTAATGCCAAAAAGGTTAGACCTATGTATAGGTACCCAAACCTATAGCCAAGGCTAAAACCAAACGCTGAGAAGCAAGGTCAAAAAGCCAAAAGTAAGTAAACACAATATTAGAGTTGTTAAAAGATAGATTCTGGGGGGGGGGGGGGATTCCCATACCTACTGCAGTTATAATTGTGTTTGACCTGGAGGAGAAGCCAATGTGTCCTACCTTATTTAATCCCCATTATATAGGTACCCCAAAGGGGGTGGAGTGGCATAGATTAGCTGCAAAACAACTGATAACAATCAGCTGGCCACACAAGCAGCCTCGTGTGAGCTCCCCGGCGCTCCGGAAGGGTCTCGGCCGATGCCGTCACTTTTGCGCTGCCGGGGATGACATCACCATCCCGCACCCAACCTGGCAGAGGCCGCGCAGGCGCAGGAAATGACGGTGTCATGCGGAAGTAATCCGGGACGCCGCCGGCCAAAAATTGTCCTCCCCTCAAGGCCGCATCATGGGCGGCAGTTGCTGGGCGGGCTGTGGGGAGGGGTGAAGACATCCCTCCTCCCCAGGCCGGGAAGCCTACTAAGCCAGGTGGTCAACGTTAGGGGAGATGGATAAATCACAGCAACGTCACCACCCATGAAAACACACAAAAGCATGGGATAATAAAACAACAAAAAAAAGTGTGAAAAAAACTGAAAACATATGTGCACAGGTCCCAATTAGGCATATAAATATATTGTATGTTAGATACATATGCATTCTATAAATGTAAGCTTTCACACAAAACCAATTAATACCTCAAGGGAGAGAGATCATACCTTTGTTGGTTCTCTCAACCACTGGGGGGAGCTGCTTAGGGTTGTGAATAGTGATCACACAATTTTATTAAATTATTTAAACTTACTCACCCATCAGGTCCCATGGCACGAGGAGGCCGGACGGCAGGAAAAGAAGGGAAAAAAGAAAAAACCCTATACTCTGAGTTTTTATCAATGGATCTTGCTGGAGGCAAAACCTTTTAGGAAGGGGGCATAAGAAATAGACTCCTTCAAGCCAGGAGGAGTTGTTGCCTGTAATCTAAAGATACATCTTTGCTCACGTTGGAGCAAATTTTTATTCCAGTCACCTCCACGATCTGGGGGGTGTATCTGATCAAGGACGGCAATCTGTACCTTGGGAACATTGTACATATGTTGCACCGCTACATGTCGTCCAATAGGGAGATGGTGATTTCCAATCTCCATACTGTCTACGTGTTTGGATATTCGCTGCCACAGTTCTTGTTTTGTTTTACCTATATAATAGGCTCCACAATCGCAGGTCATTATGTAAACTACCCCACGTGTTTGGCAGTTCGCAAAATGCCTTGCTTGGAACATATCTCCATTGGGGAGCCTCAATGTTTTGCCCTTTTTAATCAGATGACAAAATGAGAAATGGTCACATGGGTATGTACCCAGGGCAGGACAGTGTGGTTTCTTAGAGGTATTTAAAAATTCACTGTGTACTAGCCTATCTTTTATAGATGTTGCTCTTTTGTAGGTAATAGCTGGGGAGGGTGTCAAGAATCTTTGTATTTGAGGGTCATCAGTTAAGATGGACCAATGTTTACTAATTATGTCTCTAATCTGAGAATGTTGCTTAGAATATCTCATAATAATTCTGGTAGTGTCAGACTCTGATGTTAAACGGGGTTTTTTTCTGGAAAAGCAGTTGTTGCCTTGTTTTACTATAGGCTTGATTGTAAGCTCTCTTCAGACAGGAGTGGCTATAGCCTCTTTTTAATAGTCTGCTTTGAAGAAGAGCCACCTCTTAAAAACTGAATCGTCTGAACAATTTCGTCGTAAACTGAGATATTGCCCATATGGTATGGACTTTTTTAGGCTCGTGGGATGGAAACTGTCCTCGTGCAAGATGGTGTTGCCAGCGGTACTTTTTCTGTACTGTTTACTTTCAAGTTTACCTTCTTCAGTTTTGTTGATTTGTACATCCAAAAAGTGATTTCTGCTTTTCCTGTACTGGTTTTGGTAGCATGGGGTGCCGCTCTGACTTGTGTCATCAGAGCATTTCACCTCATGCCATATCTTTGTACATGGTCATTTTGACTTTATTCACATTTATATTTTATTGACTCCCAGCAAAAGTAATACTCTTTTATAAACAAAGTCCTTGGTCTAACCACCCTAGGAGATGTCCCCTAACTATCTCTTCTTCCCTACCACTTCTACTACTATGTTCCTTGTATCTATGCTCTATCTCGGCATAGTGCAGGCTATTTTTTGGTTCCATATATAGAAGTATACTCATTATATTTGATGTCCTAGGTAATATGTTCTTGTCATTGACTGCAAGCTCCTCTCATCATGAGGGGATTGAATGTGACCTCTTGTAAGCCCCTAGCCGGTGGCCGAGCGTCTTGGTGGAGGATGGGTAAAGTCCACAGTATATGCCATTGTCTATTTTAAACACAAAAAAATGTAATCATGCTCTGGTCTGTGGGGATTGGTATGTTGCAACTACATTCTACCGACAAATGTAAGTTCTCTTGTATTTTGTAACTATTACATGTATATGTATTGTATAATTAAGATCTGAATTGTAATTGTTTCATACTACTTTCCAGAAAGGGACAATTCCCCCTGAGGAAGACCGTTATACACCCTTTGAATGGTCAAAACGCGTTGGGGTTCGAGCACAGTCCACTGGCTCACTCCCGCATTTTGTTTTGGTACCACTGTGTATGTTTCTGTACATGTCCCACGCTTACATAAACCAGAGCTCCTGTTTTTTAACCTTCTTGATGTGTAGTCAATCAAAAAACTTTGGAATTAATGTATAGCTTTTGTATTACCATCATTTATCATATATACTTCCTTTAAATATTCCTCAGTGTTCTTACTATTTTGCTGCCATAAAACCCTTTTTTTTGGGGGGACTATTCCAGTATACAAGTATCACTGAGGGGAAGGCAGTAGTTTAACATACCCTTCTGTGTCTCTCTAACAAATTCATTTTTCTATGTGATGTCATCACTATTATTTCCTGTTATGACAATTACATGATCCAAATCTATGACGATTTGTTCCCTAAAGCAAGTGTAAACCAGAAACCATCACTGACAGCGCTGTCTTAGAAATAGGAGAAATGTGCACAGCTGCATTCTCCTGAATCTACACATGATAGCTTAAAGTGTTTATTACCCCAACATTTTATATTCCTGATATGTGCCTGCTGTACCATGTACTTGTATGAAAAAATAACCTGTTCTCTTTGTATTGCTTCCTTTGTGTGAAATCCCTGATGTTCCCGCCAGTCCCTCTGCTTTCCTATTAAAAACTGACCACACTATGCAAGAGAACACACCGTGATCAGCTCCCTAGCTGTGCTGGGAAATCAGTGTGCTCTCCTCCAATGATCAAACTTGTGCTGACATGCCCCCACTGCACAGCCATTCACTGGGCAGATCAGTGCGCTGTTGCTCCTCCTCCCTCAGCTCTTATGCAGCTGAGAATAGAGGGAACAGAGGTAATGTGATCACTTATAAAAATGCAAAAAAGGTATTTATAATGTTTTTTCTATACACAAATGTTTTGCCTTTCATTTCTATTTTAAACAGAATGGGTTGTTTTACAAGGTGAACATTTACAATCACTTCAGTGTTCTCTCAGCACAGGGGCACTATGCTGTTTTTTAGGTTTTTACATATCACATTTATTCTGTTTACTGGGGCCATCCAAGATGGGAAGTGTGGTAAAATGTTTTTATTGCTCCTGGGTAAGAAAACAAAAACCTTACAAATTGAACAGTATTTTTGAGGAGATTTCCATTCCGTTTCTGTCTTTGTGATTTGTGGCACTTGGTACAGGAAGTAAGGAAAAGTATCCCCAACAGGGACACAGACAGCAATAGGGAGAAGGTTACATGGCTGACTTCAAGGATTTTTGAACAACGTTAGAAAGAGTCTGTCCTAAGAAAAGGCTGAGCCTCCTCTCATTAACATGGAATGTAAGAAGCCAAGCTTTTAAACCTTTAACCCTATATTAGGCCAGCCAATACCCAAATTTAGTTTTCAACTGATAAATATGATCTGCCTGCAGACTACAGACAGGGTTAGCTATAGCAAACACAGACAACGAGAACTAGTAGAATTTTACAGTGCTAGAGTTTCCAGAACAGAACATCTATGAAGTGTAAGCTGCAATTATTCAGTATATCTTAAGTTATGCAATTTGAATGAGAAGAAATATTAAGTAAGTGTTATGCCAATGTGGCTACAAAAGTGGAAATATACTTTATATACTGCATTTTGGCATGTATAGAACACCAGCAACATGTACAGTACAATAGCTACCCAACCAATGTTGATGATGTCCAACAAAGTAGTTTCTGTATTAGCACCATGTTTCTTTGTTTCTCTATTATATTGATACAGTATATTTAATATTTTACTTTTCATGAAACCCTTTTAACAATGATTGTTTTATTGATGTGTTTTTGGTATTTACACAATATAAAAGGGTGCATATCTGGGGACCTCTTTGTTTTAAAGGGGGCTTCCAGATTTTGATAAGCCTCTACCACAGACCCCACATTCCTATTTAAGGGACGAGATGTGGGGATAAGGCACTTGTCCTCTCAACGTGAAACAAGGTACTTTGCATAGGGAAGACTTGCCTCTCCCCCCCCCCCCCGCAAGGTACCTTACCAGTGTTTAAGGTATGTGGCATGGTGTGGCCAAATATAGCTGACAGGTCATCTAGAATAAAAGATAAAATGTCTTGCTTTGGTTACTCTTCCACTTTAATGGCTGCCATAGTCACTATTTGAAGAATGCCTTATGGTTAAATGCCCAGGCTGAAGCTTAGTGCAACAAGAGTGATAAAGAAGATTGGTCCTTGGTAAATTATCACATTAATTTCCTGGAGCTCATCATGTCAGCCTACGTATGGGTCAGGTCATCCCCTCTGACCCCCATAGGACAACCCACTAAATGAATAAAAGGAGGGCCTCCCTATACCCCACATTCCTTTTTTGTCCTCGCTCCGTAGACAACAGCACTATGATCCTGCTATGAAATGATAAGTATTGAAGATTCCTACCTCTGCCTCCTGTTTTAGCCTTGCCAGGTGGAGGGCTCCTGGACAGAGGTAAACCCTCTCCTGTAGGAGCATCCTGGTGGCCGGGCAAGTCCATGTAACCTGAATGGTGTGTTAGATCTGTTATTAGCAGGGGGCATGGTGTGGTTCTGCTCTCTCTGTACAGGCTAATTTTAATTTTTTTTGTCTGTAATGCATCTTCCTTTGTGCAGTGATGTTTCTCTAGATTGTACAGATCCCAATATGGCAGCTGGGATGTCTGAGTTCCACAGCAGCTTGCGGTGGAATGTGGGCACCTGGCTGGCTGCATGTTGGCTATTGGGGTGGGGGACTGGCCTTGCACTGTGCAGTTCTTGTTCGGCTTTTCTTTAGGTTACCAAAACCATGCAGTGTGAGATCAAACATAACCCATGTAATTTGTGTGCTATCAGGCACACCCTTGCACTGCATGGTGGAAGGTGGATCTGGGAGAGGTTGGAGAGTTGTGCAGTGTATGGCCAGCCTCACTCTACTTTTGGAAAAAAAAATCTGTTCTAGCTATAGGTAAGCTATGTACTTTTCTGACTATTATTGTGATCCTTCCTTTTTTCTGTCTTGAACAAGCTTTTTTATACTTGTCCTGCTTCTGACATAGTTGAGTTTGTTTCAATAAGCACCTGCTACTCGTCAGGTCTGAGATTCTACTGTGTCGGCCACCCTTTAGGTGTGGTTAACCCCTTAGAAGGTTATTGCCAAACAAGCTAATTCCTATTGCATAAAATTTTTTTTGAACTGCTTTATTAAGTGGTAGGGCTATCATTTGAAGTACAGTCCTGCTCACCATTATTGGCACCCATGAAGTTTATGTACATATTGTGGAATATCTACTGAAGGAAATGTATCAAATTAACCAACATATTACTACAGATAGCTTGTGTTTGACAAAAAACTGTAAATGATAAATAACATTTAAAAAGATAAACATTATGAGGAAAACAGAGAAAACCATAATGCTTGCCTTGTCAGTGGTATTGGCACCCTTTGCTGCAAATCAGTATGGAAACCCAATTTGGCTCACCTGTTGCAGATCTCAAATGAGGATCACCTGTGATGAATTGCCTGCACCCATGTGACCCAAATTAGCCAATAAATGAACATTTTGGTTTTATAAAAAGCCACCTGTTATTCCCTCTTCATGTGTGACAATGGTAAAGACAAAGGAGCTGTCTGACGACACCAGAAATGCTATTATTTGCAAGCACAAGACCTCCAAAGGGTATAGTAAATGTCAAAAAACAGTTTGTGTTCGATAGACATCATTATACAA
>BLSH010171408.1:1406868-1429082 GCA_018402905.1 Glandirana rugosa
CCCATGAGTCTACCCGACCACTGTCCATGAGACTACCCGTCCACTGTCCATGAGCCCATGAGACTACGCCCATCAGAGTACCCGAGTACCTGTCACCTGCCCATCAGAGTACCTGTCACCAGCCCATCTGAGTACCCAAGTACCTGTAACCAGCCCATCAGAGTACCTGTCACCTGCACATAAGAGAACCTGAGTACCTGTCACCAGCCCAGCAAAGTACCCGAGTACCTGTCACTTGCCCATTAGAGTACCCGAGTACCTGTTACCAGACCATCAGCGTACCCGAGTACCTGTCACCAGACCATCAGAGTACCTGTCACCTGCCCATCTGAGTACCCAAGTACCTGTCACCAGCCCATCAGCGTACCCGAGCACCTGTCACCTGCCCACCTGAGTACCCGAGTATGCGTCACCTGCTCACCTGAGTACCCGAGTACCTATCACCAGCCCATCAGAGTACCCGAGTACCTGTCATCTGCTCTTCAGATTATCCGAGTACCTGTCACCAACCCATCTGAGTAACCGAGTACCTATCTGCAGCCCATCAGAGTACCCAAGTACCTTTTACCAGTCCATCAGATTACCCGAGTACCTGTCTTCAGCCCATCAAAGTACCCACGTACCTATCTGCAGCCCATCAGAATACCTGAGTACCTATCTGCAGCCATCAGAGTACCCAGCCCATGCCTCATAGAATATGCCTTGGGTGTTTGCTTTCCAAAATGGGGCCATTTTGTGGGTAATTCCACTGTCCTGGTGCCCCGGGGCCTTCAAAAGTGAGAGAGGTATGAATGAAATTTGAATTTAAATGAAGTATTTTGAATTTAATTTGTTGGGTGAGTGGGAGCCAGTGGAGGGATTGACAGAGAGGAGTAGCAGACACAGAGAGATTGGTAAGGTACTATAGACTGTGTATACAGGGCAATAAATTACACCATGAAATGACATGATCAATGCACGTCTTATGGGTAGGTGAAAAACACAAGGTGCAGGTAGGAAGGTTTATAATGGCTTTAACCCGAATGAACATTTTAAAACAGGATTTCTGGATTGGTGACTGTTTAGATTCATTTTCTGCCTAATATATAGGGTGTTATGTGGAGTGCCTGTAGGTTTTTTGTATCTTAAATTGCTGTACAGTTTGTTCTGTATCTTTCATGTTTTAATGTCTGTGTTATTGAAAATATTGCTGATGATGTCAACTGAATTAAGGAATAATTGAAAAGCCTTAGGGTAATTGCTCTGAGAGTAAATATCCCACTTTACGAACAGCAAAATTTCCTATCTGACAGTTCCAGTGAAGCTCTCCAAACACGGTCACATAATGCCAAGAAAACTTTGATCAGAAAAGAATGCATGTTGTGGCCTGATTCCAACTTTCACATTTATCATTGTTCCTAAAACAGTGTCTTCACTGTCAGCCATGTCTTTGTTCTGAAGAAATTATTCAAAATCGGATGTATTTTAGCACACACCTATACCCACTATTCGATTTTCTGCAGATTTTTTCCTTCAGATTTACCAAAACCATGTAGTGCAAGGGCCTGCCTGATTACATACAAATTGAAACTCCTAAGATTTGACTCATATTGTTTGTATGGGGTCTTAGTTTGTATATAAACTATATTGCCAAATATAGAATGGGAATGTAGCTTTCAATTACTACATTGTTTTATATATATATATATATATATATATATATATATATATATATATATACACATATATATACACACACACACACTATTTTGTCAAAATTATTGGGATGTCTGTCTTTACATACACATGAACATTAATGACATCCCAGTTACATAGTTACATAGTTACATAGTCAGTGAGGCTGGAAAAAGACACAAGTCCATCAAGTCAAACCCATGTGTGTGTTTTTTTTTATGTCAGTAATACGTTGTATATCCCCCAATGTTGTGGTCCCTTAGGTGTGCATCTAGTAGTTTTTTAAAATGTTCTATACTACCAGCAGAAACCACTGTTTCTGGAAGAGAATTCCACATTCGCACTGCTCTTACCGTAAAGAACCCCCTACGCATCTTAAGGTTAAAACGCCTTTCTTTCATTCTCAGTGAATGGCCGCGTGTCTTCTTGTTTTCCCTTGCGCTGAATAGTATTGCCCCTATAGTGGGGTCACCAGTACAGTATTTGTACATTGAAATCATATCCCCTCTCAAGCGTCTTTTCTCCAGAGAGAATAAGTTCAGTGCTTGTAATCTTTCCTCATAACTAAGGTCCTCTAATCCCTTAACTAGCTTTGTTGCCCTTCTCTGAACCCTTTCCAACCAGGACGTCCTTCTTGAGGACCGGTGCCCAGAACTGGACGGCATACTCCAGGTGCGGCCTCACCAGGGACTTGTATAGTGGGAGAATTATTGATTTATCCCTGAAGTTAATCCCTTTTTTGATGCATGCCAACACTTTGTTAGCTTTGCTTGCAGCAGCTTGGCATTGCATGCCACTGCTGAGCCTGTTCTCCACTATGACCCCTAGGTCTTTTTCCTTCCTTGATTCCCCCAGGGGCTCTCCCCCTAGTGAGTAATTTGCGTTCATGTTCTTGGTACCCAAATGCATTATCTTACATTTTTCTACGTTAAATTTCATTTGCCAATTGTCTGCCCACCCCATTAATTTATTTAGATCTTCTTGCAGTGTTTCCACATCCTGTGGAGAATTTATTGCTCTGCTTAGCTTGGTATCATCCGCAAATATTGAGATTGTGCTCTTCACCCCGTTCTCCAAATCATTTATGAATAAATTGAATAGGATTGGTCCCAGGACAGAACCCTGGGGAACCCCACTTTCTACCCCAGACCATTCTGAGTATTCCCCATTTATCACTACCCTCTGGACTCGCCCCTGCAGCCAGTTTTCAATCCAGGTGCTCACCCCTTGATCCATGTTGAGGGACCTTAGTTTGTACAGTAAATGTTTATGGGGAACTGTATCAAATGCCTTTGCAAAATCCAGATACACCACGTCTACAGGCCTTCCCTTATCTAGATGGTCGCTCACCTCCTCATAGAAGGTTAATAGATTGGTTTGGCAAGAACGATTTTTCCTGAAACCATGTTGATTACTGCTAATGATACCGTTCTCGTTACAATAGTCTTGTATATAATCCCTTATTATTCCCTCCAAAAGCTTGCATATTATTGATGTTAAGCCAACTGGTCTATAATTCCCGGGGAGATGTCTTTGTCCTTTTTTATATATTGGCACCACATTGGCTTTCTTCCAATCAGCTGGTATCATACCAGTCAGAAAACTGCTCTTAAAGATTAGGTACAAGGGTCTGGCAATAGCTTGGCTAAGTTCCCTAAGGACCCTCGGGTGCAAGCCATCTGGGCCCGGTGACTTATTGGTGTTCAGTTTTTCCAGCCTATTCCTGATTTTATCCTCAGTCAGCCATGAGGGTGTTTCCTGTGATTTGTCTTGAGGACCAGCATTTTGGTTCTGTATAATTGAGCCCCCCTTTTCTAGTGAATACCGAGGAGAAAAATGAGTTTAACACCTTTGCCATTTCTCCATCCTCTGTAACCAGGTTACCCGCGTCATTCCTTACTGGGCCAATATGATCTGACCTCCCTCTCTTACCATTTATATACTTAAAGAATTTCTTGGGATTCCTTTTGCTCTCTTCAGCTATGTGTCTTAGTCTGTCTATAACAGCTCCAACTCTTCTGGAAAGACTGTCCACAAGGTTTAGGAGTGTGTCTATAGGAATGTTTGACCATTATTACAGAAGCGCAATTGTAAGGTCAGTCACTGATGTTGGATGAGAAGGCCTGTGTCTGTGTCTGCTCTAATTCATCCCAAAGGTATTTTGTCAGGTTGAGTTCAGTTCAGGTTGACTGTGCAGGCCAGTCAAGTTCCTCCACCCCAAACTCGCTCATCCATGTCTTTATGGACCTTGGTTTGTGCACTGGTCCAAATCATTTGGTAGAGAAGGAATTATGGTGCAAGGTTGTTTTTTTCCAGGGGTTGGGCTTGGCCCCTTAGTTTCAGTGAAGGGAATGCTTAAGGTGTCAGTATAGCAAGACATTTTG
Organism: Glandirana rugosa; assembly: GCA_018402905.1. Taxonomy (NCBI): domain Eukaryota; kingdom Metazoa; phylum Chordata; class Amphibia; order Anura; family Ranidae; genus Glandirana; species Glandirana rugosa. The sequence continues at coordinate 1,410,927 of BLSH010171408.1, forward strand.
GACATTTTCATGCTCCCAACTTTGTGGGAACAATTTGGGGATGGCCCCTTCCGATCCAACATGACTGCGCACCAGTGTACAAAGCAAGGTCCATAAAGTCATGGATGAGCGAGTTTGGGGTGGAGGAACTTGACTGGCCTGCACAGAGTTAATGAGTAAGCACTATATTTAGTGTGAAGTGCGTCTACATGCATCTGTCCTGTGGTGTTCTGCTATGACTGTATGGTGCTTTCAATAATTGGCATTGGAACTTCACGAGGTGAAGAGATTCCTTTTCTTATTTAGTTGTGCATGGAGGCGAGCCGGAGCTGGCACTCATTGTAGACTCCACCTCATTATAATCACCTGATCATTTCACCTGGAGCTTTCTTCATTTGGCCTGCAAAGAGTCCTGACCTCAACCCAATAGAACACCTTTGGGATGAATTAGAGCGGAGTCTGCAGGCCAGGCCTTCGTGTCCTCATCAGTGACTGACCTCACAAATGCGCTTCTGGAAGAATGGTCAAACATTCCCATAGACACTCCTAAACCTTGTGGACAGCCTTCCCAGAAGAGTTAAAGCTATTATAGCCGCAAAGAGTGGGCCAACTCAATATTGAACCCTACGGACTAAGACTGGGATGCCATTAAAGTTCATGTGCGTGTAAAGGCAGGCATCCCAATAATTTTGGCAATATAGTGTGTGTGTGTGTATATATATATATCACAACTTAGTAATTGAAAGCTACATTCCACACTCAGTCCTGAGTAAAGGGATTTGGGAATTCGTTTTTCTTCCTTGAATTGCATAGATCAGCCTTTCCTTGCTGTGTAAAATCCTCTGTGAGTAACCTGATGTTCTCAGATCATCTCATACATAGAGTATAATTCTGCATGTAATGGATTCCCAACCTTACTAATTGGTATCTCTCTATCTGTTCTATTATGCACATTTTCTATACTTCAACAAAGATGCTAAGAAAGATCTGCCTCAAATACAACCCCATTAAATCATTGGGGATGGCTTGAGGATGTAGTGCTACAAAGAAGCACAATGAAAACCCTGCTCACTATGGCTCTAGAAAACTTTATAAAACAAAAATGTATGTACATTTGATGGTATTTCTAGCCTTACCTAGAATCAGTGTTTCCTGTATAGTATAAAGGCAAAACTTTTGTTAATTTTGGATTGAATAAGGGGTATAATAACCTCTGCCAAAGTGAGGGATTCCCTGGTTATCACCAAGGTCATCAAAATTGGACTTTTCCCCTCTATTCCTCTTCTGGTGCCTAAATTAGTTTTCCTGACAGGCTCCATGGCAGCATATGTGTGGGTTAACCCCGCCTCCACTCCTCCCCTATAGGACCCCTCTCCCATAAATATTTGCTCCGAGCCAGCGGCTGTGTTCCTTTTTTTGTCCTCCTCCTAAGGACCGGTTTGGTTATTTGACTACCTGAAGTTTTTTCTCTCTGCGATCAAGACCGGACAGCAGCGAGCACTGGGAAGACAGGTCGCGATACTCCAATAAGCCCTGGCTATTAGCAGGGTATGGAGCGAACTAAACGGAAGGTACTCCAATACTCTGATAAACCTTAGCTGTTAGTGGGGTATGGAGTGGCAAACAAAGGAGGCGCTGGAAGAGCTAAAGCTTGGCCATTGGCAGGCAAACGGCGCAATGGTCAGATAGCCCAACTATGAGCAGGTGGCCCTATCTGCCCCAAACCCGGTGATCAACCTACCTGGCCTGATCTGATCATGGAAGCAGGATTGAAGTTGCCGTGTGTGGTGATGTATACTTTTGTATTACATGTTCCATGGCAGTTTGTGTGTTTTTTTCTGTTTGTTTTCTTCCCTGGCTCTAGTGTCTTCCAGCCTATGGCAGCTGGAGCTCATTGTCATTCCAAGCCGCTGCTCTCTCTTCCGTCCTTGTGTCCCTGGGTTACTCCTGCAGTGGAGAAATTCAATCGGCGGTCAGTACTGTTGATGTAGGGATTTCTCTGTAGGCAGCTTTCAGCAGTTTCCCAAAGTGCTGTGTGCAATCATCACAGGGTATGTTCTGCAGTAACACCCTTGTATGCTGTCTCTGTGTGATTCTGCTAATGATTTGATCACCTGTGCAGGTTGTCGGTCTTTATGTGCAGTTTCACACTGTGGATGTATCACTGCCCCCCCAGTGGCCAGCCCTGGCGTAGCAGGTATGAAAGGGTAGGTTTAACCATTTCCTTGCTGACCTGGGTACTCTTTTTGGGTTATTTAACCATTTCCTTTCTATCCCATTTTGCTTTTGGGAGTCCTACTAGGTCAGGTTGATAATATATGGCACAAGATGATAAAGACCTCATTAGGTCACAACATTTTTCTTCCAGTTGCATTTTTCATAGGTCACCGTCAAGGTCCAGCCTTCATAGCAGAAGCTCTGAATCCTCCTCTATGCACCCACCACTATGTCAGCCGCTCCAAGGAGGTAGCCTGCTGGGGATGCAGGACTCCGGTCCCAGAGGGCAAGTCTCTGTGTGAGCTTTGCTAAGCCCAGGCGGTGGTGTTTTCCAGCAAATGGAATGCCTAGTGAGGCACGTGTTGCAAGAATCCCTTAAAGAATGGGATACAAGTCACACACGAAGACCAACAGCCATTGCAGCATGTTCTCCCACTAGGATGACCAGGAAGAACTGGAATGGTCCCAACCATGGTAGAGTCTCCTGCAAAGCAAGAGGAAGTTCTGTGAGCACCTTTGGCTCTGTTTCCACTAGTGTGACTTGTCATGTGACTTTGGACACATGGGGACACATGGCAGGTCACAGCCCATTGATTTAAATGACACCCGTTCCAATCTATGCAACTTAGAGTTGCAGCAATTTTGAGGGGGTTCCTGCGCTACTTTGATGTGACATTTGATGCAACTTTGATCCAGAGACTGTAAGGTTGGATCGGGGCTGCACTCAGAGTCGGATTGAGGTCGCACTCTTAAGGTTGCGACTTGGGGGGGCACAATAGTGCAAACGTAGCCGTAGAGAGTGTGTGCTAAATTCCCATTCTTAACAGAACTTGCGGACATCATTTTGGATAAGTGAAGCAAGGTCCCTACCTTCTGAGCAAGATGGCCAAGCTCTATCCATTCAGAGATAAGGATGTGAAGCATTTAAAGGCTGCCTCTCTAAAGTGCTGCGACAAGGCAAGCATGTCACTCTTCCTTGGAAAATCCAATGAATTGCCCAAAAGTCAGCCTGGGCTCTCATGGCCATATCAAAAAGAATGGAAATGGGGATGGAGAATGTGGATGCATTATTCAGGGGTGTTTTCAGAAAGTCTGTAGTTCAGAAACCGGAACTGGTGTCAGTTTCCATGATAAGGCACCAAATTACATCAGCCGCATAGTGGCGCGGGTTATGCTCTCATCAGTTATGGCAAAGTGAGTGCTATGGCTGGGGCCTGGGCTTGCTGATCCCGCCTCTAATAGGCATAGTGTAGCATTCCTTTTAGGGAGCTTCATATTTTGGCAAGCTGGATAGCACGGTAACTCGGGCAAGTTGAGGTCCTACCTCAGGACCAGCACTGGCTAGGCCAGAAGGGGACAGTCTAGAGAACAAAGTTCAGAGCATGCAAAGGTCGCATGTTTTTACAGTCCAGGTTGGGATTTTAGGAAGACCAGTTATCCCCTCAGAAGTATGCTAAAAGCTTGAACTTGGGAACATCAAAGTGGTCTTTTCGGGACATGCATGGTCCATCAGAAGTCCTCCATCTTCTCTGATTCATTTCCATGGATTTGCCTGATGCTGATGTAAAGAAAGCATATACTCATGCTTTACATGAGTCAGTGGTGTCGCAAAGTGCTGTTGTGCCAGTCTCTGAATGTGAGAGATTTCAGGGTAGGTGCTTGTCCCTCTTATGGTCATGAAAAGGAACAGCTTGCGGAGGACGGTTTTAGACCTTGCATACCTGAGACAATTTTCAGCAAAGAAAAAGTTCAAGGTGGAAACATTGTCCCTGATTCATAGGGGGTCCAGCCAGATGAATGGCTTGTTTCCAATAGACTTAAGATGCTTACCTTCATGTGCCCATTGTATAAGACTTCTGCAAGTTCCATTGGTTCACTGTAGGTCAAAACCATCTCCAGCTCCAGCTATGCAGGCTTTCAACATCACCCTGTGTGCTTTTGGGGTCTTGTTGGTTGTTATAGTCCTTATCAAAACAAGGAGCATACGGCTGCCTAGTTACGTGAATGTCCTTGTCCTACTGCCCCAAGACAGAGGGCAACTGCTGGAGCCTATTCAGTCTCTTGTGTGCCTCGGGGCTCAGTTCAATATAATCTTGGGGATCATTGCCTTGGCTCTCTATCCTGATGTTCTTTATCTGAATACTGCTGTCTTCTTCCCACCTGCGTGCCTTTCAATGTCTAAAATGATTGGTACTATGGTGTCTATGGATCTGAGGATCAAGTGGAAGCTGGAGAAGGCAGCCTTTCTGGAAGGGGTTTCTCCAGCAGTGGGAGCCAGATTTCAGGCCTTTCACCATATAACAAAGGGATCATCAGTGCTCTTAGGTTAGCCAACACTATGGCGGTCTCCTACATTAAAAGACAGCCTGGGGACTCACAGCCAGTTCCCTATAACAAGAAGCGGAGGCAATTATGTTTTGGGCTCAGAGTCTGCAGCTCAGCGGCATATGTCCAGAGTCCAAAATGTTCTAACGGATTTTCGTTACAGAGTCCACAATGAATGGTCTCTACATGTGGAGGTTTTCAAGTGCAGATGCCCTGATGGATCATTGGAAATGCAGTAGGACCTGTGCATTTCTTCCAGTCCGGGTCAACCTTGGGTTTTCTACGAAGACTCCAAACAGAGGTTGTGGTGTTAGTGATGCCTTATTGGCCAATTAGGTCATGATTCCACTTGCTAGCACAGTTCAGCTTCCAGAACACAGTGTACCTTCTCCTCAGGCCAGACCTTCTGACACTGAGTACAATTCTACATCCATGTCCAGCACGGTTGCATCTGACGGTCTGGTTCTCAAGATTGGAGGTCCTCAGCTGCTCTTCCAGAGTAATCATCATTCTCTTGAATACTAGAAGAATGAACGCAGACAAAGTTGATGGGAGAATCTGGTCAAAGTTGTTCAATACATGTCTCCTGCTGACAGATCATATGGTGATCTAGAAGTCGTAAAAATTCTAGGCGTCCTCCAGTCGGATTTAGTTCTGGCTGTATTGGTCAGTTCCCTCGGAGTTCAAGTGTCAGCTGTATCGGCCTTCACAGGTGTTTTCCGGTCTAGGCCTCTTTCCTGTCCAACAATTCTTCAAGGAAGCAGCTAGGCTCAGACCTCTGAGTAAGCAGAGGTTTTCCAATGGAGTCTTCCTCTGGTTCTCAACTGCCCTGTGGGAATTGAAGTAGAGTGTTCTAAGGCTGTCTCCATTAGAGGCCTCTCTGACAAGTTCACCTTTTCCTGGCTATCACGTTGTCTTAAAAAGCCTCAGAGATTGGTTCACTGGTCATGGAGAACTTTCTTACATTCTTTCCAGTGGAGCAGTGCTATTACCTATGCTTGACTCATTTACAAGGGTGCATCAGTCTTCGTGAAAGCCAAGAAATTGTCCTGCCAACCTTAGAGTTTTAAATTGCGTGGGAAAGGGTACGCTGTAGCTTAGTTGGTTAAAACGTATGTCTAGTAAGCAGGGAATCCTTATTTGACTTCCAGCAGTGCCTTCCTTCAATTTTAGGAATCCCTTAGATATTGTAAAGTCATATCTACAAGCTTCAGCTTCCTTCAGGCTTCAGAACGCCTGTTCATTCTTTTTCCAGAAAGGACAGAGAAACATGTCCCATCTAGGGCGATTGTGGCACGGATTGTTATGGATGTTATGTTTCTTTAAATGCAACTCTATGGTGCATCTCTGTTGTACTTACTTCTTGTGTGGTGTTTTCCATTCCTGCTAGTTATTATTTCATAAACATGGCTTCTGTACTGTAATGGCTTATGCTCAACATGGCTTCTGTACAGTAATGTGCTGTCTTTACTTACATCACATCAAACACATATTGCCTAGGTCATCCAACAGGCTCACAGAGCCAAGGGCTTGTTTCCTTTGGAGATAGTGTTTGTTCATCCGACCAGGAGTGGGTCTACATCTTGAGCAGCTTTGCATCATGTAGCTCCCAAAGTAATTTGCAGGGTGGCTTCCTGGTCTTCTATCAATGCGTTTATGTCCCATTACTGTGTTGAACCAGCTGCCCTATCTTCAGTTAATTTTGGTTTACAAGTACTGTTGGTTGACGGTGTTAGTTAAACTGTCTTTGCTCAACATTTTGCCCATCCAGGTCTTTATGGTGAGTTATTTCCCACACGTATGCTGTGATGGAGTTTGTCAGGTAAACTGAAAATTTCCTTTCAAATATTTACTATGATTTTCCTTTGCTGATAGACTCCATGGCAGCAGGAGTTCCCTCCCAAATGTCTGGAGTAGGCTAGTTACGGAACACGGCCACTGGCTCGGAGCAAAGATTTATGGAAGGGGTCCTATAGGGGAGGAGTGGAGGTGGGGTTAACCCACATGTATGCTGCCATTGAGTCTACCAGGAAAGGAAAATTATGGTAAGTATTTGATAGGAAATTTTCTTTTTTTCCAGGCTAAGAACCTTTTCTGGGAGTAAAAATAAAATACTTGTTTATCTTGCCAGAATTCCAGTGTCCTAGAAACTACTTGTTTACTGAACTTATTATTAAACAATGTTATCAATTTTTACCAGCTATCTTCTGTGAACTATAGTAGAAATCCTCTTTATGTAATGGAGATTAGGAGTTAAGGAGTGGTTTGTACTCCAAGTCAGGAGAGCAGCCTGGTGTGTGACAATGTTGCTCCTCCATAGACACAGTACAGTGATATTTGCCATATGACATAATTTTCATGATCTTGCCTATTTGTAATGCTGCTCTTGTGAATGTCTCCCTTTCTCTTCTTTTTAACATTTTTTTCTCACATTAAACTGACATGACAACATTTCATTTTTAGCTTTAAAGAAACCTGAGAAACATAAACTGTGAATTAGGCCAAAGTATATTAAAACAAAACAAAATTATTCTGATAATCTTTAAATAGAACTGTATCCAGGCTATTGGCATTCAAATATTTTTATGTTCTTAAAGCAAAACTTCAGTCAAAAGTAATACAAATAGTTTATTTAAAGATTTAAAAACAAAACCCGTTTTTGCTTCAATATTTAGCTTCAGTCCAGAGATTACCTCCAAAGTACTTTTTTGCAATTAGATGTCCTGATGGCCAGCCAAATCATCTCATTACATCTGCTCCCCATTCCTTCTGGACCCGCCCCAGCCTGGGACTGTCACTCTGCTTTTTCCTCCTATCAGTTTATCAGCACAGGGACTGCATTAATGTATTGTAATGTATATGTTTAATTTTATGGTACTGCATTGTTATGTCTTTTATATCTGCCTAGAGTTCAGCTTTACCATGAATAAATAAGCCCCTACTGACTGTCAGCAATGTTATCCCCTGTGTATCTCTCAGTACAGATCCTCTTTTTATAAATCACAGTTAGATACTCCAAAATAATTATTAGTAAAATTGAGGCTCAGAATTTTTATTTAAGGAAACCCTTTAGGAGAATTCAAACTACTCTACTGTCATGCTGATTCATTGACTTCAAACCTTTCTAAATCATGGGCACTGGAACAAGTATAGAGCTTAGGACAAACTTTTTTCTGACTTCCACAATGCCTCCGTCAGGATTCTGGGAATGTTGAGGATCTCAAATATTTGGAGAAGATGCTCCTCACAGTACAGGAGTATCTTCTTGTTCAGTGTTCAGTGTTCCCAGGATCTCCCCAGAAGAATTGTAAAGTCACCCTCCACTAGTGCAGAAGGGGGTTGTAAGGCAAGTATATTTTATAACTGTGCTCTCCTCCCACTTTTATTTTTTTTACAGGTATGTTCAGAAGTTTTGACAGTTCTCCTGGAAGCACCATATATGTATTTATTATGTTTTTATTTTATGGGCTTGATATAGACCTAGATATTAGGTTCTTATTAGAAAGCAAAGTGGCCAACGGGCCACAGCTGGCAGACTAGAAACTATTGCATTCTCCAGAATGGCTGATGTGACTAAGTTTGTTTGCTGGCTGGTGTTATCTCCTGTAGGCTGCACAGTCTCATTAGCACATTTTTGGCTGCACTGAATCCACACAAGTGAAAACACATAAACATTACCATTCTTTTAGCATAGCTGATGACTGATTTTAAAAGACAGGCTCTAGTTTGAAAGATTTCACTGGAAAGTTACCTAGTCAATTAGGCTTTAAAAGGCACTCATTCCTCTATTTCAAATGTCACTTTGTCCCTGGGTTTCAGTTCCCACCAGTTCCCTTTTTGGTAGCATATTAAATTCTACTGTATTTAATTATGGACGTTTATGTTACCAAAAAGCAGTGCCTGCATTTAAAAAAAAATACTTTATAGACCAGTCCAGAAAACATGGTGTGGTGTATTGGGGCGCGTTGCTCTCTTTGATTGCATAATTCATTAAAATCTTAATGGTGACAAACATCGGCATTGTTGTGCTTAGCAACTATAAAACAAGAAGCTCAACAGGTATTTAAACACTTAAGCCCTGGAAGGTTTACCCCCCTTCATGACCAGGCCATTTTTTACAATACGGCACTGAGCTATTTTAACTGACAATTGCACAATCCTGCAAAGATGTACACAATACGATTTATGTCCTTTTTCCCCACAAATAGTTTTTTTTGGTGGCATGTGATCACCTCTGTGGTTTTTATTTTTTGCGCTATAAGCAAAAAAAGACTGATAATTTTGAAAAAAAAAAAACAATATTTTTTTACTTTCTGCTATAGAACATACCCAATGAAAAAATTCAAAAATCTAATTTATTCATAAGTTTAGGCCAATATGTATTCTGCTACATATTTTTGGTAAAAAAGATCCCAATAAGAGTATATTGATTGGTTTGTGCAAAAGTTATTGTGTCTACAAACTATGGGATACATTTATGGATTTTTTTTACTAGTAATGGCGGGGATCAGCTATTTTTGTGGACTGTGGCATACAAGTTTTTTTTTGGGACCAGTGACACTAATACGGTGATCAGAGCTAAAAAAAATTCACTCTCACTGTACTAATAACACTGGCAGGGAAGGAGTTAACATCAGGGCAATCAAAGGGTTAAGTGTGCTCCTGGGGAGTGCTTTCTAACTGTGTGAGGGATAGCTTAACTGGAGGAAGACAGAGGTTAGCTTAGCAGAAACACAAGATCTCCCTCTTCCTCTCTTGACAGAATGGCGGTCTACCTTGTTTACATAGGCAGACTGACGTTCTGCCTCTCCTGTCAACGATTGGTGGATCCCAGTGGACATTGCGTCCGCCGGACCCGCTGATTGGCTCCCGCTGTATCCAACCACAGCAGAAGTGGGGAGTCGCCGGCAGCGCGTGCCAACGCCCCAGACCCAGTGCATGAAATCACATACAGGTACATGATTTAGCGTAGGAGGGCCGCCCTGCCGGTATATTCAAACAGGTAAAACCCTACAATAAGGGACTTTAAAGAGCCTAAGCGGACAGGAAGAGAGGAATATACACCAATGTATTAATGTAGGATTTGATTGGACGGAGATTGCCCTCCCCTTCCTTTCCCCCTCTTTGCACCTCTGTACCCAGTCCTATTGGTTGGATGCGTATTCTACTCGTTACTACCCAGATCATCCTTCTGGGCCCCTGCAACATTCATCTAGAGTTATCTCTATTAGAGCGGAGTTTCACCCAAAAGTGGAACTTACGCTTTAAAGGAAGGTGACCCCCCGAAATGCCACAATTGGCATGTCATTTTTTGGGGGGGGGGATCAGGGACTCTGTTTTCACAGGGTCCCAGGTCCCACTTCCTCTCCTGGCACTGCGGAGCCGGAAGGAAGTTCATCTTCCTCCCCCTCCCACCCAGCGATCTTCTGGGACACGTCACAGGTCCCAGAATATACACCGTCTATTCACCGAGTGCAGCGCGACTCGCGCATGTGCAGTGCACACCCGGCTTTGAAGCCAAACAACCTGTGATGTCGGAGGATGGAGGAGGGGGAGATGTCCAATTATTAAAAGTCAGCAGCTACACTCTTTGTAGCTATGATAACAGAAACCAATCAGTGCTATCACATAAAACCTAGAGCTAAGCGGCTGTACGCTATAGGCAATTCAATACAATCTTACATTAATAGTCCAAATAGAAAGAGTGCAGCGCTGATAATGAAAAAATCCTTAGTAAGAGACACCCAGTGTATACGTGCCGATGAATAGATAGGTGATAAAGTGCTTTAGTGCCAATCCACCGCCACCATTAATACTAGCAGCTCACCTCAATTATCTGGCTCTTATCACAGTAGCCAAAACGAGCATGGTGTCCCATTCATGGACCAGTGAGAACAAATAAAGTGGTGTCACCAAGCAACTTCCAGGGAATGCAATCATGTGTACAGGATCATTCCATATGTTCCATTGGCATCATATAAAAGAAATGAATATATCTAGTGCTCTCCGTAAGTTAAACTAATCCTGCTTTATTAAAATTAGATATACTCACAGACGTAGCACTGTAGCCCAGTGCACGGCTTCCAGCATATTAAAACTCATGGTACAACTCATAGAACGTATTGTCCTGGAGACAGGGATGGTCACAGGAGACGTCACCTCCTGATTCTAGACGCATTGTGTTCCAAGCACCGAAACTTTGTCAGCAGATGTGGAAGTGACAAATCAAACCCACAGATATACTGACCATCAGTTAATGTAATTCCAGGAACTTCCAATCACCATCAATCCAATTTTCAGACTCCGCCTGTCAAAACAACTAGGCGGAGACGAGTCCCCACAGAATTAAAAACCCCGTTTAAAGGTTCCCGCATCATTAGTCTACAACTATTGGAAGTGAATAGTACTCATATTAAATTACAACAGCTCCGCGACCATCGCTGTCTCACTCCTACTGCTATGTTCTACAAATATAGCACTCTGCTTATATATACATTGCTAACCAGTAAAAATCCATATAATGCACAAAATACATAAAGTACATAAAATTACATAAAGGAAGGGGTATTAAGACATTTATATAATCCCAAAGAGTTAATTTTTTTATAAAGAAACTTTGACAAAAACAAACTTCATCGATCTGATATAAAGCAATTTATGTCAAACTCAACATTTAACCCATTTGGTGCTAAAACTGAAGTTTGATGTATCCAAAAGGACTCCCTTTTACTCAGCTGGCGGACGTAATTACCCCCTCTCCAGTGTTTAACCACATGTTCCACTCCCCAGAATTTGAGAGAGCTCGGATTTCTATCATGATGTTTCCTGAAGTGCAATGACACACTGTGGGTTCTGAGTCCCTTTTTGATGTTACTTATATGTTCCCTCAGGCGAACGTGTAAAGGTCTCGAGGTTCTCCCGATATATTGATGGCCACAGCCACATTCCAGCATATAAACCACGCCAACTGTGTGGCAGGTAATTAGCTGGTGAATCTTGTATTCCTTACCCGTGGCTGCGGCCGTGACTAGCTTACGCTTTTTAACATTATTTTTGGAGCACCTACATGCCATACAATGTCCGCATGAATAGAATCCTTTAAGAAAAGAGAAGAGCTTATTTTCCACCTGTTTTGGTGGATCTATAATACCTGGGGCTACTCTATCTCTCAAGGAGGAGGCCCTTCTATAAATAAACTGAGGCCTTTCAGGTAAGGCTGGACCCAGGATTTTATCAAGTTTGAGAATAGGCCAATTCCGCTGAAAAATCTTTTCTAGTTTTTTATATTGGATATTGTAATCCAATATAACTTTGAATTGGTCACCTTCGACTCTATCCTTCTTTTTACTGGTGGCTACTAATAAATTCCTGTCCATAGCTTGAACCTTACATATTTCCTGATCAAGGGTTCCTTACTATAACCCTTTTGTTGGAATCTAGAGGAAAGGACACGTGCTTGTTGGATATAGTCCTCCTCACGAGTGCAGTTATGTCTTAACCTAATAAATTGTTCCCTGGAGATATTGTCCAACCATCTATAGTGATGGCAACTCCCCAGGGGAATATAGGCATTTCTGTCAGTAGGTTTGAAATGGTTTACCATGCTAAGATGGTCACCCTCCCTAGATATCTCCAAATCCAGAAATGCGATGCGTTCTTGGCTTACATTCCACGATAAAGTGATGTTCCTGGTGTTGGAATTCAATATATGCATCACAATATCATCTATAAAACGCCTATAGACTTTTAATTCAGAGGGACGGCTAGCAAATACCACTGCTTCCTCCCAGTGGGCCATAAAAATATTAGCCACAGTGGGAGCAAAACGGACCCCCATTGCCACGCCACGGGATTGTAAGTAAAATTGGTTTCCGTACCAAAAATAATTTTTGGTTAGACAAAACTCCAAACTTTATATCAGAAATTCAATAAGTTTATCAGGCAAATCAGAAGATGACAAGGCTCACCTCATTGAGGAGATAGCCGATTCATGTCCTATAATTGTATACAGGGAGCTGACGCCTGCCTTAACAAGAAAGACGGCTGGCCCACATTTAAGCTCCTCAAAAATCTGTATGGCATGCTTAGGATCTTTCAATAATGCATTTGTTTTCATGACTAAAGGTTGGAGGTAATGGCCAATATATTGACCCAGCCTGGCAGACGCCGAGTCTATTCCACTTACTATGGGTCTGCAAAGTGGGTTGACCATATCCTTGTGGATTTTTGGTAGAAAATATATCATGGGCATTCTACAAAAAAGGGGATCTAAATAGGACGCTTCTCTCTTAGTCAGTATCCCATCCACTTTTCCTCTCTCAACCAATGTGTGCAGTTCACTCTTATAGGCCAGCATAGGATCTTTATTTAGAAGACTGTACATCTCTCTGTCGCTAATTAGGTGATTCATTTCAGACAGATAGTAAGCTACACTCATTATTACAAGCCCACCTCCCTTATCAGCCGGTCTGATTACAATGTCCTTTCTACTTTCCAACTGTTTAATTCCATTTCTTATGAACTGAGGGTGTGTAACTTTCCTCACACATAAGGTCTCTAAATCGGATAATACTTTATTTTTAAACACCTCCAAGCATTTGTTGTCTCTATTGATTGGGTTAAATGTTGATTTATTGCGGAGATTGGTGTGATGATTTGACTCACTCCCAATCCACGTCCACCAGGGTTACTTAAAAAATATTTTTTTTAAATTCAAACTCCTGACATATCTATGGATATTCACATAGGTTTGGAATCTATTTAAATTATTCACAGGAGCGAATTTTAAACCTCTATCTAGGGTGCGTAACTAGTCTTGTGTCAATTCCACTCCACTCAGATTATATATACCCTCCCCTACTGGGGCTTTGGTTTTTTAACCCTTTTACTCCCTCTTTTTCCTCTCTGTCTTTTCTTTTTCTGGACTGATCCCCTCGCTGTTCTATTTGTGGGGGGTGCCACCATCCCTCCCTGTCTGGGTACATATTTCCTCTCCTGGGCCATTCTGGGGTTCCTGAAAATCCCCTTCATTCCTAGGAGTATTCTCTTGGAGGGGAGCATATCTATTGGGAGCCACTGTGGTTTGTTTATTGGCATAACCTCTCCCTCTACCCCGGGGCCCACCTCCAAAAGTTCTATGAGGGCCCTGGTCTTGTGATGTCCCCTGAGGGGTGTGACTCCTGGGGTCAAATTACCTATTCCTTTGGGGTAATTGTTGATATATATACTCATTAGACATCCTATTTGGGGGTCAACCTCCCCTCTGGTTATTTCCCTGATGTTTAAATACTCCCCTCCCTCTCCTCCAATTTCCTCTCCGATTAGTGACCTCCGTCCACTGGGACTGGTCTTGCCTATAAGGGGTGTACTGATTAGTGTGAGGCGTGGGTTGAACCTCCTGAAACCTAGGTGCCATATTCACCCCCGGTGTGGGTGTATAATTAACCCCCTCCTCATCTGGGACATCCTTGATTATTTTAACTTACATCGAGCACTGGTGTCAGGAAAGGACCGATCTTTGCCTTTCCGCGGTGGTGCGCGCGCCTGTGCGCGTTCGCGCGCGCGCTCACGTGCGCGCGCACGCGCCGGAAATGGCGCCTGGCGGCTCTATTTCAGCCAGCAGAGCCCTGCAGCTGGTGTTGTCCGCTCTACAACGTTCCCTGAACCTGTGATACCCCCGGTGACTACTTTCGTGTGATTTCCTGTTCCTGTGACCCCGGCTTGTTCCCTTGGACCTGTTGATATCTGCCCGCACCTGACTCCGGCTTGTTTACGACCATCCGCTTGCCTGCTCCCACTGTACTTCTGTTGCCAGCACGTTGCCGACCCTGCCTGTACCCGACCATCCGTTTGCCTGATCCCGTTGTACCGCACCGCCTGCCAGTTGCCAACCCGGACTGAACCACTACTCTCCTGTCTTGCACGAGCTTCCTGGGACTTCTCCCAACCACCTGAAGTTTGTCCAGCCCTCGTGCCCCCCTGTGCTCCAGAGCTCCCTGTCCACACTACCAGGGGTTCTCGAACCAGGGCCGCAAGAGAGGTTGCCCCCCGCATAAGCCAGACTCTACCACCAGGTACGTGACAACTGGATATATTATTTTCTTTTATATGATGCCATTAGAACTTATGGAATGATCCTGTACACATGATTGCATTCCCTGGAAGTTGCTTGGTGACACCTCTCTATTTGTTCTCACTGGTCCATGAATGGGACAACATGCTCGTTTTGGCTCCTGTGATAAGAGCCAGATAATTGAAGTGAGCTGCTAGTATTAATGGTGGCGGTGGACGGTGGATTGGCACTGAAGCACTTTATCACCTATCTATTCATCGGCACGTAGACACTGGGTGTCTCTTACTAAGGATTTTTTTCATTATCAACGCTGCACTCTTTCTATTTGGACTTTTTGTAGCTACTGACTTTTAATACGGTGGAACTCTGCTTTAATACCTATATATACCACGTTATATATGCACAATTCACCAGGACTCCTATTGGGCCCTTTACTGATAATATCTGTTTGTACATTAGATGTATGTACTATTATTAATCTTTTCTTATATAAAGCTTGTATTATTTCTATAATTGTGTGCATGAACCTCTGGTTAATGTTATATGCTGCTTTAAGTAGTTTTTCTGTTCCTAATGTATTTGTTTAGATTACTGATTCATTTCCCAGGTAGCGAATCCCCTCAGTTAACAGAGGCCCTGGGTGGAGGCATTATCAACTTAATTATCAAACCCATTCTTCCACTTAAGCCTAGTGCACACTAGTAGTTCTTCTTTTCGTTCAACCCAGCAGGGCTGAGTGAAACAAAACCTGACAGCTCAGGAGGAGCCGCTGTACTAACTATCCGACCTTAGTACAGCAATCCCCCCTGCTGTTCTATTGTGTTCTGATAAAGGGACAGCCCCCCCTACCCGAACACGCAGCCATTGGCTGAGAGTGCTGATTGGGAGCCCATCGGCAGACCTTTTTTGGTCATGACCCTTCGACAGAATGGCCAGCTTCTGTCGGACCAACTGCAGTACACACAGACCAAATGTCGGCCGGTTTCCTGACATTTGGCCCATGTGTAATAGGATTTAGCGGAGGTTCTGGTTCTCTTATTTACGGACAGGTTTAGTGCAAGATCCTGTTTGGGAGGATTATTCGGGCCCTCCCAGTGTTTGTATTTGAAATCCAGCTTACAGCTGCCTCAAAACACTCACCGATCCACTAGTGGTGACACAATAACATTCTCTCTGTCATTCTTTTCTTTCAGGTTTTATTGGCTGAATGTCCAAGGAAGATAGGATTTGGGATCACAGGATACCCCATTTTGTGACAAGAACTCCCTCTGCTCAGAAAAATAACTCAGTCCCTCTCAAAGGCTATTAGAGTGCCTTTAAGCTAACCCTGGAAATCTTCTGTTGTGCCCCTTTAAGCTGAGACAATGGACTAAGCACTTTCTCTTTTGGAGGTGCTCCCCCTTAATATACTCTGGCATAGGACCTTTTCTAATCCTTGGAACTTGACTCTGCAGCTGTGCCCTCCCCAGGCAGCAGCCCTGGGAGGCTATGACTTGATCCCTCACCTTGGTATTCTTCTCCAGGAAAACCCAGGGAAGGAAGAAACCCTTTAGAAGGAATCTCCAAATATATACAGTATCTCCCTCCATAGACCACATCACAGCAATAAACTTTCTAGTGAGTGATGAAAAAATATAGTGCGGGTAAAAAAATATTTATAACATAATCCATAACACAATCCACAAAATTGTGTTTTCTTGATCTATGTACTGGAGAAAACTTCCCAGGATCAGGCAGAAATAGACAATGCCCTAGGTTTAGGGAAACCCAGCAAATGCAGAAAAACATAAACAATGAGAGCTTAGGCTAGATACAGCTTAACAGTCCACCAAATTTGGACTAGGGACACCTCAGTTCCTACATTTCCTTGTAAAATGGACTCGATAGTCATCCTCTGAGGAATTAAAGCTAACTTTCGAATTATACAAAAGATCTAATTCAATTATGATTTCATTGACAAATGACATTTATTTTTAAAGTGCAGATACTGTAAGCTCCTGAATTTGAGCTAGTATCAACCTATCGTAATTTTATGTACTGCAGCAATCAGACTAGGAAAGAGAGAGCCAGCACTAGAAACCAATAAAGAGTACTGAAATAGCTGTGTAACAAATTGATTAACTATTGCAGCAACTTCACTGTCCAATCACACAGACTGGGGGCTGTGTAGTTAAAGGGGTTGTAAAGTTTCAAGGTTTTTCACCTTAAAGAAGAAATCCGGGAAAAAACTTTTTCCCATTTCCTTGTTGCTGATCTCCTATCTTTACCAACTATGCCATCCATATTCTGCTGAGCTCTGTAGTTCCTCTGTAGTAGCCTGCTGAACTTGCTGAAAAAACGTTACTCCCCTGTGACATCCGGTTTCTATTTCTGCCTGCTGGGCTGTAGTGGGCAGAGGGGGTCTCTCAGCCCCCGGTCTGTGCTGCCCAAATAGGTGGTTTCCTCCTCTGCTCCCTCTGCTTCCTCTCTGCATGCAGCGCCCCCCCCCCCCCTCACTTGCCCGCCCGCCAGCCATCTCATCGATGATAGCAGAGATCTCCCGCTTAGACATGCCTGGTATTTCTGGAATGCCTGGCATGTTTGCTATGTGAACACCGCTCTGCTTTCCCCTGTCACAGCCGTATTGTGATACACAGCGCAGAACGCAGCTCCGATATGGCTGTGACAGGAGAAAGTCACACAGCAATATTTACATAGCAAACATGCCAGACATTCCAGAAATACCAGGCATGTCATATCAGGAGATCTCTTCTATTCCTGGAACGCCTGGCATGCTTGCTATGTAATTTCTGCTGTGTGACTTTCTCCTGTCACAGCCGTATCGGAGCTGCTCTCTGTGCTGTGTATCACAATATGGCTGTACACAGGGGAAAGCAGAGCGGTGTTCACATAGCAAATATGCCAGGCATTCCAGAAATACCAGGCATGTCTAAACAGGAGATCTCTGCCATCATCGATGAGATGGCAGGTGCGCGGGCAAGGGGGGGGCACTGCACTGATGGGCACGGATAAACGGCACTTGTGGGCACAGTGTCACTGCACTGATGGGCACTGATAAGTGGCACTGGTGGGCACAGTGTCACCACACTGATGGGCACTGATAAGCATCACTGGTGGGCACGGTGTCACCGCACTGATGGGTACTGATAAGCGGCACTGGTGGGCACAGTGTCACCGCACTGATGGGCACTGATAAGCATCACTGGTGGGCACGGTGTCACCGCACTGATGGGTACTGATAAGTGGCACTGGTGGGCACAGTGTCACCACACTGATGGGCACTGATAAGCATCACTGGTGGGCACGGTGTCACCGCACTGATGGGTACTGATAAGCGGCACTGGTGGGCACAGTGTCACCGCACTGATGGGCACTGATAAGCATCACTGGTGGGCACGGTGTCACCGCACTGATGGGTACTGATAAGTGGCACTGGTGGGCACAGTGTCACGGTGGTCACGGCGAATAGTCATGGGTAGTCACGCCACTGTGGCACGGGTGGTCACTACGAATAGTCACGGGTAGTCACACCACTGTGACACGGGTGGTCACGGTGAATAGTC
>BLSH010171408.1:1448374-1471245 GCA_018402905.1 Glandirana rugosa
CTCACCCATGCATCCGTGCTTACCAATCCAATCGTGCTCACCCATGCAGCCTCATCCGTGCTCACCCATACAGCCTCATCCGTGTTCACCCATGCATCCGTGTTCACCCATTCATCCGTGTTCACCCATGCATCCGTGCTCCGCCATCAATCCGTGCTCACCCTTGCATCCATGCCCACCCATCCATCCGTGCTCACCCATCCATCCATGCTCACCCATGCATTCGTGCTCACCCATGCATTCGTGCTCACCCATGCATCCATGCTCAGCCATGCATCCATGCTCAGCCATGCATCTGTGCTCACCCATGCATGCATGCTCACCCATGCACGCATGCTCATCCGTGCTCCGCTATCCATCTATTCTCACCCATCCATCCGTGCTCACCAATCCAGTCATGCTCACCCATGCAGCCTCATCCATGCTCACCAATCCAGCCGTGCTCACCCATCCAGCCTCATCCGTGTTCATCCATGCATCTATGCTCCGCCATCCATCCGTGCTCACCCATCCATTCGTGCTCACCCATCCATCCGTACTCAGCAATCCATCTGTACTCACCCATGCATGCGTGCTCACCAATGCATCCGTGCTCACCCATCCATCTGTGCTCAGTCATCCCCATTTGTACTCATTTATGCCTCATTCATGCTCATCCATACCACATCAGTTCTCATCCATGACACATCCATGCCACTACAGCACCCATCAATGCCACTACAGTGCCCATCAGTGCCACCACAGTGCCTCACAATAATGTAATAGGTAGCCAAATTAGATTTGAAATGTATGCCCCTAGAACGCCTGATGGTGCACCCTGCAAGAGGTAGTCAGGAAATTATATATGTAATTTATGTCCTTAGGACGCCTGATGGTGCTCCCTGCATATTGGACCTCTGTATGTGGCCAGGCTGTGTAAAAGTGTCACTCATGTGGTATCGCCATACTCGGGACGAGTAGCAGAATATATTTTAGGGTGTCATTTTTGCTATGTACATGCTGTGTGTTAGAAATATTGTATAAATGAACAACCTTGTGTAAAAAAAAAAATGCGTTTTCATTTTCTTTCCACATTTTCCAAAAACTTGTGGAAAAAATGAACCGTTCAAAAGACTCATTATGACTCATAGAATATACGATGGGGTGTTTACTTTCCAAAATGGGGTCATTTTTGGGGCGTTTCCATTGCCCTGGTGCTCCAGGACCTTCAAAAGTGCAAGAGGTAGTCAGGAAATTATATGTGTAATTTATGTCCTTAGAACGCCTGATGGCGCTCCCTGCATGTTAGGCCTCTGTATGTGGCCAGGCTGTGTAAAAGTCTCACACATGTGGTATCACCATACTCAGGAGGAGTAGCAGAATGTGTTTTGGGGTTTAATTGGTGGTATGCATATGCTGGGTGTGAGAAATAACATGTTAATATGACAATTTTGTGGAAAAAAAAATGAAAACAAAATCTTCATTTTGCAAAGAATTGTGGGAAAAAATGACAACTTCTAAAAACTCGCCATGCCTCTTACTAAATACGTTGGACTGTCTACTTTCCAAAAAGGGGTCATTTGGGGGGTATTTGTACTTTCCTGTCTTGTTAGGGCCTCAAGAAATGAGATAGGCCGTCAGTGCATCAGGTGTGATAAATTTTCAGTGATTGGCACCATAGATTGTAGACTCTATAACTTTCACAAAGACCAAATAATATACACTAATTTGGGTTATTTTTACCAAAGACATATAGCAATATAAATTTTGGCCAAAATTTACAAAAGAAAAATTACTAATTTGCAAAATGTTATAACAGAAATAAAGAAAAATGCATTTTTTTACAAAATTTTCGGTATTTTTCCATTTATTGCTCAAAAAATAAACACCCCAGTGGTGATTAAATACCACCAAAAGAAAGCTCTATTTGTGTGAAAAAAAGGACGAAAATTTCATATGGGTACAGTGTAGTATGACTGAGTAATTGTCATTCAAAATGTGAGAGCACTGAAAGCTGAAAATTGGTCTGGTTAGGAAGGGGGTTTAAGTGCCCAGTTGTCAAGTGGTTAAAGCAGTCATGTGACTGCTATCAGTGTCTGGTTAAAGCTTGAAGGAGGAGTTTTCATTCTCCCTTGATTATCCTATGAGGCTGCAGGACCCCTGACCCACTGTCTGGACAGTATTGATTGAACCTATGCTGATAACATGCACTCTCAGTCTCAGTCTGGGAGACCACAACATTCCAGCAACAAATCTGCCTCCTGGAATACCTGGAGGTATTACTTTCCACCATTCCTAAAACAATATGTAAACAGGCATGCTCCCAGGTCTCTGTCTGCACATGGATTAAAATCATTGCCTGTTTACATGAATGAAAAGTAATGCCTCCTGGGAGGCCTAGAGGCTGCAGGAGAAGATTAAAAAAAAATTCTCATTTAGTTGTAGATAAAGACAGAGAAGTGTGTCCAGCAGTAAAAAAAAAAAAGTAAATAAAAAAATAAATGGAAGAAAGAATAGAATAAATAAAAGTTTTATTTTTTTAGTGAGGGACCATTTAAGATGACCATACATGTAGCAGTTTTTAGGTAATTTTAATTATATTCAATCCACGGCAATCAAACATACAATTGAAAGCAGTTTCCTGAAACTAAGCAATGTACAGTACCATCTACAAGTACAATTGACCGCCTGCATTCGAGCACTCGTACAGAGAGGCCTGAAGTAAAAGAATTGGGTGGAGGGCCGGCATGACAGGGGTTAAAGGGGACTAGGTATTGCTGGAGAGGTAGGGGTGAAGAGTGCAAGGAGGCCAGCCCAGGGTCATTGGGCAGGGCAGGTCTGGGGGGTGGAGTTAGGAGTGTGGAGGTTAGTGAAGGAGGGAGGGGGTGGCATAACGCCTGGAGAGAGCACAGAGAGGAGAGCTTTGTGAGAGGCAGCTATGGACACTGCGGCCTCTTATCCTGCCCTGGGAGAGGTGGAGGGCCTGTTGTCCCAGCTTCGGGATGCTGCTGCCATGAGAGGACCGGGCTGGCTGCAATCCCAGCTTAGCAGACTGCTACAGGGAGCTGGGCAGGGGGTTGCCATGCCGACGCCCCCTGCGGCTCCATGTGCGTGACGGTCTTGGCCTCCAGAGCGGCTAAGCCCGGAGGGCACCCGGCGGATCCAGTGCCGCTATAGGAGCCCCTCGGGCAGTGCCTCCAGGGACCCTCAAGGTGCGGCCCGCAAGCACCGGTCGGGTAGGCGCATGGCACCCCCTGGGAGGAATCCTCGGCCACGGCGTGATCATGGGGACGCGGCCTCGCCTGTGACTCCTGGTGCTGCCCGTCCCCCGGCGCGGGAACAGGACCTTGGTGTGGCGCCCTCTGGCGGTGGCTCCCCCGCACGGGTGGCTCGGCAGGACGGTGGTTCATCGGCGGGAGTCCCAGGGTGTGGCCGGTGTCCCTGCCATTCGGGAGACGTCCGGGCAGAGGCAGAAGGGAGCGGCTCTGCGTTCAACTGTGATCGGAGGTGGAGGAAGTTCAACCTGGGCCCAGTCGGAGCAGTCCAGTGGCGGAGACGGCGGGCTGCCGGCCACAGAGTCGGAGAGCTCAGGGAGCAGAGGGCCAGGGCATACGTTTTTTGAATGGGTCGTTAGGGATGTGTCGGGGAACGCGTCGGTGATTCACTACTTGGACGACTTTTTGTGTATTGGTCCGGCGGATTCCAACTGTTGTAGGATATTGTTGGCGACCATTCAGCATTTGGCAGATCGCTTCGGTATTCCGCTGGCGGCTGAAAAAACGGAGGGTCCTTCCACGGTGCTTAGCTTTCTGGGCATTCAGATCGATATGGTGGCTATGGAGTGTCGCCTGCCAGAGGACAAGCTCGAGGATTTGAGGAGGTCGGTGACGTTGGCCCAGGAGTCTGAGAAAGTGACATTGTGGCAACTTCAGTCACTCTTGGGCAAGTTGAATTTTGCATGCAGGATTATAAGTATGGGCCGGGTGTTTAACCAGCGGCTGGCAGCGGCCACGGCGGGTGTTCACACGCCCGGTCACCACATTCGAATGATGTGGGAGTTGAAGGCAGACTTGCTGGTGTGGGAGTCCTTTTTGGACTTCTACAATGGGAGGTCGGTTTGGATGTTTGAGGCTTGATTTGGAGCTTTTCACGGACGCCGCAGGTTCCGCGGGTTATGGAGCGTATTTTGGGGGCCAGTGGAGTGCGGACACTTGGCCTGTGGAATGGGTGAAAGCGGGCCTTACAAAGAATCTGGGCCTGTTGGAGCTGTTCCCTATTGTTCTGGCGGTTGAGTTGTGGGGGTCGCAATTTAGGAATAGGAAGATCGGTTAATTGTGATAACATGGGTGTGGTGATGTCCATCAACAACGTGTCGGCATCTTCACCCCCGGTGGTGCGTTTGCTGCGGTATTTGGTGTTGGCATGTTTGTGTTGTAATACTTTTGTGTATGCGGTGCATGTGCCGGGGTGTACTAACTGTATTGCTGATGCGCTTTCTCGCTTTCAGTGGGACAGGTTCCGAAGGTTGGCTCCGGGAGCGGCGCAATCGGGAGTGCCTTGTCCGGATCGGCTGTGGCGGATTGCTTTGGGGTGATTGCTCCCCTGATTCGGCGGTCGGTGAGCGAGGCCACCTGGGCCATTTATGCCAAAGTGTTTGAAGAGTGGTTTGGCATGCTGCAGGTTTTAGGTTCTTCCGTGGGGAGGGGGAGCACAAGCTTTTGGTGTTATATTTTATAGGACGCAACATTGAACAAGGGGTCTCTGTGTCTGCACTGAGTCGCAAGTAAGCAGGGCTGGCTTTTTTATTTAAGTTGTTGGGAAGGGAGGATTACACGAAGGATTTTTTGGTTCTCCATGCAATGAAGGGCTACCGTCGGGGGCGCCAGGCGGCAGATGGCCATAGGCCGGTTTCGTTTCAGCTGCTGGTCTCCTTATTTGGCGTTCTTCATGGGGTGTGTCATTCTCCTTACGAAGTGGCGTTGTTCCAGGCGGCCTTTGCGTTGGCTTTTTTCGGGGCATTGCGGATTGGGGAACTGGTGAGCTCGTCCAAACAGGGGAGCGCTGGGCTTCAGCGGGTGGATGTGATTTGTAGTGTGGGGTCTTTGGTATTTTGGATCCGTAGATCGAAGACTGATCAGATGGGTCGGGGTCTATGGGTGGAGCTGTTTCCTGTTTCGGGTTCTGTGGTTTGTCCGGTTCGGGCAGTATGGAGTTTTTTGGCGATACATACTAAGCGGCAGGGTCCGTTGTTGGTACATGCGGATGATTCTTCCCTGTCGTGATATCAGTTCATGGCAGTATTCCGGAAGGGTTTGGGAGTGTTGGGTTTGTCCTCCAGGGATTTTGCGTCTCATTCCTTTCGGATTGGGGCAGCCACGGAGGCGGCTCGATGGGGCCTGGGGGAAGCGGCTTTACGGCATATCGGCAGATGGGAAGCGCGGCGATATCGCCTGTATGTCCCCCTCACCTATTGTAGTGCACCCGGAAGGGATTGAATGGTGTGTGTGCGAGTGGCTGTGGTTTCGGTAGTATTGAGTAGTGATTTAGTGTGTTTTGTTTGTTTTTCTTATCTTACAGGTGGGGTCCCAGGGTTAGTCTGGATACTGGGCAATTCTTACGTGTACTGGAGGGCCAGGAGAGTGGATGTCAGGCCTAATGGCCGTCAGTTGGGCATCCTGCGGGAGGAGGCAGTGGTGCGCTGGATTGGAATTCCGGGCCTTTTGTGGAGCAGGATAGTTCCAGAGGTGGAGCGATGTGTCCGGCTGGACAGGGCTCCAGATGTTCTGCTCATTCATGCAGGCGGTAATGATTTAGGTCTACGGGAGATGCGGGAATTGTGCCGTGACATTAAAATTGACCTTCTCAGGCTTCGTGTGGCTTATCCCGATTCTTTGGTGGTATGGTCGGACATGGTGGCGCTGACACATTGGCGCATGGCTAGGTCAGTGGACAGTCTGAATAGGGCTAGGGTAAAGGTTAATCGGGAGGTGTCCAAGTTTGTGTTGAGGAACGGGGGTTTGGTTGTCAGACACCACAAGTTGGAGAAGGACACTTGGAGATATTTACGGGGGAACGCGTTCATCTAAATGCTGTCAGTATTGACATGTGGTGTCTTGGCCTTCAGGACGGTATTCAATGGGTCTTGCAGGTGTGGAGGTCCTCACAAACCTAAGGTGTCAGGTTTGTGAGGTGGTGGCAGAGTGCAAGGTCCCCCTTTTAGGTGTTATGGGCAAACAGGGTAAGGTGTAGGGACCCGTCTGGGGTACGGCTCCCAATTGTTAAGATGGTATCTGTGTGTGGTCTCTGAGTCGGTGGTTTGCGGCTGAATGCCTGAACGAGAACACGCAGATACTGTTGTGGTGGTTTGGTTTATGCCCTAAGGTTTGACCTTGTAGCTCCAGTCCCGTATAGATTGATGTATACTGTTAGTTATATTAACTGTTATTTAATGGTTGTTTTGGTTAAATAAAAGAACGCTGTGGCCATTAAGCCCAAAAAGGTGTGTTATTATTCGGTTGGGGGGTGGTTGTGGGTTACAGCGGTATGCGGTAGGGCAATACAGGCCATAATTTATACCCTAGTCAAGAGAGGCCCGAAGTAAAAGAATTGGGCGGGGGGGGGGGCGTCATGACAGGGGTTAAAGGGGACTAGGCATTGCTGGAGAGGTAGGAGTGAAGAGTGCAGGGAAACCAGCCCAGGGTCATTGGGCAGGGCAGGTCTGGGCGGTGGAGTTAGGAGTGTGGAGGTTAGTGAAGGAGGGAGGGGGCAGCATAATGCCTGGAGAGAGCACAGAGAGGAGAGCTTCCCACCCTCCCGCCCTGTTGTTTAAAAGTTTCGTGGGATGTTCCGGTATTGGTTGTGGCAGAGTGCAAGGTCCCCCTTTTAGGTGTTATGGGCAAACAGGGTAAGGTGTAGGGACCCATCTAGGGTACGGCTCCCAATTGTTAAGATGGTATCTGTATGTTGTCTCTGAGTCGGTGGTTTGCGGCTGGAGGCCTGAACGAGAACACGCAGATACTGTCGTGGTGGTTTGGTTTATGCCCTATTTGAACTTGTAGCTCCAGTCCCGTATAGATTGATGTATACTGTTGGTTATATTAACTGTTATTTAATGGTTGTTTTGGTTAAATAAAAGGCTGCTGTGGCCATTAAACCCAAAAAGGTGTGGTGTGTTATTATTCGGTTGGGGGGTGGTTGTGGGTTACAGCGGTATGGGGTAGGGTAATACAGGCCATAATTTATACCCTAGTCATGAGCTATAAATTGTCAGCTCCAACACAAGGTAATAAAAAAATGAATTGAAATTGAAAAATAAGTGAAAAATAATGTCAATTTCCAAAAAAAATAGTTCGATTTTTTTGCCAGTTTCAATCAAAGCTATTTTGATCCCATCTCTTTATGATCACTAGAAGCCTTTTTTCCTATTTGGTTGTTTGGGGTTTCACTTCATTTAAATTGCCAGAAAATTACAATGTCTATGGCCAGCTTTCGAGCTGCTGAAATTTGAAAAGAAAGTGAAACCAAAGTTACACTTGAAAACCCAGAAGAAATTTTGTGTTGAGATTTTATCTCAAGACTGGAAGCTGAGCAAGGGAAGTAGGGCAAACTTTTTCTCTGAACTTAAAGGAAATTGTTTTTTGAGACTCTGGACACAAATATCTTTGTTTATGTGATTTAACAGTTATTAACTGGAGCAATTTGAGATCTTCAGCTAAGAGACTCATATATCTGTCTAAAAACATATCTATTGTCTCATATATTATAGAGTAGATTTAGTGCTTCAGTTAAATCTGTGGACCAACGTGTTCTCACCTTTCATTCACCTCCTGTCTGCTCAGTGCTATCTTGTCTGCTGGATTCCCATCTGCTTACATTTTAGAAATCAAAGTTCTCTCCTCCATGCAGTTTTTACCTTTTTGAACTCTTGTACAAGTTACAGAACTCACTGCGTGGCTGCAGGTATTACGCATCCATTTCTACTATAGCACAAGCATAGCTATAGTAGAAACAAAATATCAATCTTTTCCTACATCCAGTCAGCTCTTGTATTTATCTTATTTATTTAACCCAATCTATGTACAGCCTCCCCAGACTGTTTTCAGATCTTCATTCTATTGTTGGTTCAAGCTCACACCAAGACCACAATTTTATTAAAGCGAAAAAAGGGGTAATGAAACCCAAATCAAAATATCACTACATAATGAGTTAATTGCACAAATAAGGGTGCTAGAACCATAAATTCAAGTAAGACTCAGATATAATTAGAGATGGGCGAGCTGTTCAGGCCGAGGGTTGGTTTGGCCCTGAACAGCTCCCATTGGGGTGTTCGCTGGGCACCCTAATTTGCAGGGAGCGCAGTAGGATGTTCACCCGCCAAGCGCCCCACAATGCACTGCGTGCTGCACAGTGCATTCTAGGGCTCCAAATGGCTGAAGCAAAGCACCTGACCTCTGGTCAGAGCCCTGATTGGACAAAGTCATGATGATTTTGCCCAATCATGGCTCAGTGTTCATAGTCCCACCCCACACTATAAAAGGTTCCTTCCCACAAGAATCTTTAGCAGTGTGTTGTTGGAGATAGATAGAGCAGGGCGCAGTGATAGCTTGTTAGTGTTATTGTGACTGAGTGTAGAGTCAGTGTAGAGTTAGTGTAGTGTCAGTGTAGTGTGAGTATAGTGTAGTGTTAGTGATGTGTTAGTGTAGTGTCAGTGTATTGTCAGTGTATTGTCAGTGTAGTGCAGTTTTTAAAAGCATTACATTTAGTGCTGCATACGGTGCTGTATACACACTATTTTTTTTGTCGCTGCATCCTTTTTTTTTTGTTTCCCTGCCCCCTTTCTTTAAATTGTCAGTTGCAGTTTGTCTTACTGCGATGCTGGTGTTTCCCCTTTTTTATTAATACATATATATATTTTTTTTTTCATTTTTCAATTTGTGTCAGCAGCAGTGCTCAATTGTACATAGCTTATAGTTCACCAAACACCACATTTTGTTAAATAAAGTGCATCCAATCAATTTCAGGCATCCCCATGCTACTATGAGGGGGCCAGCAGCAACTGTGTGCACTAAAATGTAGCCTCATCATACAGATTGGCTCCGCTAGCTGTTGTTTACAAAATAAAGACAGCTTACAGGGAAAATCAATGTAACCACTTCAGCCCCGGAAGGATTTACCCCCTTCCTGACCAGAGCACTTTTTGCGATATGGCACTGCGTCTCTTTGACTGACAATTGCGCGGTTGTACAATGCTGTACCCAAACAAATAGAGCTTTCTTTTGGTGGTATTTGATCACCTCTGCGGTTTTTATTTTTTGTGCTATAAACAAAAAAAAAAGTGCGTCAATTTTGAAAAAAAAACTTTTTTTTACTTTTTGCTATAATAAATATCCCCAAAAACAAATAAAGAAACTAATTTCTTCCTCAGTTTAGGCCAATATATATTCTTCCACATATTTTTTGGTAAAAAAAATCACAATAAGTGTATATTGATTGGTTTTTGCAAAAGTAATAGCGTCTACCTAATATGGGATATATTTATGGCATTTTTATTATTATTTCTTTTTTTTACTAGTAATGGCGATAATCAGCGATTTTTAGCGGGACTGTGATATTGCGGCGGTCAGATCGGACACTTTTGACACTTTTTTGGGACCATTGACATTTGTACAGCGATCAGAGCTATAAAAATACACTGATCACTGTATAAATGTCATTGGCAGGGAAGGGGTTAACACTAGGGGTGATCAAAGGGTTAAATGTGTTCCCTGAGAGGTGTTTCTAACTGTAAGGGGAGTGTGTTAACTGGGGGAGGAGAGAGAAAGCTGTTCCCGATTACTGGGCACAGATAATCTCTCTCCACTTCAATGACAGAACAGGGATTTGTTTGCTTACACTAAAAGATCCCCGTTCTGTCTCTCTATCCCGCGATCGTGGATGGCGGGTGGACATTGCAGCTGCCAGCCGCGCGCATCGCCTTCCCCGCCATGCGTGCACCTGCTATATGGATTTAAAGAGGTGACATACCAGTACGTCGTTTTGCAGGAACGTGCCAACCTGCCACCGTATAATGACGACGGCTCGTGGGCAAGTGGTTAAATGTAATTTTTTTTCTTTATATATGTCAGTTTGCTGTGGCATGTTCTCTACACAGTACAGATGGACCACTTTACAGGCACACTAAGGGGACCCCCAGGCACGATATTTAAAGGGATTTTGCATTTTTATTGTTTCACTTTAAACATTATTAAAATCACTACTCATTTAAAAACAATATTTTTAAAAGTTTTTTTTGCATTGATACATGTCCCCCAGGGCAGTACCCATGCCCTCATACCCTTTTAGTGGCCAATAACTTGCATATAAGCCTTAAAAATGGAGACTTTAGATTTTTTGAGTTTTGGTCCCCTAATCTTTAATAGGGTTCTGGGTGTTGGTCAGAACTTTTTCCCTGTTCTGGAGTTCTGGAGTAGAACAGAACTCGGGGGTGTTTTGCCCATTACTAGTCATAATAAATTCTAAGGGCTCATTCACAGGGCTGCAAATAATGCATTTACAACAATTTTGTATGTACAGATCTGAACCGCCCTGCATTGTTTTCAATGAAGACATCCCACATGTGCGTAATTATGTACTATGCTCAGATCCATAACTCAAAATACAAAAATCTGCATCTGAGAATATGTGCTTGCGCGTATGCCATTGGAAAAAGGACACTTTTTACGTATTAATAAACATGATCAGTAAGATTTGTACGAGTGTGTTGCGGCCATGTTAATGAGGCCTAGTAATATAAATAACAGGCAGCACTCCAAACAGCTAGCTTTTCAAATTTAATATATTTTTGAAAGGAAGCATCATATTAAGACATAACAATAGATTATAGTACATGCACAGGTCACAAAATGCCCTTTGTTTGGTTTGGCAGGTGTGCTGTGAACTTCATGAAAGTTTGGAAAGTTTGAAAACAATGGGAGCTGAATTTGCCAAATTAGCTGCTTAAGGACCCTCCCATGCAGATATACTGCAGCAGGGTGGCCCTCCTGCACAAAATCACGTACATGTACATGATTCTGTGCACAGGGTCTGGGGAATGCATGCTGCTGGCTACCCGCTCCCACTGTGATTGGACACAGCAGGAGCCAATCAGAGGGTCAGGGGGACATGATGTCCATCAGGATCCGCTGATCATTCTCTGGAGAGGCAGAACGGCGGTCTGCCTATGTAAACAAGACAGACCATCGTTCTGTGAGAGAGGAAGATGGAGAGCTGGTGTTTCTGCTAAGATCAGATCTCTGTCTTTCTCCAGTTACAGCACCCCCCTCCCACAGTTAGAAAGCACTCCCTAGGAGCACACTTAACCCTTTGATTGCCCCTGATGTTAAACCCTTCCCTGCCAGTGTCATTACTACAGTGTCAGTGCATATTATATTGCACTGATCACTGCATTAGTGTCACTGGTCCCCAAAAACTGTCAAAAGTGTCAGTGTGGTGTCTGATTTGCCCACCACAATGTCGCAGTCCTGCTAAAAATCCCTAATCGCCACCATTACTAGTAAAAAAAATACATAAATAAAAATTCCATAAAAATATCCCCTAGTTTGTAGACGCTATAACTTTTGCGTAAACCAATCAATATATTCTTATTGGGAGTGTGAGCCGAGGAGAGCCAATAAACGGCACTTCCTTGTTTACGTGTGACCGGCTATGATTGGACACAGCCGATCACATGGGTGAAGAGCCACGTCATTGGCTCTTTATTGAGATCGGGGTTGTGCTGTGTCCTAGGAACACGTCACGGCCAAGAATTGCCGCACTGCATACCCCCGCAAGAGTGGGTTTAATACCACGTTAACCGTTCCTTTCGTTATTAAAAAGCAAAAAAAAAGTATTTACAGACACTTTAACTGAGTGAAATGATGCTGTACTAATCCTAATAATGTAGAGCAAAATCAATTGATCCCTCTCATATGAACACATCTACTCAACAGTTTGTGAAATTATAAGAACATAAAATATTTTTCCTTTATTTATGTGCTAAATTTGGCCATAGTAGTCAGCCATATTTAATGCTGGATAAAAAGCCTATTGCGACCAGCTCCAAGTATGCTAATTTACTACAACCTCAGTAGAGAAGTAAGCCACACTTTTTTTCTCCTCACAGAATGACAGTTCAGTACTTATTCCCTTTTCCTCTCTTTCTTCACTGAGGAAGAAAATAATAGTTTGTCAGATTACATGATTACAGTACATTAGGCAATATCTCATGCTTTGGTGCTGCACTGAGTAAAGTGGGAAGCCAGAGATAGGCGAACTGTAATCAAATGTTACACTATCATATCAATTTGCACTTTGGATTTAACCTATGCATTGAATTGCTGAAGAATACGGGCAATATGTAAGGGTCTATTTACTTATTGGTGCCTGCAAATATATGGAGTAGCAGGTCATATGTTATCAGAGATGTGCTCCAAAAATTTGAATGCAAAATGCAGCTCAGTGCAACAACAAAGTTTCCAGTTGCCTGTGCAAACTGCTCCCCTTCTTGTGATGTCATCATGCCATACAATCCTTTGGAATTTGAAAGGAATTTGCTGCTATTAACATTGGTGAATAGTAGTGTTCCATAAGGGCCTTTTCACACTGCCACGCTGTGGTTTGACTGAAGCTGGGGTGCAGTGCAGTGCAGTATACCTGCAGTTTTCATTTGGGTTACCCACAGTTTTCCATAGACTCCTAATATGTCTCAAATTTTTTGGTGCATTTTGTGAAAGTGCACCAAAAGTCCCGCATGCTGCATCTTTGGTGCATTTTCAGATACTGCACAAAAAACCTGGGTACACTGCACTACACCCGTGCTGTGGCCAAACTGCAGTGGTGTAATGTGGATGCTGCATGACAGAATGCACAAACGCCAAAAGACTTTAACAAGAATCTGGGAACATGAAATTTACCCTTCTCTGAAGGTCATGGGAGAAAGGCATTAGAGTATGAGTAAAGCCCCTTTCACATTTGTGCAACTTATCCTGCGACATGGGACTGCAAAGTCACATGACAAGATGTACCCCATGATTTTCAATGAGTACCATTCATATCTGTGCAACTTGAAGTTGAAGTCCCTGTACTACTTTGGTCCGACTTTGATGCGAGTTGAGTAGACCTCAAGTTTACACAGGCATTCCCTGAAATCGTGCAAAATCACGGCCACAAAATTGTGGTAAAATCGCGCGACTTTCAAGTCGCGGCAGTGTGAAAGGGGCCTAACCTGAAGTTCTGTCATATAGGTAGAGCCCAAGTTATTTAAAGCTGTTGAGGTAACTAGGCAAATTTTAAAGGAAATCCACTATTTAACTAGAACCAGTATGAAAGAATTGTGTGTGGGTTTGGATAGCCTGGCTGCTGCATTCTGTATCAGTTATGAACAATATAGTTCTTTCTCAGGGAGACCATAGTAGTGGGAGTTAAAGTAATACAATCTGAATGATTGCAAAGCATGGATTAATTTTGGCATATTCTCGGCTGGCATCAGATGCTTGATTTTTTTTAACACTGCTAATGTTAGAAGGACCTGATGGCAAACGGTATCTGTTGCCTGACCTTACCCAGGCTAGGCACATGGTCTGAGAACATAAGATTTTTATTTCCAAGGGCTTAATAAGCCAGATGTGCTAGCAGCCACTTTGATGTTAGCCTCTGCGCTCCAATTAAAATAACAGTTGTCTTGCCAGAGTTCATTTTCAGACTCTTGTATGTTAGTAAGACACTTGTTGATCTTGGTCACAGAGGCATCAGTGTCTAGTTTGAAAGATGGGATGTGTGTCATTTATATAACAATGGTAACTAAGGCCTAAATGGTAGTTACATGGTAGCTAATGGTAGCTAAAGCTAAGTGTTGGATGATATTTTACAGTATGATTATATTTATGGCAAATTATATTGTTGACAGGATGAAACCCTGTGGCTTCCCACAATGTAGTGGTATGGATGGAGACTAATGTGTTTCTGCTGTGGCCCTTTGTAATCTCCCTGAACTAAAGGATCTACACCAGCTGAATACAGTAAGTTCTAGACTACAGAGCAGTTTTGAGTCATCCATTAAGATGTTATGTTCCACAGTTTCAAATGCAAGAGAATATCAAGAAGGTTAAGGATGGGCATTCTCTCTATGGGCACTAGCTACTTTTATGCTTAAACAAAGAGAAGTTTATTCCTTACAACAGGAAAAATATGGGAGAGAGAGGATAGGGCACAGGACACCCTTAGTCAAAAATATCCTTACACAAAAATGGTGAGATTAGGTAGACAGCAGTACAGGAATTGGGGGGGGGGGTAATGCTAACCCCCCCCCCCAAGCTCCTGCAAATTACAATAGGATAATATATAATTCCCGGGGTAGTTAGCAGAGCTCTGCTGATTATACTGGGAAATCCATGCTCTCTTAGAACAATCCTGCATGACTGAGCTGTCAGTATCACAGCTCAGTCCTACAAAGTTAAGGAAACGGTCAGGACCATGTGGAAACTGGAGAGGCTTCTGTCCCAGCTGTGACACAGGCACAGCACCCGAGACAGGTATTTGTTCTGCCTCTGTTTCAGCCTGGCCTTGGCCATCAGTGCTTTGTGGTTGCTGATGTTGTAGGTAACCAGTGTGTGTATATACATAAACTCCTTGGCTCTTAAGCAGAATCCCTCCTACTCAGGGCCGTCTTTAAGGCAGGGAAAAAGGGGCAGCTGCCCTGGGCCCTGTCATTGTTGTGGGGCCTAAAGCAACTGCCTTATACTTGCCAACTATCTTGGTTCCCTTGTCCCTTGAAGTTTTAGTCCTGTGCTGTGTCCCTATATCTAAGTGCTGCTACTAAAGCTGCCAAACTCTGCCCTATTGTTGTGTACAGATGACTCACCTGTAAACCCTATGTTTACATGTAAATAACCATAATTGATATGTAAATAGCGGCAGCATTGATATGTAAATAAAGGCAGCATTCATATGTGTATCATGCCCCCTAAGGTCATATTCACCTTCACTTATACTGAATGCTGCCCACCTGGGAAACAAAGGCATGCTCGAAAGTCCACAGCACATGTCAGCAGATCCATGGTGTGCAGGCAGTGTGGAGATGATGTGTTGTAACCTCTAGCAACCAATCAGTGAACAGTATTGATGTACAGTAATCTCTAACAACCAAATAAGCAGAAAGCATGTGCTGTAACCTCTAGCAACTAATCAGTGAGCCGTAATGTGTGCTGTAACCTCTAGCAACCAGTCAGTAAGCAGTAAGGATATGCTGTAACCTCTGGCAACCAATCACAATTACTGCCTGATCTGATTCAGTAAACTGATTTTGAGTCTAGTTGCTATTTATTGTATGTCTCAGAGCAGGTGGAGAGTGAAATTGCATGGGGGGCCCAAGAAAATGTTTGCCCAGGGTCCAATCAATATTAAAAACGGCCCTGCTCCTACTCTACCTTCAATGGTGGGTGTAGATAATATATACATCCAACACATGTACAGGAAAAGCACATCTCTTTACAGTGATGATTTCACACAAACTCCGGTTTTTTGCAGCTGACAATTTCCATGATAGTCCCCACCCACAAGACCTCCCCTGTAACCCGTTTAACCTGGCAGAGCTTACTTATAGAGGTTTATTATTTTAACCGCTTGCCGACCGCTGATCGGCAATTGACGGCGACAAGGTGGCTCGTGAGCGCAAATCGCCGTCATATGACGAGCCTAGTGAGCGCGCGCGCGCCAGGGAGCGGGTGCGGTGGCTTCGATTGCCGCCGGCTACCCGCGATGGCCCCCCCGGAGCGAAGGAGCGGAGGTCCGTGTATGTAAACACGGACCTCCGCTCTGTGTGAGGGGGAAGGGATGTGATCACAGCCTTCCTGTATACGAAGGCTGTGACCACTTCCCTTCCCCAGCTAGGCAAGTCCCCATACAGTTAGAACACGCCCAGGGAACATACTTAACCCTTAGAGCGCCCCCTGCAGGTTAACCCCTTCACTGCCAATGTCATTTACACAGTAATCAGTGCATTTTTATAGCACTGATCGCTGTATAAATGCCAATGGTCCCAAAAAAGTGTCAAAATAGTCCGACATGTCCGCTGAAATATCGCAGTACCGCTAAAAATCGCAGATCGCCGCCATTACTAGTAAAAAAAAAAAAAATAATAAAAACCCCAAAAATTAATTCTCATCATCCGTAAACGCGACCACTTTTGCGCAAACCAATCAATAAACGCCGATTGTGATTTTTTTTATCGCAAATATGAGGAAGAATATAAATCGGCCAAAAACGGTGAAAAAAAATGTTTTTTTATATTTTTTTTTTGGATTTGTATTTTAGCAAAAAGTAAGAAATTTGGTTTTTTTTGCAAAATTGTTGCTCTTCTTTTGTTTATAGCGGCGATCAGAAATGACGCAGAGGGGATCAAATACCACCAAAAGAAAGCTCTATTTGTGAGAAAAAAAGGACGCAAATTTCGTTTGGGTACAACGTCGCACGACCGCGCAATTGTCAGTTAAAGCGGCGCATCGCCGAATCGCAAAAAGGGCTCCGGTCCTAAAGCAGCAAATCCTTCCGGGGCTGAAGTGGTTAATTGATGTGAAGTCCCATACACACAGGTAAAGGA
This sequence comes from Glandirana rugosa, assembly GCA_018402905.1. NCBI lineage: Eukaryota > Metazoa > Chordata > Amphibia > Anura > Ranidae > Glandirana > Glandirana rugosa. Next base: position 1,464,987 of record BLSH010171408.1, read on the forward strand.
CTAGACATTAATTTCTAATGCACTCCGTGCTCTTTTGTCACCAGGGGAATCTGAGAGTGTTTAGAACCAAATGGTTTTATAGTAAATTTATTAAGGGAAATATAGAATTTCTAACTACTATTTCTGACCTGCTTCTGAGAGTGTTAGATGCCTGTCTGTCTCTGGCTCCTATACTTTAGGAAATGGACCTAGAACAAAGTTGAAGACCTAAAACGTCAGAGTGAAATCAGAATTATTGACCTAAAAACTTTTTAGAGTCAGTTCAGTGAGTCTGCAGGGGCCAGAGCTAGAAAAAGAGAGTATCGCAGCTAGAGCTGCATTTCTAAATGTTAAACACTTCTAGGCAATTTATTTTTAAAATAAAAAAACAGAATTTGGCTTTAAATGTCATTGTAGCCATGCAAGTAAAGCTTTAAAGGATATCTAAAGGTTTGTTTTAAAAAAAAAACAAATACAATCCAAACATGTTATACTTACCTCTTCTGTGCAGTTGGTTTTGCACAGAGTGGCCTCAATCCTCCTCTTCTGGGGTCCCTTAGCAGTGCTCCTGGCTCCTCCTTTTCTCGAGGGTCCTGTTGGAGAGCCATTCTCCCTCGGAGGAACCCGTGCGGGCGCACTCCCTTGTCCTGCTGCTGCACCCATTGACACAGACAGGAGCACTCGGCCCCGCCCTCCAGCTCCCATGTCATTGGATTTGATTGACAGCAACGGGAGCCAATGGCTGCACTGCTATCAATCTATCCAATCAGGACCCGAGACACCTCCTGGAGCTGGTGTGCTCATCCCCATCACTGGAAAGTCCGGGTTTAGGTAAGTAAAAGGGGGGCACTGTGGTGCTGCTGCATCACAGAAGGTTTTTCTCCTTAATGCATAGAATGAAATAAGGTGAAAAACCTTGAGGGTTTACAACCCCTTTAATGAGAGAAATACAAACATTTCTATCACTGATCTCCTTCTGAATATGCTAGTTGTCTGGTTGTCTTGCTTTAGTTCTTTCAAAGTATAAAATACTTACTTGTTTCATTATTTCCAAAAAGATCATTATGATAGGCAGACAACTAGGCTTTTAAACCGGAGTTCCACCCACAATTGGACCTTCCGCTTTTTGGATTTCTCATCCCCTCCGGTGCCACATTTGGCACCTTTCGGGGGGAGGGGGATAACTGTCTTTGACAGGTGTCCTGTCCCCTCTTCCGGGAGCCCAGGCCACTGTGAATTACGTCAGCAGCCCAGCTTCCTCCTCCCTCCCCCACCGCCAAGCCAGTGAGTATGCACATCGGTGCCTCACACATTTGCAGTAGGGGCCTGGCGTGAAGCCGTACTGCTTCACTGCCGGGTTCCCATACCCACAATTGCGGCGGCAGCATGGAAACATCAGCTGCGATGCCGACATCGCTGGACTCCAGCACAGGTAAGTGTGCCATTACTAAAAGCCAGAAGCTACAGTATGTGTAGCTGCTGGATTTTAATTTTTGTAGCTGTGAACAGAATATCGCTTCAAGAAATAGATCAGTAGTAGGGAAGAGGTTCGAATTGAGGTTTATTATCCCCAGAAATTAATACAGGAATTCCCCAGACCAAGTTCTGTTTAGCCATAATGCAATGTCTGGCATTTAAACTTTAAGGCCAGATTGCTTAGAAAGGCCAGTAAGGGGGCTTCTGGAGAGTTCACAGCAGCAATACTGAGCATGTACTTTAGCTGCAACAGGGAAAGCATAGGAAGTTCTGCTGACAAACTCAACACAGAGAGATTAGTGTAGGGCTTGTAAACACTAGCAGGTCTGTTAAAGCAGATGAAAAACTCTTAGGACTTGTTTAGATTTGCAGGTGGGAGGAAGCAAAAATACATGGTTGAGCCCTGTTTTTGCCACCTGCCAACAACCCCCCCCCCCTTAAAGTTGCAATAGGCAGCAGATGGGGGTGTTTACATGACCTGGCTGTGATGCTTATCGCCCTTGATAAACTTCACCTGACTTGTAGTGATCAGGGGGCAACAAGAGACGTGCCGCATATGCCCTGCAACCACATTTGTCAGCAAAACTGGGGTTAAAACAGACAGCGAGGAAGCATTGCATCACTTCCTCACCGCCTGTCAGTAGCCTCTGGAGCATGATCCAAATAAGGATCGGGCCTCAGAGGCAAAGGAGATTTGGACACACAACTAAATCTACCCTTAGTCAATGTCATGTAGGTAGTAAATGCTTTTTTACACCTTATTGCTAATGATGTCCTGCAGCCTCTTTATAGCCTGCCTCTATCCACATGATACAGCGATAACAGATTGCATGTGTTTTTTTCAAAGGGTATATTTCCAAATTGTTGCTGGTTGCAGATTACAGTATCTCACAAAAGTGAGTACACCGCTCACATTTTTGTAAATATTTTATTGTATCTTTTCATGTGACAACACTGAAGAAATGCCACTTTGCTACAATGTAAAGTGGGGAGTGCACAGCTTGTATTACAGCGTAAATTTGATGTCCCCTCAAAATAACTCAACACACAGCCATTAATGTCTAAACCACTGGCAAAAAAGTGAGTACTAGGTGAAAATGTCCAAAATGGGCCTGATTAGCCATTTCCCCTCCCCGATGTCATGAGACTTGTTAGTTTTACCAGATCTCAGGCGTGAATGGGGAGTAGGTGTGTTAAATTTGCTGTTATCGCTCTCACTTTCTCATACTGGTTACTGGAGGTTCAACATGACACCTTATGGAGAAGAACTCTCTGAGGATCTGAAAAAAAAAATTACATAAAAATGACCTAGGCTATAAGAAGATTGCCAAGACCCTGAAACTGAGCTGCAGCACGGTGACCAAGACCATACAGCGGTTTAACAGGACAGGTTCCACTCAGAGCAGGTCTCACCATAGTCGACCAAAGAAGTTAAGTGCACGTGCTCAGTGTTATATCCAGAGGTTGTCTTTGGGAAATAGATGTATGAGTGCTGCCAGCATTGCTGCAGAGTTTTAAGGGGTGGAAGGGTTAGCCTGTCCGTGTTCAGACCATACACCGCATACTGCATTAAATTGGTCTGCATGGCTGCCGTCCCAGAAGGAAGCCTCTTCTAAAGATGATGCACAAGAAAGCCCGCAAACAGTTTGCTGAAGACAAGCAGACTAAGGACATGGATTACTGGAATCATGTCCTGTGGTCTGATGAGATCAAGATAAACGTATTTGGTTCAGATGGTGTCAAGTGTGTGTGGCGGCTGTGGCAACCAAATGAGGGGAACAAAGACAAGCGTGTCTTGCCTACAGTCAAGTACGGTGGCGGGAGTGTCATGGTCTGGGGCTGCATGAGTGCTGCCAGCATTGGGGAGCTACAGTTCATTTAGGGAACCATGAATGCCAACATGTACTGTGACATACTAAAGCAGAGCGTGATTCCCTCCCTTCAGAGACTGTGATGCAGGGCAGTATTCCAACATGATAATGACCCCAAACACACCTCCAAGACGACCACTGCCTTGCTAAAGAAGCTGAAACATAGAAACATAGAAAAGTGACGGCAGAAAAAGACTGAGTAGTCCATCTGCCCCTTTTTATTTATTTATTTATTTTTTATATATTTTTTTTACATTAACCTTGTTGTCTGACTATAGATTTATGTTTATCCCAAGCATGTTTGAAGCCATTTACTGTTGACTGTCTCACAACCTCTGTTGGTAGTTTATTCCAATCATCAACCACCCTTTCAGCAAAATAATACTTTCTAAGATTAGTTTTGAACTTCCCCCCAGTTAGTTTGAGGTCATGTCCCCGTGTTCTTGATTTTGGTTTCATATTGAAAAGACTGCCCTCCTGAACCTTATTCACCCCCTTGATGTATTTAAAGGTTTCAATCATGTCTTCCCTCTCCCTTCTTTCCTCCAGACTATACATATTAAGTTCCTGAAGTCGCTCTTGATATGTTTTATCCCCCAGACCTTTCACCATTTTTGTTACCCGTCTCTGAACTCGTTCTATTTTATCAATATCTTTTTGTAAGTGTGGTCTCCAGAACTGGACACAGTATTCTAAGTGAGGTCTCACTAAAGATCTATATAGAGGAATCAGAACCTCCTTCCTCCTGCTGGTGATCCCTCTACTGATACATCCCAGAATTCTATTTGCTTTTCCCACTGAGGGTGGGAAAAGCTGAGGGTAAAGGTGATGGACTGGCCAAGCATGTCTCCAGACCTAAACCCTATTGAGCATCTGTGGGACATCCTCAAATGGAAGGTGGAGAAGCGCAAGGTCTCTAACATCCACCAGCTCCGTTATGTCATTATGGAGGAGTGGAAGAGGACTCCAGTGGCAACCTGCGAAGCTCTGGTGAACTCCATGCCCAAGAGGGTTAAGGCAGTGCTGGAAAATAATTGTGGCCAGACAAAATATTGACAGTTAGGGCCCAATTTGGACATTTTCATATAGTGGTGTACTCACTTTTGTTGCCAGCGGCTTAGACATTAATGGCTGTGTGTTCGGTTATTTTGAGGGCACAGCAAATTTACACTGTTATACAAGCTGTACACTCACTACTTTACATTGTAGCAACGTGTAATTTCTTCAGTGTTGTCACATGAAAAGATATAATAAAATATTTACAAAAATGTGAGGGGTGTGCTCCCTTTTGTGAGATAGTGCATTTCATATTAAATGGTGACAACAGTAGAATATGCTACAAAAAACTGAGATGGATCTAGGCGTAACCACAATTTTAAAATTATGTTGCCTGTACCCTATTATAACATTGGCGGGGGGGTGTCTCCATTTAAAGTGGAGCTCCACGCAAAAGGGGGAGCTCCGCTTATTTTCGCTGCCATTACTAAGATTACTTAAAAATAAATAAATACAAATTCCAGTATATATACCATAGTTTGTAGATGCTATAACTTTTGCGTAAACCAATCAATATACGCTGATTGGTTTTTTGTTTACCAGAAATATGTAGCAGAATACATATTGACCTAAATTTATGAAGAAATGATATTTTTCACATTTAAATTGGATATGTTTTATAGCAGAAAGGAAAAAGTATTGTTTGTTTTTCAAAATTTAGCGGTCTTTTGTGTTGCAACACCTTATTCGTTGTCACATATATTTTATGTGTCATACATTTTTTATATATTGCATTATTACTTGACTTACATAAAGCAACAAAACCCCTAGCTGATTAATTTTTGTTGCAAGACCGCGCAATTGTCTGTTAAAGTAACACATTGCCAAAAAGCAAAAATCGCCTGGTCCTAAAGGGGGGGTGTATTATGATCTTTTAGGCCTCATACACACGGACGTTTTTTGACGCCGGCGTTTTCTAGCGTTTTTTGCAGCTCTCCATGTTAGTCAATGGACCCATAAAAACGCCAACGTTTTTGAGCTGTAGATGGCGTCGGCGTTAGTGAGCTGAAACTAGAACCCACGGCCAGCGCATTCTGAGGCTGTAACATTTTGGTGTTTTTTGACGCCGATGCCGCAGAACATTCACTAACTCCAACAAACGCCAACTAGCGCCAACTAACGCTAACTAACGCCGTACCGGCATTAACCGGCGTTTTTTGATGCCGACATTTTAAGGTTGAAAAATAGCAGAGGGATGATTTTTTTAAAAAAACGCCTATTAACACTAACACTCACTAACGCTGATGCATAATGCCGAAAAACGCAGATTTTTTTTCCTTGACGTCGGGCCAGATGTTTTGTTTATTTTTAAGAAATGTCCGTGTGTATGAGGCCTTAGAGTCCAGATCATTGAAGGAGTGGATTGTCCCAAGAGGGGAGGGAATCATGTCTCACTTCTCAATAAGAGAGAGGTTTTAGGAATTTTAAATTTTGAAAACCATATCCCTAAGGGTTTAAACCATGAATAGGACATTGCTTGTTATTATGAGTGAAGCCGCAAATATCCCTTTCTTTTTCTCTTCCTTTTCTCCGAAGTGAGTATTATTGTTCGTTACAGGATAAGTACCAAATTTGGGAATCCCTATACCAAAAGTTTTAAATTTTAAGGATTTTGGAGAGAGAATAACTCTTCACTCTGTACTAAGGGAGGGGAGAACCCTGTTAGGTGAGGAAGTTACTAGACCTGAGATTCCGGAGTATGTGTGCCTGTAAAGAATTTTTATTTGTTTTGTAGACCGGGCTGCAGTTCCTTTTTTTTAGACGCAAAAAGCCGTAATACGTAGTCGCAATCACTCACAATCACAATTATCCGCAAAAAAATTTTTTTAGTAGGGAGACGATAAAAAGTTGGAATTTTACAGCCGTAGTTTTTTGCG
>BLSH010171408.1:1500273-1510590 GCA_018402905.1 Glandirana rugosa
AGAAGTATTTAAAACTGGTTTTAAATATGACGATGGATAGAAACCATTTTTTTTTTTGTAAATTAATTTTGCAAAGAATTGTGGGAAAAAATTACAACTTCAAAAAATTCACTACGCCTCTTACTAAATACCTTGGAATGTCTACTTTCCAAGAAGGGGTAATTTGGGGGTATTTGTACTTTCCTGGCTTGTTAGGGTCTCGGGAAATGAGATAGGCCGTCAGTAAATCAAGTGTGATCAATATTCAGTGATTGGCACCATAGCTTGTAGACTCTATAACTTTCACAAAGACCAAATAATATACACTAATTTGTTTTTTTTTTTACCAAAGATAGGTAGCAGTATAAATTTTGGTCAAAATTTATGAAGAAAAATTACTAATTTGCAAAATTTTATAACAGAAACGAAGAAAAATTCATTTTTTTACAAAATTTTCGTTCTTTTTTTAATTATAGCGCAAAAAATAAAAAACCCAGTGATGATTAAATACCACCAAAAGAAAGCTCTATTTGTGTGAAAAAAAGGACGCAAATTTCATATGGGTACAATGTTGCATGACTGAGTAATTGTCATTCAAAGTGTGAGAGCACTGAAAGCTGAAAATTGGTCCGGTTGTTAAGGGGGTTTAAGTGCCCAGTGGTCAAGTGGTTAAAATCCATACCAGAACTGAAGGGCCTGGTATGGACTGGGGGGAACCCCACGCAAATTTTTTCAGTGATTTTTAATCTACAGCATCTCACAAAAGTGAGTACACCCCTCACATTTTTGTAAATATTTTATTATATCTTTTCACGTGACAACACTGAATAAATGACACTTTGCTACAATGTAAAGTAGTGAGTGTACAGCTTGTATAACATAAATTTTCTGTCCCCTCACAGTAACTGGATGGGGGGTCAGCCTTTCAGTGTTCAGAACATTTACTGCACACTGCATCAAATTGTTCTTCATGGCTGTCGTCCCAGAAGGAAACCTCTTCTAGATAATGCACAAGAAAGCCCGCAAACAGTTTACTGAAGACAAGCAGACTAAGGACATGGATTACTGGAACCATGTCCTGGGGTCCGATGAGACCAAGATAAACGTATTTGGTTCAGATGATGTCAAGCGTGTGTGGCGGCAACCAGGTGAGGAGTACAAAGACAAGTGTGTCTTGCCTACAGTCATAGAAACATAGAAACATAGAAAAGTGACGGCAGAAAAAGACTGAGTAGTCCATCGAGTCTGCCCCTTTTTATTTATTTCTTTATTTTTTTTTATATATATATATATATTTTTTTTTTTACATTAACCTTGTTGTTTGACTATGGATTTATGTTTATCCCAAGCATGTTTGAAGCCATTTACTGTTGACTGTCTCACAACCTCTGTTAGTAGTTTATTCCAATCATCAACCACCCTTTCAGTAAAATAATACTTTCTAAGATTAGTTTTGAACTTCCCCCGAGTTAGTTTGAGGTCATGTCCCCGTGTTCTTGATTTTGGTTTCATATTGAAAAGACTGCCCTCCTGAACCTTATTCACCCCCTTGATGTATTTAAAGGTTTCACTCATGTCTCCCCTCTCCCTTCTTTCCTCCAGACTGTACATATTACGTTCCTGAAGTCGCTCTTGATATGTTTTATCCCCCAGACCTTTCACCATTTTTGTTACCCGTCTCTGAACTCATCCTATTTTATCAATATCTTTTTGTAAGTGTGGTCTCCAGAACTGGACACCGTATTCTAAGTGAGGTCTCACTAAAGATCTATATAGAGGAATCAGAACCTCCTTCCTCCTGCAGGTGATCCCTCTACTGATACATCCCAGAATTCTATTTGCTTTTCCCACTGCCTGGTTACACTGTTTGCTCATTTTGCAATCATCTGAAATAAGCACCCCCAAATCTTTTTCTTCTGTAGTGCTGGCTAACACTGTGCCCCCAATGCTGTACTCTCTAAGCGGATTCTTTTTCCCTAGATGCATTATTTTACATTTAGAAATATTGAACTACAGTCTCCACTGCTTTGACCAATCTTCCAGCAATGCCAAATCATGTTCCATGTTACAGACACCTCCAAGGATATCAACCCTATTACACACCTTTGTATCATCAGCAAAGAGACATACATTGCCCAGCAAACCTTTAGTTATATCACTTACATATAGGTTGAATAGAACAGGACCCAATACAGAGCCTTGTGGTACCCCACTAGTGACTGGTTTCTGTTCTGAGTGAACCCCATTTACAACCACAGTCAAGCATGGTGGTGGGAGTGTCATGGTCTGGGGCTGCATGAGTGCTGCCAGAGCTACAGTTCATTGAGGGAACCATGAATGCCAATATGTACTGTGACATACTAAAGCAGAGCATGATCCCTGCCCTTCAGAGACTGGGCCACAGGGCAGTATTCCAACATGATAATGACCCCAAACACACCTCTAAGATGACCACAGCCTTGCTAAAGAAGCTGAGGGTAAAGGTGATGGACTGGCCAAGTATGTCTCCAGACCTAAACCCAATTGAGCATATGTGGAGCATCCTCAAACAGAGGGTGGAGGAGCGCAAGGTCTCTAACATCCACCAGCTCAGTGATGTCATCATGGAGGAGTGGAGAAGGACTCCAGTGGCAACCTGTGCAGCTCTGGTGAACTTCATGCCCAAGAGGGTTAAGGCAGTGCTGGAAAATAATTAATTAGAAGACCGGTTCAATAAACAAATGCTGAGGAGAGCAATCAGCCAATTGCTAGGCCTCTTCAGCATTTGAAGTGCTTTGGAAGTGACTCTAATGGAGGTCTGAGTACAAGTAGAAAAACTGCGAACTATATGCAAATTAGCTTATATAAAACTGTACAAATGCGCTATTTTCACGGCAGGCATATAAGTAAAAGGAATGATGTTATTTGGAGTCCAACCGTGAGACACAAACTTATTGATTTATCTCTCAAAAGTTTTAACATCCCACCTAAGGCTGACTTTCTTTTCCATATTGTGGCCCAATTTCCTCATAAGACTCTCTAAGTCACCATTTTTCTTTGGGTTCTCTGCATTAAAAACTTAATCTAAATTTACTTTCCTTTTTTCTACACATGAGAAGATATCCATGGTTGCTGCGAGGGTGATTGGAATAGTGTATACTGAATATTGGTGTAATACTCTCGCAAGGAAGGGGCATGGAGAATCACTCTCCAAGGAGAAAGTAAGATCAAAGAGGTACGAGGAAAAGCCCAGAAAGAAAAGAAGATGCAGGGCCGGAAAGAGACAGCAAGCAAAAAAGAGAGTAATAGGAGAAGGGATATTCAACCTGAGTGGAAAAGAACTGACTCAGGAGGAACTTAAGGTCCTGGATAAAGGCTTGAAATATGCCCGCATAAGAAACTTTCAGGCGTATATAGGAGTACAGAAGTACATACGGAAATTAAACATTACAAAATATTTACTTAATAACTCAATCAGGCAAAGAGAAATCACATCTCATCCAGAAGAGATCATGCATAGCCAACTAAGAAACAAATCTATCTTTAATCCTACAGTGAAAGATAACAAACATATAGAAGTGTTCAAAAGAATGGTACTGGAAGAAGTGAAGGACTTGAAAATCAAACGAAGAGGAGAACCAGCCTATACCAAAGCAGGAACCAAACAACTGACACAAAGAAAAGACATAGTAATAAGACCAGCTGACAAGGGAGGAGGAATCGTGCTATTATCTAAAGAAGATTACCAAACCACCATGACAACATTATTAGACAATGAAAATACTTACCAAAAATTGAAAGGGAACCCTCTGACCAAATCCAAAAAGAACTGGAAAAAATAGTACACCTGGGAGTAAAGAAAGGAATCCTGAATAAGAAGGAAGAAAAATATCTGATTCCCGAAACCTGTCACACACCCATCATATACTCAGAACCCAAAGTCCATAAGGATAAGGAAAAACCACCACCTCGACCCATTGTAAATGGGATTGACTCAATCGCCGCTAGAATGGGTCAATATATAGACCATTTTCTCCAACCAGTAGTATACCAAATGAAAGCACATCTTAAAGACACAAAACATATACTCCAACTACTAGAAGGTATTGAGACAAAAGGAGATTTGTATACAACAATCTGACACCATCAGGCCTGTGAAGCGGCCATCGGGTTGTGGGAGTGTGGAACCCTTCCAGGAGCGCCTGTCTTACAAGTAAGACCATCCATCATCTATGTGAGTTGCTACCCGGGATAGTGTGAAGTTTCCCTCTTTTACCCTGATGTCCGGAATCTCCAGATATATTAAGGCGTGAATATATCCTACCTCTGGTAAGCCTTCCATCTAAAAGGGGTTGGATTCCATCTAAAGGGTTAATTCTTGATTCTATTTTTTTGTCTCATACCTTGGTATCATATGAACAGAATTTCCAGATGAACTTTTGATATCAGCAATTGTATTGTGATACGGACTGTTTTTTAATATTTTTTGTTTGTTTGCATCATAATGAACTTTTTGAATTGTTTACACAAATTAATTTCTATGTTTTTGGGACTACAACAATTTTGAGCATTTTTTTGCTCTGTATGTTTTTTTGCACTTTATATACACTGCGCATATCTTTGCACTTACCTCACATTTATAGTTAATGATTAACTGTATTTGTATTTATGCATGGCTGTTTTGCCATATTTCCTCACATTGCACAGTATACTATTTAAGTTTAGTGCCATATCATATATACAATATTATTTATTAGCGACATGTTTGGTCGTAGTGTGACTGCTTACCCCTCTTGTTAGGCCTTGTGCAGTATCTTTTAAAATTGATCTAATATTCCACATTAACTTGTGGACAAAGGAAATATTTGATCAAATGTATAGACTTCAGCTTGAAGAACAACTAATTTCTGGTACAAGCAAACTCTCCACCATCAAAAAACAGGGGTGGCGACGGCGCCAAGTTTCCACCCAGCGTCGCCAGCCTGTTTATGGCCCAGTGAGAAGAAGAATCTGTTTATAAAGACCCACCACTTGAAATCCTATTATATAAAAGATACATAGACTATGCCATAATCCTATGGAAAGGAAACAAAGAAAAACTTGTATTGTTCCTAGATGAACTAAACAGGAATGATAGAAACATCAAACTATCATGGGAAATTAGCAAAGAAACCATCACCTATTTGGGCTTAGAAATTACACATGGAGACAAGAAATTATCAACCAAAACACACTTCAAGAGTGTGGATTGTAATAGCTACCTACCCATGGGAAGCTGCCACCATAAAAACTGGCTGTTCAACATACCCAAAGGGCAGATGCTAAAACTAAGACGAAACTGTACTAACAAAAATGACTACATGGAACAAGCAAGTCAAGTAGGACAGAGATTCATTGAGAAGGGATATGATTAACATCACATCAGAGGAACAATAGAAGAGGTATCAGAGATAGAAAGATCAACTCTAATGAAAAACAAAGAACAAAATAATTAACAGATAGATCAAGTGCCCATCATTCTAGATTCTACATTATTCAACATAGACAGGTGAAAAAAAAATGTAAAACAACCCTGGCATATATTGAAAGCTGACAAGGATCTTCACTCCATCCTACTGAAACAGCCAAAGTTCATATATAAAAGGACCCTTACATTACGTGATAAATTTGTCAAGAGCTGCATAGATCCCCCCCAAGAATACGTTTTTTACAGGGAAGGGCTTCTATCCCTGTAAAAGGTGCTATGCATGCATCCGCACGAAACGTCCCAATGAAAGAAAGTTCCACTTCGCTTCCAACAGTACTGGTACTTCATACAACATAGATGAATTTATAGGATGCAACACAGAAGGGGCAGTATACACCCTAGAATGCCGCTGCAGCCTTCAATATATAGGACATACCAAAAGACCGCTTAGAGTGAGAATCAAGGAGCACGTACAGAACATACAAAAAGGCTATGACAAACACAGTGTATCTAAACACTTTGACAGAGTACATGGAAGAGATCCAAAACATTTAAAATTCTGGGGCATAGAGTCATACAAGAGACACTGGAGAGGAAGTCACAAAATCAGTTCTCTCAGTCAGCTGGAATCCAAGTGGATATTCCTTATGAATTCCTTCTCGCCACATGGACTCAACATCGACTTTGATTTAAACTGTTTTATCAGCGATTTCTAAGTACACGCCCATCCATAATATGGCTATACAAGCATATCGGGAAAAAAATCCAAACAAAAGAAGAAAACAGCAGAATACAAATGTACACCTATTTTTCAATTATTTTTTAATAAACAATTTTTCAATATTTATAATATTTTTTAATAAGTCACCATCCCTTCATCCAATTCCCCCTTTTTATATTACTACATTATGGTTCAACTTATTCATACATGCCTATATATATATGTAAGATAGAGGGACTAGCACACAACTCCCTAATAAATTGATATTAATATTTGTTTGTACATTGTTTTTGATTAACCTTTGCATATATTGTATCATTTATTTATTTAGTCAGTAATATTGCCCAAAACACTTCCGGCTACCTAGGCTCTTTATTACTGATTATATATATCATAAGTGCATATCAATAATAATATTAACGATCCTTTGCTAAACTATATTCCCTGAAATAATGGCCCATTTCATATCACAACATAGTAGAGGTGATGATATATCAGAAACGATCATGTAAGAACGATTATTCAACATATAAATAGACAAGACTACCAAAATATGGCTACAGAGTACAGACATATAAACTACAAGAAAATGGCTGCCATACACACTAGAACAGGGGTAGGCAACCTGGGGCCCTCCAGGTGTTGCAGAACTACAAGTCCCCTCATGCCTCTGGGAGTAAGTGTAACTGCCAGCCTTGCAATGCCTCATGGGAAATGTAGTTCCACAATAGCTGGAGGGCTGCTGGTTGCCTACCCCTGCACTAGAACATCCTTATTAGCAAGTCACTATTGACTTCAACAAAATGGCCTATGACACACATCAGTCTTGTAGCGCCATTGTATTACATGGGACTCCAACAAAATGGCCGACGCTAATAATCAGCAGGACACTATATAAGCCCACTTCCACGCACCTCCCATCATTCCCATGAAGAAGTCACGTGGGTGTGACGTAATGCGTAGGGGGTGAGCAGATATACTACCGGAAGTAACATGGACCCGGAATGAGCTCGCAGCTCGTGTTTTATATGCTGGTTTTCGGCTATACAATCATACCCGGAGGTATCCAATAGGCATTAGATATGATGAGCAAAGCCAACACAGGATAGTGAAGGCTGGAGATGGCGGGGGGACCCCTAGTGGAGACCGGATCACACTATACCACCCCCACAAAGAAACCCTTATATGCTATGTGCCTGGCATACTGCAGGTGAGAGGTTAGTACACAGAGTGGACACAAGGAGAAAAAAGTCACTGCACTATTTATATCTTCAGCCATTATCCACAACAGTGAAGGGATTCACACAGTCACCTATTATGAAAAGACTTTATTGCAATTACAAGATTGTATGAATTAATTAACAGACATTTCTAAGTTTAATTTATTTACTGCTTATTTTTACACTGTATGGTCCAACTTTGGACATTTATATCACTGCAATATTGATGTTATTTGGTGTCCAGCCATGAGACACATACTTATTGATTTTATTGATTGATTTATGGAAATAATTATATCATATATATATACACACAGAGTGGTAACACAAGTGCACACATTTATGGTCTAGATAGTGCTACACTACCCTTCACATATATGCAAATAAGCTTATATAAAACTGTACAAATGCTATATTTTCATAGCAGGCATATAAGTAAAGGGGATGAAACGTGATTTATTTTTGGCACACTTTGGCAGAGAAGACATGTTGCACTACTGCAAACATTCCTAAATCTACCAATTTAAAGCAAATTGTTAAGGTGACTATCAAGATCTGGGTATGAAACCGCAACCTGTGGGGTATCTGGCTGTGGCTCCTCTCACTGTGCCACCAGGGATGCTGGACAGCTTCCTGCCTGATTCCATAGACAATCTTGCCCTGTGTCTTGTTTCTCTTCAACTTTGAACACTTTGCTTCTCCCATGTACTTCCTGATTTCAGAGATGTCTCTGTACTTCCTGTGTGTTATTGTGCGATCTACAGCCAATATCTCTCTCCTTTTTTATATCTACTGCTGTCCCTATCTTCACTACCACTCGTTACCCATCCCTGCCTTGTTCATTGACTACGCTTTTGTCTAATCCCATTTAGCTACTACATGTTATCAAACCCTGGCTTGTTCATCGACTACCCGTTCATTCAGCTACTACTTGTTACTGAAATTTCTTGTTTACTGACTACTCTTCTACTTGATCACTACTTGCTATAGCAAAGCAAAACCCATCTCCACCATCAGGAGCTCTGGTGAATACCAGTTAGTGCTTAGATCCATGCCTCAGGTGACCCATCATCATCCACTAGGGGGATCTACTTACTTGTAAATTTTCAGCTGACTACCTGTAAAATCTACTGCTACAGCTACTTGTCTCTGAGCCTGAATTCCAAACTGTGACAGTGACATTAAATGACCAAGACACTGGTAGAAAATACTAACTTGTAAAAAAAAAAAAAGGCAATGAGGGTGTTTATATAGAAACACCATAACAGTGATAAAGTCTTGTCACTTTTACAGCGCATCAGCATTAAAAACTTCTCAATAACCTTGGAGCAGTGGGGGCTGCCTTATGACAAATCACAACTCTTAAAATATTGGCCTTGTCATTCCTTAAATGAACTGAAGTGTCACTAGCAGCACAATGGCATTCACATATAAAAAAGATTACAAAGTACTAAAAACTTCATTGCACCCCCTCAAAATTTATTAGGACTTGTCAAGGATTTCATTCATAATTTTGAATTCTGTAAGAAGCAGTGGATGAAATTTCCCTGGGACTATTACTTCCATTGCTGGTTCATTGTGGTTTCATTATGTCTATAAAACATTCAACTAATGGCTTTTCATTTGTAAATTAGTGGTTATGTGTCCGCAGCTGAATGTGGGAAAAATACAAAGCAGTCTAGTTATATATTCAGAATTTCTGATGTGCTGAAAAAACAAAGATTTTATCGACTAATTATTGTTTGTAACCATCATTAATATAGGAAATTGTTTACTTTCTAGTATGCTGAATTCTTTAATCACTAAATAGATCATTTTCTTTATCATGTGCCTACTAATCCTACTTTTCATGGTAAAGAGTTAATATTCTATAATGAAACTCAAGAAGGACTCTTAACATAATGAGGCATACACACACATGCACAATTGTCAGATTAAAATACCGGGCTTGATATACATTAACCAGAGTTATTAAAGCTTATAACAAGTAATACAGCATTGTGACACTCTGCAAATTACACATTAAGGTATCCTCCTTTTAGCTCTCAGGCCAATAACCACTGACACTAATAATCTATCTTGTTGTTAATAATGGGGACATTCTTTTGACTGACCAGTGACCACTTATGTAAGGTTCACTCTTCCCACTAACCCCAATACAAGGGCTATTCTTCCCAAAGACACTTCCCAAAGAAATGAGGTATTCTTCCTATTGATCATACTGTATATGTAAGAGGGAACTACATTACTACAATTTTAGGGGGCATTATTCCTAGTAACCACCATTGTAACACAACCTTTCTTTCCGCTGACCACAAATGTCAGGGTGTCCTTCTCCCTCTTACTACAACTATAAGGTCACACTGCACTGACCACCAATCTAAGGGGCATTCTTCCCACTGACCACCATTGTAACAGGACCTTTTATCCACTGAAAATGTAAGGTTCTTCTCCACTGACCACCAATAAAATTCGGCTCCTCAGTGACCATCAATATATAGGGACACTCCATTTTCAAAGTATGTAATTCTTTTTGGATTTTTCTTTTTTTGTTTTTAACAGAAAATTTATTGAACAAAACAGCAGTACAATAGAAACATGTACAAAAAAAAAAAAACACAGGTTGCAGTATACATTTAGGGTACTCAGCACAAGCCAGTGAACTCAGATGCGCTCCCGCTAAGGGGGAAGCCCCCGCGGTCGGCCCCAACAGCAGTAGGGTACTTAAAAATAATTAGTCCGTATTATCACTACCAGCCAACCACTCCAGCCAGCGAGAGATCCTGCTACAGTTGGAGGGTCATGTAGCTCCCGGTGGCCCGAGAGGCAAACCCAAGAGGGGGGGGGTAAGAGGAAAGATGAAGGGGGGGCCCATCACCAGGTCTCAGGGGGCAGTTATGAAAGGGAGAGGGGACCATCTCACCAGCCCCCCGACTCCCTACCACCACGCC
>BLSH010171408.1:1510600-1524068 GCA_018402905.1 Glandirana rugosa
GGGATTTACATATGACGTTGGACACAAAAAAAAAAAAACATGTACAAAGATAACATGACGACAAAACAAGTTATTTAAAAGACAATTTTTGTTTTTTTCTTCTCCACTGACCACCAATAAAATTCGGCTCCTCAGTGACCATCAATATATAGGGACACTCCATTTTCAAAGTATGTAATTCTTTTTGGATTTTTCTTTTTTTGTTTTTAACAGAAAATTTATTGAACAAAACAGCAGTACAATAGAAACATGTACAAAAAAAAAAAAACACAGGTTGCAGTATACATTTAGGGTACTCAGCACAAGCCAGTGAACTCAGATGCGCTCCCGCTAAGGGGGAAGCCCCCGCGGTCGGCCCCAACAGCAGTAGGGTACTTAAAAATAATTAGTCCGTATTATCACTACCAGCCAACCACTCCAGCCAGCGAGAGATCCTGCTACAGTTGGAGGGTCATGTAGCTCCCGGTGGCCCGAGAGGCAAACCCAAGAGGGGGGGGGTAAGAGGAAAGATGAAGGGGGGCCCATCACCAGGTCTCAGGGGGCAGTTATGAAAGGGAGAGGGGACCATCTCACCAGCCCCCCGACTGCCTACCACCACGCCAAGTTCTACCTGCAGGCATCTATCCAGCCGGACCAGACCTTGTCGTACTTGGCTGGGCATTGTCTGCTTTCATACGTAAGCCCATAGAGAGGGAGGACAGCATTAACTGAAGCTTTCCAGGTGGCACTCATGGGAGGGACTGTTGACTTCCATTTGAGCAGGATCTTCCATCTAGCATAAAACAGAGAAAAAGTAATACACAATTTGACATATCTGTCTCCCTCAACCTCTCCCAGGTGACTCAGTAGGAGAACCAATCAGTATTTAGGCATATGCACACCGCTAAGATCACTCAAAAAAGCGGCCACCTCCTCCCAATACCTCTGAAGATTGGGGCAGGACCAGACCATGTGCCAAAATGAGCCCTCTTCAGTCCTACATCTAGGGCATAGGGAATCTCTGGAGGGGTAGATACGGGCAAGCCACTTTAGGGTATAGCAGGCCCTATGGAGAAATTTGAGCTGTATGAATCTGTTCCTAGCCGCTATTAGAGAGGGAATGAACATGGGGACACTATCCTCCCACTCCTCCTCACCCATGTGCCAGATATCAGCCCTCCAACTGTCCCTGATCTTACTGAGCTTGGTCGCATGAGCCACTGAGAGATATAAGTATAAAGAGGACAAAGGTTTCCCCATCGAACTGGAGATGAGTAGATGCTCAATGGGGTCTGACTCCAATACTAAAGGATCCGGGAATTGGGCCGCAAAGGCGTGTCTGTCAGTAACGAAAACTCATACGGCCGTGGAATGGAAAATTGTCTTCTCATTGCTTCGAAAGGCATGACCTTCCCTTCTAACACTATTTGCTTGAACGTGGTTATACCTTTCCTTGCCCACAAGGCGGGGTCGGAAACACTGTACAAGTAAGGTAGTGTTGGGTTACCCCAGAGTGGCGTATGTGGGGATACTTGGTTAGGTTTGTTGCAGATGGCCCCGGCTTCCTTCCACACTCTAAGTGTGGTTTTCATGGGCGTCGTCAGGGAGGGAGCAGCCTTCAGTCCCCGGAAAACCAGCCTGCTCAGGGCCGCATAAGATCCCAAAAGTGCCGCCTCCAGGGTCACCGTTAGATTCTGCCTGGGCTGGGAGAACCACCAACGTACTGTCACAAGCACCACGGCCCAGCAGTAGAGTTGAGCGAACCCGAACTGTAACGTTCGGGTTCGTACCGAACTTTCAGGTGTCCGTGTCCCGAATGCGAACCCGAACGTTTGAGAAAACGTTCAGGATCGGGTTCTGGGTTCTAGTTTTTTATCACGCATGTTGAATAGCTGCAGGGCCGCCAATCATCAAGCGTTTCACTGGTTTTCCCTAGAAGCCATCACAGCCATGCCTACTAATGGCATGGCTGTGATTGGCCAGTGCATCATGTGACCCAGCCTCTATATGAGGCTGGAGTCACAGTGCTGCATGTCACATGCTCTTAGGTTAGTGTAAGGAGAGGATGCTGCCGGCGCTGTGAGGGACAGATTGTGAGGGACAGATTGCAGTGATAATAACTAGGTAGAGATTACTATTACTGCTTTGAGGGACAGATTGTAGATCTATAACATCTCATCCTGCATTACAGAAAGATCTGATTACAGAACGATCTCTCATCCTGCATTACACAACGATCTGATTATAGAATGATCTCTCATCTTGCATTACAGAATGATCTGTTTACAGAATGATCTCTCATCCTGCATTACAGAACGATCTTAAGGGACAGATTGCAGATCTAATAACATCTCCCATTTTTCTTCCTTTTGCAGCCCTCTAGCACTTTCCAGGACTTTTTTACAGTAATTTTTGTGCCGAAAAGTTCGGGTCCCAATTGAATTCAATGGGGTTCGGGGTAAAGTTCGGATGACGTTCGGTACCGAACCCGAACGTTTCCGGAAAGATTGGCCAAACCTGCCGAACCCGAATGTCCAGGTGTTCGCTCAACTATACCCAGCAGTATAATTGGAAGTTTGGAAGGGTCAGACCACCCTCTAAGAGTGGGAGATACAGCACCCTCCTTGCGACCCGAGGCGGTCTACCAGCCCAGACAAAAGAGAGCATCTGTGCCACCGACTGCTTAAAAAACCCTTAGGGATGTAGAGTGGCGTGTTATGGAAAAAGTATAGGTACTTGGGGAGGAACACCATCTTAAGCAGATTAACTCTGCCAACTGGGGTCAGGGGGAGTGAACCACAAGACGCACATTTGGTCGCCAGCTGCGACGTTAGAGGGTGCAAGTTATTGTCCGCATAGTCCCCTATATTCGCTGTGATCTTTACACAGGTACGAGGGTACGAGTATCAAAGCGGGGGATAGAGGGCTTAACGGGAAGAGGATTGATTTGTCCCAGTTAATCCTAATACCTGAATAATGCCCAAATTGCTCAAACAACTGAAGGACCACCTGGAGGGAAGGTCCGGCGTCCGCCAGATAGAGTAATACAGGGACATTTTTCTTCAAATGCTCCCACTTTCAGGCCCCTTACTTCAGCGTCTGCCCTAAGCCTAATCGCAAGCGGCTCCAGCGCGAGTGAGAAAAGCAGCCCTGATGAGTCCCCCTACTCAAGAGGAAGGCCACCGAAAGGCAACTATTCGCATGCACCCTAGCATATAGTATCTGGAGCCATGCGACGAAGCGAGGGCCGAAGCCAAACCTCCCCAAGACCTGCCAGAGGTAGCCCCACTTGACGGAGTCGAAGGTCTTCTCCACATCGAGCAAGGCCACAACGCCAGCGTCCCCAGGACCTATCTATGTGGGTGAAAAGCCTTCTAATGTTGATGTCTGTGCCTCGCCTCAGCATGAAACCCGTGTGATCAGAGTGAATCAATGCCGTGATCACCTTGTTGAGTCTAAGGGCCAGGATTTTTGCCAGAATTTTGGCATCCACATTTAACAGAGCATAGGGAAGGACCCTTTCCCAGCTTGAGGATCACCACTATGATGGCCTCGCTCATGGAGTCCGGGAGGGCCCCAGTTTTAGCCGACTCATCAAATAAGGTGATAAGGTGTACAGTCTAGTGGCAAGGTCCTCAGAGTACTGCTTATCGAATTTGACAAGAATACCGTCCGGTCCAGGGGTTTTGCCAGTCTGCATAGTCTTTAGGGCCCTAAGAATTTCCTCCACCGTAATGGGGCTGTCCAGTTTGTTGTGGGAGGTTGGGGTAAGCACTGGGATGTCCATGTCATCTAAGTAAGACTGTAAGTTCTCCTCCCTATAGTCCGTTTGGGAGCTATATGAAGTCTGATAAAAAGCGGCAAAATAGCCACTGATCTCCAGCGGAGAGGAAAGCAGCTCCCCAGATGGACCCTTAATGTGAGGGGTACTGAGGCCGCCCAACTGTTCCCTGGTCAGCCAAGCCAGCAGCCTACCCGATCTCTCCCCTTGCTCAAATATGTGCTGGGATTGTGCTAGCAACTTCTTTTGGGTGAGAGAGCTACGGATGCGCATCACTTCCCTGGTCAAAGATTGAAGGAGTCCATAGTCCTGGGGGTGTCGAGTGTGGATAAACTCGGCCTCCTGGGCAGAAGCTGCCCCCTCAGCCGCAACCAAGTCCAGTTTCCTTGCCGTCTGACACTGGCAATGATGGTCTGGTACTGACCCCTAGTGTGCACCTTAAAGGCCTCCCACGCTGTGGGAACCGATACAGAGTCCTAATTGGTCACCCAAAAATTCCTCAGCTTCGAGTGAAATTTACTATCGACCTCCGGATCCGTGATCCAGAATCTGGAGAGCCTCCAAACCCGGCCCCTGTAGCTGACGGATACATCCTGACTCAGGAACATTGGAGCATGGTCTGAAACACCCCTTGGCAATATCCTTATGTCCATGACTCTAGTGAAGACAGGCCCCGCCGCAAAGACCAAATCTATATGGAAGAAGGTGTGATGAGAGGCTGAGTGACAGGTGAATTCTCTAACGTGGGGGTATTTCTACCTCCAGACATCCGTAAACCTGTATGTCTCCGCCCATGTCGCCAAACCTGGGCAAGCCGGGCCGACAGCCGAAAGCATGTCCACCCCAGTGTTAGGGACCATGTTAAAATCTCCCAGAATGATCGTGTCATCTGAGGCAAATTCTGCAATCCTGGAGGTGACCTGGTTGAGGACCTTCAGGGAAGCAGGAGGAGGAAAGTACAACCCGACAATAGTGCTCTTCATAGCATAAATCTGAGCATGCATAATCACATAGCAACCGTCCAGGTCCTGCACCAGATCCAGGAGCTTGAAGGGGAGCGTCTTCCACACCACAATACTGACCCCTCTGGCAAAATTGGAGTATTTGGAATGATAATGATGCCCTACCCAAGGCTTTTTCAGAGCCAGGGTCCTGCTGCCTACCAAATGTGTCTCCTGAAGCACGCATATGTATGGGTGATGTGCCCTCAGGAACTGGAACACCAGGGATCTCTTAACAGGAGAGTTCAACCCCTTGGTGTTCCAGGACAGAATGTTAAGCGTAGACACCGGGCTGAGAATGGAAGTGGATTAGCGGAGAGTTATTGAAAGGTGCACCAGACCCATGGGGCCGGACCCGGACGGGACGAAACATAGAGACTGGCAAAGCTGGATACAGTTGTACATAAACCCAGTTGTCCAATAAGAGATATCGTCTGCTGCAAAAATAACAAAACCAAAAACATAAACCAACAACTGCCCTAACAGGGCAACATTCCCTCCCCCCCACCCCACCCGTCCCCCTCAAACTGAGGAGGGTCTTCAACCCCATTCCCAATCAGCACGCTGGCTGCAAAAGGGGGAGAACCTGTACAAGGAGCGAGCTACTCCACTCAGACAACGCCGGGGGGAGAAGTAGAGCAGTCAGATTCTCCGCTTTACGAGCATCCGCCAGGTAGTCCCCCTGGTGTGGGGAATAAATTCACTGTAAAGCATGGTAAAACAGGAGTCAAGTCACACCCAGTGACAGGGAAAAATAAAACGATCCCCTCAGTGAAAAGGGCACACTAAAATTCTGGATAAGTGCGTTGGAAATCTTAATTCACTTAGGCGGCAATAACAATAGACAACAGTATCTCCTGACGAAGTCAGGGGCACAAACGTGAGTTGCAAAGTTGAAAAAGACAGCTGGTAAAAGCACAACAGGTGCAATGGGAGTCCAGTCTCATGATACAGTGAGCGTTGAGCCGGCACTAGGGTGTTGTATATCCCAGATGGGAACCCCAGGCTCACACCCCTGCTGGGCAAGTGCGGTTTGTAGAGGGGACATACATGCCCCAACAAGATAAGAAGTAAGGGCCTATGGCATGAAAACAAATGCAGTCAGGTTGCTTACGTGACCTGCAGTCAATGGGGAGGCGGAAGGGTGTCCAGCCAGCTGGAAGCCTCTTTGGGGGTGTTAAAAAACCGAGTGGATTCCCCATCCTGGACCCACAACCGCGCAGGAAAGAGGACACTGTAGCGGATATTCTGGGCCCTCAGTGCAGCCTTTACTTGATCAAAGGATTTCCTTAACTTCTGCGTCTCAATAGTGTAGTCAAGGAAAATCATCAACTTGCTATTATGATAGCGCAGATCCCCTACAGCCCTGGAGGCCCTTAGAATTTCATCACGGTCCCGAAAACTCAGCATTCTGAATATTAATGTACGTGGGGGGGATCCAGAAGGGGCCAACTTGGGGGGAACTCGATGGGCCCCCTCCACCACGTAATGAGGAGAGAAGTGTGCTTCCAGAAGAAGGTCCCCTCCGCCAGGCCCACGATGCATAGGTTGTTCCTCCGATTTCTATTCTTGGCGTCCTCTGCCCTATACTCAAAGGCCTTCACTTTAGTCTGGAGGGTGCGGAGGGATGCCGTACATTCCTGGAGGTTGTCCTCCGTGTGGCTGATCCGCTGCTCGGTTTTGGCGATTCTCGATATAAAAACAAACAAACAAATAAAAAAATATGCATCAATTTGTGTCACTCTTATATAAGAACATGTAATAGTGCACATGTAATAGTGCACACCACTCTGTGGTCAAACTATGCTCAGTCCTCTCAGTCCAAAAATAATCTTCCAAAGTATGTGAAGGAGTGTGCTTCCAAGCAGAAAACGCCCACCGACCCTTCAGGATGTCTACTCACCTTCAATGTAGACCTTAACTACAAAGATCAGATATGCATATTGAAAACAACAGGACCCAGGTAAGTATCAATATAATCCAGAACATATGGATCAATTATCTTACAAAGGTCAGGCTCATAGATCAACTAGCCAATACAGTCAAGGAGAATATAACCACACTCCAGCTGAGCTGTCTTCCTCTTCCTCTGTTTCTCAGTGTATTTATGGTCAGGTGGGTTCACAAGTCGGGATTTAGGTGTTGGCTGTGAATTTTCAAGAGTTTCTTACACTCCCTCAACTCCAAATTTCAAGCAATGGGGCATGTTATTTATTTGATGTATATTAATTGTTCAATTATTTATTTATGTTTTGTTTTATCCTCTAGATACTGCATATGCTATATAAGTAATCATTTTTTTTGGTTTATCGATTTATCTCTTTGATACAGAGTACACATAATTTTATTATGTTACTTTTGTTTAAGCGCAGAACATTTTATTCATATTCTTTTCATTTTTACATTTTTACTTGTTGATCACACTAAAATACTGTGAGCTGTAGATATACTACTTTTTTGCAGGGGTTCCCTGAAACCAGAATATTGTTTCTATGGTTTCCTTGTGGTTAAAGAAATGTAAAAGGCTGCATTAAATAATTTCATACTGTGGCAGAGCATTGCCCTGCCAGGGTTTAGTGATAAGGGATGGCCCAGGATACTGGCAGGTTGAGGGACTCCAGAGGTGTTGCACATTTAAGAGGAAACTGGCTTTTCAGGTTCTTCATTTGTTTAAGTCCACTTCGTGATCTGGAACCCGGAGATTTCTTAGAAATCCGGGTGGGATGAATTCTCTAGTCATGGGTTTTGTGGCCTGCCATGATTGTCCAGCTGGGTGGAGGCCTGTTAAGAGAGTCAGGACCAGGGTTTGTTGTCACACACACACTGGGAGACAGGCGGTCTCCAGGGGCCTAAGATTGAAGGAGACAGTCTTAGGATCCACATCTGCAAGGAGGCAGGTGTGACCAGCGATCATGCCACAGCGGAGTGCTTAATCGCCAGGAGGGCTACTGATCTTTTAGCCAGGAGAGCTACTGATCCTTATAGCCAGAAGAGCTACTGATTGCCTCTGAGCCAGGAGGTTGAGTTTTCGATCCTCTGCATGTTGATGGTGACAACCCCATGCGAGGGAAACCCTGTTGATCTTTGTTTTTGAACTTCATTTTAAATAAATATGGCCTACCATGCCCTCAAACAGAGTTCCAAGCTGTCGGAAAGTCACTGAACACTCACCTACCACAAGAGCTACAGACCCCCATGTCACAATACTTTATTTAATTGTTTCAACAAAAGGAAATCTGATTGGTTAAGGCACTTTGCACATTTATTTACACTGCAATGTTTATTGTGTACTCTTTATTTACTTTTATCATTTTGTATAATGTTAATACTTTTTACATCAGTGTTTGCTCCAAAAAGGAGCTCACTCTCTTATGTCCCTATCATACACATACTAGGGACATCCCATTTAACCAAATTCATACTTTTCTAAGCCAGTAAACCTTGTTGTAACATACCTGGTGATTAGGGGTGGGCCGAACACCCCTGGTTCGGTTTGCACCAGAACACCACGAACAGGCAATACGTTTGTGCGAACCCTGTTAAAGTCAAAGGGACACGAACATGAAAAATCAAAAGTGCTCATTTTAAAGGCTTATATGCACGTTATTGTCATAAAAAGTGAATGGGGACCCGGGTACTGCCTTAGGGGACATTTATCAATGCAAAAAAAGTTTTTAAAACAATAGTTTTTTCAGAAGCAGTGATTTTAATAATGCTGAATGTGAAACAATAAAAATTAAATATTCCTTTAAATATCGTGCCTGGGGGGTCCCCTTGGTCTGCCTGTAAAGTGGCGCATCTGTGCGTTGTCTAGAACAGTGCTGGAGCAAAATGATTTATAAAGGAAAAATGTCATTCAAAATTGCCGTGGCTGAAATATATTGCCGCCTCTCGGCAATATAGATTAAAAATCACTAAAAAAAATTGCCTGGGCATCCCCCCCCCAGTCCATACCAGGCCCTTTGGGTCTAGTATGGATTTTAAGGGAAACCCGTGCCAATTTTTTTTTTAAAAAATGGCGTGGAGGTCCCCCGAATATTTAAACCAGGCCCTTCGGGTCTGGTATGGATTTTAACCACTTGCCGACTGCCTTATGTAGATAAATGGCTGCAAAGTGGTGCCCGCTGCATGAGTGATCGCCTAATACAGAGGCAGAAAAGGAAACCGCCAATGTAAACACAGCAGTTTCCTGTTCTGTCAGGGGACATGACAATGATCTACTGATCCCTGTAATTGGGATCAGTTAGGTCTGTCATTCCCCTGCCAGCCAAGCCCCCATAGAGTACACAAACAGGGAACACAGTTAACCCCTTGATTGCCCCCTACAGTTTAACCCCTTCCCTGCCAGTGACATTTATACAGTAATCAGTGGCTATTTTTAGCTCTGATCACTGTATAAATGTCAATGTCCCAAAAAAGTGTCAAAGTGTCTGATCTGGCAGCAATATCGCAATCCCAATGCCAGATTGTTTCCATTATTTCCTTGCCTCCCAACTGGTCACCGCCTACTGGTGGTTACAGCCGAACCTTACGAACTCTGCGGTTATACTGGAGGCGGAGATCCTCCAATCCCTAGAGGCGCTCAAGTCACTACTATACAGGGGCCTGAAGCCTCCTCACCCCTCTATGCGCACCACGCTGAAAGCCTGGGAGGTTGCGGGCAAAAAACATCCTTACCAGTAAACTAGATTTTCCCCCACACCCCCCTATGGCGCAACTCAAATATGCCACACTTTTATTCCATCCCAGACCCCCAGGCCAGGACCAAATATACATTTTTGACTTTTGAACACATTATATCACAATTTGACCTCATATTATTCACGGACCTAAAAGAAAAATACAATCTCCCAGATTACTACCATTTACAATATCTTCAAGTCGCCCATGCCTTTCGATGCCAGTTCCTGGGTCGGCCGGTTACCTTCTCTTAGCCCGAAATTGAGGCGATCGCCAGAGCACCGAATCTAAGGAAACCTACCTCCCAGTTCCATGCATATCTCTCAGCGGCATCTAGTCCTGAGTTATCCGCTCTACGAGAGAGATGGTCCAGGGATATTCTGGATCTGGACGATGAGGACTGGGAAGAGGTTTGGTCTTTTCCCTTTTCGGTCTTGATATCATCTAATGACAATATGGTACAATTCAAAATCCTGCATAGAGCATACCTTACCCCATATAGGCTTCATAAGATATCAGTATCACATTCCTCTGAGTGCTGGAGATGCTCTGACAATATAGCAGATTTCTTTCACATTTTCTGGACATGCCCAGCTATTGAGGCCTATTGGCAAGATGTTGTATCCATCATTACGCAGAAAACCAAAATAGTGGTCCCGTTGGTCCCAAGATACTGCCTACTAGGCTTGGTAGAACAGCTGACCATCATTACAGCCAAACAAACTCTGCTTTCCCTCCTCCTCTTTTATGCCCGAAAGGCCATTACCATGGGCTGGAAGAGGTCATCTCCCCCGTCCGTGGGCATGTGGAAGGCTCTCATAGATAATAACTTACCCTTTTATCGGACCACATATGCCAACAGAGGATGTCCCCTCAAATTCCAGAAGATCTGGTCCAGTTGGCTGGAGGATGCACCATAGACTTGGATCGTTGTAGACACCGCTGTGGATATGTTTTTCGACACTCATGTACTCATGGAATATAATTGAACAAACTATATTGGCTGTTAGGACATAGAAACATAGAAACATAGAAAAGTGACGGCAGAAAAAGACTGAGTAGTCCATCAAGTCTGCCCGTTTTTATTTATTTATTTTTTTATTTTATTTTTTTTTATATATATATTTTTTTTTTACATTAACCTTGTTGTTTGACTATGGATTTATGTTTATCCCAAGCATGTTTGAAGCCATTTACTGTTGACTGTCTCACAACCTCTGTTGGTAGTTTATTCCAATCATCAACCACCCTTTCAGTAAAATAATACTTTCTAAGATTAGTTTTGAACTTCCCCCCAGTTAGTTTGAGGTCATGTCCCCGTGTTCTTGATTAAGGGGGACATGCGGGTAATTGACTTGACCCCCTTCCTTCAGTTGTTGGGGTGAATGGTACTTCATTGTTGGGGTGGGAGTTGGGGAGAGGGGTTTATTGTGTTGTTTTGGTTGTCTGTTAAGGCTGGATCTCCAGCCATACCCCTGCGTGGGTAATAGCCTGTTATACTGAAAAATTCAATAAAAATATGTTTTAAAAAAAAATTAAAAAAATTCTAAGTGGAACAGATCTCGTCTGTTCAGGTTTTGCATAGAAATCCAGATAACATTGGAAAAGGTCAGGTGGTGGGACAGCTGCCAGCGGAGTGCATGACACCAGAGAAAGTGACGTCTGGTGAGGTTCCCATGGAGGATGGCTGCCCTCTGTTGTGTGTGTCCTCTGCAGACTCCAACCTAACCAACACTGAAAAAATGGGCATTGATAACAGCTGCAACATGGAGTGGTCTAATGTTGGTTTGAATATGTCTGTTGGTCAACCAAGCAATGTATTAATGTTACATGAAAAGTTGGTTTCCAAAGATACCAGTAAACGGGGCAAAGGATGAGTGACTGCTGAGTCGGGCGTCAGAAATAAATGGGTTATCAGGAAACCTGGGAAGCTGAAGCATAGAAAAAAGCTGAGTATACAGAAGTGCAGAACCCCATTAAGATTCAGGCTAGGGCATGCATGGAAACACACCCGGAAGAAAGAGTGGACCCACACAGCTGACAGCTGGAGCAGAAATGCCCCACTCAAGAGTTGGGCTTGGTGTGTTCTGCCCCCTACGGGTTCAAAAACAAAGGAGAAAATATGTGACGGCGCGATCCCCTGTCACGGTATTTGTCCCTCGGGATTGTCAACCTGGCAGGTTGACAGGCTCCAGGACTATTATTTGACCTGGAAGAATCTGTTTTGGCAGTTTCTTCAAAGGCTTGGTAGAATCCAGTTGGGAGCTTGGAGATTTCACAGTGGTCTGGGAGGGAGGAGGAAGGAAGGAAATCTCTGGGACCAGGCTTTGAAATCAGCCAGGACTTTTATTGTCCAGCTGTGTATGGGCCTGATAGGAGAGTCAGGACCAAGGTTCTGGGTCTCTATGGGTCTGTCTGAGAGCAAACAGGAGGCCCTATCCGTTGGGCCATAGCATCAAGAGCGTGAGCAGCAGCACTGACCAGTAAGCCAGGAGGCTTGGCATTTTTACCGTGAGTGAGTTACTTTCCTGTTTTGAAGTGAAACCCCTATGTGGAAGAACTCTGGAAGGACTGTAATTTCTGTTATTTCAATAAACATGGGCTGCCATGCCCTTAAAAAGAGATTCGGACTGTGATGAATCTCTGGAAAAATGCATCTATCATTGAGCTAAACAATCGCAATATCACAACATATATATATATATATATATATATATATATATATATATATACATATATATATAAGTTATATGCAAAAGTTTAGGAACCCCTGACAATTTCCATGATTGTCATTTATAAATATTTGTGTGTTTGGATCAGCAATTTCATTTTGATCTATCAAATAACTGAAGAACACAGTAATATTTCAGTAGTGAAATGAGGTTTATTGGATTAACAGAACATGCGCAATATGCATCAAAACTAAATTAGACAGGTGCATAAATTTGGGCACCCCAACAGAAAAATCACATCAATATTTAGTAGAGCCTCCTTTAGAAGAAATAACAGCCTCTAGATGCTTCCTATAGCCTGTAATGTGTGTATGGATTCTGGATGAATGCATTTTGGATCATTCCGCCTTACAAACCTCTCCAGTTCAGTTAGGTTTGATAGTTGCCAAGCATGGACAGCCCGCTTCAAATCACCCAACAGATGTTCAATGATATTCAGGTCTGAGGACTGCGATGGCCATTCCAGAACATTGTACTTGTTCCTCTGCATAAATCCCTGAGTAGATTTTGAGCAGTGTTTTGGGTCGTTGTCTTGTTGAAATATCCAGCCCCGGCGTAACTTCAACTTTGTGACTGATTCCTCAACATTATTCTCAAGAATCTGCTGATATTGAGTGGAATCCATGCGACCCTCAACTTCCCCAGATTCCCAGTACAGGCACTGGCCACATAGCCCCACAGCATGATGGAACCTCCACCAAATTTTACTGTGGGTGGCAAGTGTTTTTCTTGGAACGCTGTGTTCCTTTGCCGTCATGCATAGTGCCCCATGTTATGACCAAATAACTCAATCTTTGTCCAAATGTGCGTTTGCATACCTCAAGCAACTCAGTTTGTGGCTTGTGTGCAGAAAAGGCTTCTTTCGCATCACTCTCCCATACAGCTTCTACCTGTGCAAAGTGCGCTGAATTGTTGAAGGATGCACAGTGACACCATCTGCAGCAAGTTGATGTTGTAGGTCAGACTTCTCACCGTTGTACCCCCGGAGTTTTGTTGAGAGTTTACTGGACTTTTGTTTCTAACAAGATGTAATTCCAAATCCCCTTCCGAGGTTTTTCAATAGCGTCTCTATATTCGTGACACTCCTTTACCTTCTGGTGTCCGTGTCAAGAACAATTCCGGTCTTCACCGTCCGGTGTATTTTATAACCTCTCCGTTTCCGCTTCCTACAACTCTTGCCAGTTTTTGTCGGGTGTCTGGTGGAGGTTTCTGGATGTTGTAGTTGAACGACGTCTACCACAGTGACACGTAGGAAGTTGTTAAGTCGCGTGAAACGTGTCCATCTTCGACATACC
>BLSH010171408.1:1551455-1562480 GCA_018402905.1 Glandirana rugosa
GGGGGTAGAGACACTTTGTGAAGTGCTGAAATCGGTTTAAAGGATAATATTTAACTTGTGGAGATTTAGTCGGTACGAGGGTCATCGGTACGTCGGTGTTTACTTTAGTCTCCAACTTAGGTAATGGGGAAAGAGGACCCGAGGCTTGAGTAGAGAAAGTATGAATCCGTAGGTTAATTAGAGGGGGAGTAGATGGGAGGAGTCTCATTTGGAACGAGAGGACCTTGTTTTCAATGAACTCGATCAGTTTCTCGATGACTTATCTTTGGGAGTGAGTAGTATGTGAGACTTGAAGCGGGGTTTTCGTGCTGCCCATACAAATTTGTTCAAGATCGATTGTATTCTCTTAATGTCTACTTTCAGAATCGGTAGTGGTAACGTCCTAAAGATGTATAAAATGTGAGGTAGTAGAAACATCTTGGATAGGGCTATCCTTCCTGCCCATGAAGCGCTACCCTTCAGTAGCTCTTTGACTAGCTCAAGTAACTTTTGTTCCAGGAGAGCAAGGTTTACTCTGAGGAGGGTAGATGAGGGGGAGATTAATTGGATGCCTAAGTATGAAAGAGATGAGTTCGGAGCCCAGGAGAAAGGGGTAATGGATTCAACCTCTGATTTCATTTGTGGCTGCATGGCTACTGGGAGCATGGCTGATTTAGAGGTGTTCAATTTATAATAGGAAATTTGGCTAAAGTCGTGAAGTGTTTCACAGAGATGGGGGAGGGATTCTATTGGGTTTGTAAGCCAAATGATTATGTCGTCGGCGTATAGGCCTATCTTGTGTGTAGTATTGCCAGTCGATATGCCTTGGATGCCATGGTGTTCCCTAATTGCTTGAGCTAGAGGCTCCATTGCTAATGCAAACACTAAAGGGGACAAGGGGCACCCTTGTCTAGTCCCATTCGAGATTTGTAAGGGATCCGAGACTACTCCTGATGTGAGGACTCTTGCGCTAGGTGATGAGTAGAGGCCCATTATTGCATGCTGGAGTGTTCCCCTTATTCCAAAGGCCGTTAGGGCCTCTTTTAGGTATGCCCAGTTTACTCTATCAAACGCCTTCTCTGGTCAAGTGATATCAGCAGAGAAGGCGTTTGATTTTGTTCAGCCCAGTGAAGCAAATCTATGAACCTTCTTGTTCCATCTGATGCTTGTCTAGAGGGTATGAACCCTACCTGGTCCGGGTGTATCAGGTGAGGAATATGTCTGGCTAATCAAGTGGCTAAAAGTTTCGTGTATAGTTTTAGGTCTGTATTAAGGAGTGATATTGGGCGATAATTGGCCGGGTCATGGGTGGGTTTTTCTGATTTATGAATTGTTATGATGGTGGCTTCTAAGTTTTCTGATGGTATGTTTCCTGTTGCTAGAAATTCATTAAAGAGAAGAGTTAGGTTAGGGGCTAATTGTTCTGAAAATATTTTATAATATTCATTGATGAACCCATCCGGTCCAGGGGCCTTGTGTGAAGGGAGAGATTTTATTCCGTCTTGTATTTCTTTTATTGAGAATGGTGAATTAAGGGCCTCTAGCTGATCTGGGGAGAGTTTTGGTAAAGTGAGTTTTTTTAGGAATTTCTCAATAGCCTGCTGTGTGGGCTGCGGTTCGTTTGGAGATTGACTGAGGTTGTAGAGCTTGGCATAAAAGGAACTGAAACAGTCTGCTATCTCTTTGGGATTACTTAGTCTATTGTTTTGGTCATTTATAAGATAGGGGGTTTTTGATTGGGCTTCTCTACGTTTATATTGTTGGGCTAGGTGTTTCCGCCCTTTATTTCCCTGGGAGTACCATGTAAGGCGTAGTCGTCTGAGGTAGTGGTCATGGGTTTTTCGGAGGAAAGTGCTGAGGTCATTTCTTAGTTTGTTGAGTTCATCTGTTTTTAACTGGGAGGGTGTCTGTTTATTAATTGTCTCTATGGCTTTGATCTGTGCTATTAAGGAGTCCACAAATTGGTGCCTTTTTTTTTCTCCTGGGCTCCCATCCTTAGTAGTATTCCCCTCAGAACAGATTTGTGGGCGTTCCAAAGGGTGGCTTGCTTGTTAACAGTGTTATCATTTGATTTAAAAAAGTTCCGAATTTCGGATTGTACCTGTTCCCTACTCTCCTTGGTCAAGAGAAGTGAAGGATTCAAACGCCATCTTGTGACTCTCGGAGAAGTCCGTGACAGAGCTATTGTGATGGCCACAGGTGCATGGTCAGACCATTTAATCAGGCCTATGCTAGAGTGGGTGATCTTTTGTAGTAGGACTTTGGAGGTAAGGAACAGGTCAATCCTTGAGTATGATTTCTGAGTTTGAGAAAAGAATGAGTAATCTCTCTCTGTGCCATGTTGACATCTCCAGGGATCACACCAGTCTTCAAGAGAAACAAAATTTGCTAGGGCAGTCGATTTTCGTCTATTGGAATTGGAAGTATCTAATTGGGGATCAATTATATCATTAAAATCCCCACATAGAACTATTTGGTCTTTTGGGAAGAATTGTAGTTTGCGCTGGAGTTTGTTGTAAAAAAGCTTTTGGTGTGTGTTGGGGGGCATATATGTTTACAATGATCAAGGGGTGGTTATTGAACGTGGCTTCTAGTATGAGAAATCTCCCATTGGGATCTGCTTCTACTTTCCGAAGTTAGAATGCTATTGTGGATCTAATAGCGATCATAACCCCTCTTGCTTTCTTATCAGCAGTGGCGTAAAATTGGTGTGGGAAGAGTTTATGTGAACAGGTAGGATGATTGGACGCACAGTATGTCCGTTTTGTGATATATGGCATCTCTCCATAGTAGGGATCTCTTAAAGGGGCTGTTAAGTCCCTTTGCATTCACGGATAATATTGAGATGGACATTGTGTGTCCCCTGGAAAAGTATTGTGGCACCTGAGAGTACTCTACTAATACGAATCTGTTGGTGGTAAAGAAAGGCAATATGGTTAATTCAGAGTGTCTCGGGTCGAGTGCGCGAGATGAGGGGTGTTCCCTAATATGGGACCTCTTCCGCACTCTCTTCCCGGGTCAGTCTAAAGTCAGCCCACTATTAGTGGGGGAGGAATAAATTCAAACAATACCCAATTCCACTCCAGTGAGAGCTTACCTCTGACTATTAACAGTGGAATAAGGCGCAGCTTATACAACAAATGAGAAAACAGCAATGCAAATTATAAACTGTAGATGAATATCAACTTATAAACCAGCAGTGTGCTTAGCACACCCTATAATGTGGGACGGGTGAGTTAACAGAAAACAGAGGACCACCCGTTCCTCCATCAGGAACAATGAATTTCACAAAGATTAATTCCAGCCTTATTATTTATTGCTGCATATTTAAGGCATGAATACTTGTGGAGGTTTAGTCCCCGCTGTGTGGACGTGGATCCCAGGCATTGGGAATCCTGGCTGATGGTCTGGTGTTAGGTATTACAGGGGGGATTCGTGTGAGCAGCCCCCAATTATGCAATAATTTTACCCCTTCTTTGGGTGACATTATGGTGGTGTTCTGATTGCGGAATGTCATGAACAGTTTGACAGGATATCCCCATTTGTAAGGAATTTTACGTTCGATCAGAACCGAAGTGACTGGTTCAAACGCCTTTCTGGCTTGTGCTGTTGCTGCTGAGATGTCATTGAAAAGTTTTACTTTTTCAAAGGGTGCTGGTAGCGTGCTATGAGATCTTGCAGCTCTCATGATGTCATCCTTAATATGAAAAAAGTGCACCCTTGCTAGGATATCTCTGGGTGTGTCTGGAGGTAGGTGCTGTGGTTTGTGGAGCCTATGGGCCCTATCGATGAGGATATCTCTGGTGTGCAATTCAGGTATCAGTTTGCGGAACAGTTGGTGAATGTAGGGGACAATTCCTGGGGTGTCCAGGGACTCTGGGACCCCCCTTAGTTTTATATTGTTCCTTCTTGACCTATCCTCTAAATCAGCGACTTTGAGTCGCAGGGAGTGAATTGCATCCGCTTGCTCATCCTGTATGTCCACCATTGTATTATGTGCTTTTGTTGATTCCATGAGGTGTTGTTCAATATGATCTAGTCTATCCTCTGCTGAGTTTACTCTATCTTGTAGTTGATTGATAGATATTCTCAGCTCTTTATGTAAGTCAGCTTGCAGTGATAGCAGCATGGCTTTCATGGAGTGCTCTGTTGCAGGTCCATCTGAGGTGGGGAAGGCTGCCAATGTGTTGTTTGGGTCTGTTTCGTTCGTGGGACTACAAGCGCCATGCTGCCTCTTAATCGGCGGCTGCTTGTCAGGGGAGTGAACGAGAGTGTCAGCCATTCTCTTACCTCTATCTCCCTGCGGGGAGGATGCTTCAGGGTGGAGTGCTGCGACTCTGTGTCCGTCACTGCTGCTCCAGGCCCGCGGCCGGCGCCATCTTGGGATCCCTGGTGTCCGGCTTTCATGTAGAAATCTAGGAGTCTCCTTGAGCCTTGTCCTAGATTTTTCTTCCTAGTCATGCTCCGTGACACTTCCGCTCTTTCCCCCTTCATTTTGGGGTCTGGGTTGCTGATATTGATGGCTGGAACAGCGATAATACCCGATGGAGGAACGGAGCCGAGTGATTATGCTTCCATCCTCGGCAGCGGCCAAACCACGCCCCTCATATTGCTTTCTTTTATTTCCTTCAAAACTTTGTTTAGGTGATCTAAAGATGTACATTTTCTTAAATTGACTTTATACCAGACATACATACTGTATATGGCAATTTACAAATGGGTTGTATACCCTAATAGTCAGCTATGCATACCATAGGTATATTCAGGGCTACCTGGGGCATTCTCTTGTGCATTCTCTTGTGCATGGATGTACACTTTCAGGTTGTCCCTGTGCTGATACTAGTGATGGGTGAATCTGCCCAAGTTTGATTCGCCAGGGGTTTGGCAAATCTTGCTCGGAGCTTAAAGAACTCAAACTTAGAAGCAAATTCCACTGAAGTCTTTGGGGTGAATATTGATAAAATTCTGCCCAATTCAGAGTTAATAGGCAAATTACAGTCAAAAAGGCATAGCTGGGCACTGCAATGGGGAATATGTTCTAATGCAAAAAAATGTTTCTTAAAGATACCATACAGTGGGCAGAGGATTTTCATAAGGCTTCCAGGGCAAAAATTGAAAATACACAAACCCCTTCACTGTCAGCCGTTTTTGTGATTTTTGAACACATTTTAAAAAATAATTTTCGGTCTGAAAAAGTAGTTAAAACCCCAAAATATTATATTCTGAAAGCAGAAACCCTGGAGAATAAATTTTTAGACTTCATTTTGGGGTACAGAAGCACAATATATTTTGTTTTTTTTTTACAAAAGATGAGGTTACCTTGAGTAAATAAATATCCAACATGTCAAGCTTTAAATTTGTGTCCCCCACAAAACTGTCAAACTTCTGTACCCCATATTTTCCATAGACAAAACTTTAAAAACCCCTACGGGTGATCAGTTTATAGTTAACCCTGATAAGTGGTTCTAGAATTATCACTCTCACTCCAGTGGGCTTAGTGATATATAATATGTGTATTTCAAGCAACATTTTCCAATGTTTGCTTACATTCGTGTGTGTATGTAAGTGGCAACAGGACAGGCTCAAAAATTTTTTTTTGCAGGGGGATGTTTTAATTGCTTGGGTCTAACTTTATTTATTTATTTTTTACTTTCACTAAAACTGTATTTATTTCACATAGTGGACAAAATTCCCCTAAGTGATATCATTTTAAGGCAGGTTCTCTTTAACCAGTTGCCAACCGTCCGCCATCATCTGACAGTGACAGGGTGGCACTGCTGTGCAAATTGCCAAATCTGTACGGCGCTCGCGCCTGCGGGTAGGAAGCGCACGTGCGCGCTCTCGTTGTGCCCGTGGCGATCGGTTTCTCTACAGAACCGATAAATCTAAAGGCCCAGACATATTATTTCTGGTCTGAACCTGCTGATCGGTCTTGGCGAATGAAATTCCTCCTCTGGCTGTGTAATGTAAACACAGGCAAAGGAAGTGATGCAATCTCCCCTCCTGGAGTCCTTTTCGGTTCCAGCGAAGGAGAGGGAGCATCTAAACGTGCGTTGCACAACACTACACTGACACCAGTACACGTTAGGCACATAATTAACCCCTTGATCACCCCCCAGTTAACCCCTTCAGTCCTGTCACTGTGTGATCAGATTTTTCACTGATCACTGTACGTGTATCACTTGTGACACTAAATTACCTTAGGGTAAGTAATAGTAGGCTAGGTACCCCCCCTTAATCCCCTTAATAAAGGTTTTTACCACCTTGATCCCCCCCTGTCACCAGTGTTCACCTTTTTAGTGTCACGGGTGATGCTAGTTAGTTAGGTTAGTTTTTTATTTTGTCCCCTAATGCCCCTGTGGTGACCTCAGTTAGGTTTCAGTGTGACGGTACCCACCGTATATACCTAATAAAGGTTATACCTCCTGATCGCCCCCTGATCGCCCCAGTTAACCATTTCACCCCCTGTCACTGTGTCACTTAGTGTAGTGTTCAGATTTTTCACTGATCACTGCACTAGTGTTACTTGTGACACTAAATCGCCTTAGGGTAGTTAGTAGTAGGCCCAGGTAAGTATAGATACCCCCCATTAACCCCTAATAAAGGTTTTAACCCCTTGATCGCCCCGTCACCAGTGATCACTGTATTAGTGTCACGGGTAACGCTAGCTAGTTAGGTTCCTTTTTTATTTTGTCAGGTTACCCACCGTATATACCTAATAAAGGTTTTAACTCCCTGATCACCCAGCGGGTGACAACAGTTAGGTTTTAGCATCTGAACAGATCAATATCTGTGATCTGATCAGATCTATACTGGCGCCTTCAGTACTTTAGTGTTCCTAAAAATGCGGCGTTAGCGGAATCAGCCCAGATACCTGCTAGCACCTGCGTTTAGCCCCTCCGCCCAGCCCACCCAAGTTGCAGTATGAAATAGATCACTGACACTTACAAAACACAACACACATAACTGCAGTGTTCGCAGAGTCACGCCCGATCCTTGTGAATGCTAACAATTATTTTGGTAGCGATTGAAGCAGGCTCTTTTGCCTGTGAGTCACACTAGTGTACCGATAAATTTAGAGGCCAAAATGTCAATACAGACATACAGTAGTGAAGAGGCCTGCACATTGCTGGGCATGACAGATGAGAGTGATGGGGAAGCTCCACTGTCAGGTTGTAGACAGCAGCGGCACCCTGTCAGATAGCTCTGATGACGGAGTAGTGGTCCCTGCTAAGGTCAGGCATACCCGATCCCATTCTGCTGTTGCTGAGATGCAAGAACCGCAGGGCTCTTGTATGGAGCAGAGAGCCAGTACTAGTGCCGCTCATCCTTCTGGTGAACTGGCAAGCACCAGCGGCCTAGTACATCCTGGTCATAGACAAACCAGCACAGCAGTAATACTTGGTGACGTGGCGAGTCCCATAAGTGCAGTTAGCTGGTGTGGCTACCACAAGCAATGTCCCACAGCCATAAAGAAGACAAACACAGGCCCGCAGAGCCCATAGTGCCCTTCCCGCTGCATGCACTAACCCTGATTGGCAACCCACCAATTCTGCAGTGCCCGTACTTCCCCCATTCACTGGCCAACCCGGCATTCATTTGGAAACAGTTGATTTTACCGCCCTTGATTATTATTCACTGTTTTTGATGGAAGATCTCTATAGATCTATTGTGAACCAAAGCAATTTGTATGCTGGTCAATTCATCGCTGCTAATCCCCATTTGACACTTGCCAGAGACTGGAAATCTATTACAGTTCCAGAATTTAAGACCTGTCTGGGCCTTTACTGCCTTATGGGCATACTTAAAAAATCTGAGTTGCAGTCATATTGGTCCACTGACCCAGTTAATCATATGCCCGTGTTCTCTGCTTCCATGGCCAGGACGTGATACAAGCAGATCTTGTGGTTCATGCATTTCAA
Source organism: Glandirana rugosa (assembly GCA_018402905.1). Lineage (NCBI taxonomy): Eukaryota > Metazoa > Chordata > Amphibia > Anura > Ranidae > Glandirana > Glandirana rugosa. Next base: position 1,559,357 of record BLSH010171408.1, read on the forward strand.
TGACAATAAACTCTGTTGTGCACTGGGTGACCCTGAATATGAGCGACACCACAAAATGCAGCCCCTCGTAAACCACTTCAACCAACAATTCGCAACCTTTTTTATTTTAAGTTGTCTGTGTACTGTAGATGAGTATATTTTCTGGCCGTCTTGCTTTCAAACAGTTTCTCCCCAGCAAGCGTGCCAGATGCAGGGTCAAGATGTATAAGCTCTGTGACAGGGTCACAGGCTATACATATAGTTTTATGGTTTACGAGAGAAAAGACAGTCACATGGAGCCCCCCAACTGCCAAGGAAGCACTGGCAAGATTGTTTGGGACTTGGTGTCACCCTTATTTGGAAAGGGGTACCACTTGTACGTAGACAATTATTACATGAGCGTGCCACTTTTTAGTCATCTTTTTGATCAAGGAATTGGCGCATGTGGCACCATGCACTCTAATTGCGGGGGCTTCATCCAACGGCTTGTAGAATTCCATCTTAGACAGGGGGAGAGAGCCTGCTTGAGATGTAATAATTTGCTCGTGGTGAAGTGGAGGGACAACCGGAATGTTTTCGTTCAGTCCTCCCTTCACGCAGATACGACAATCCAAATTCCAACGATGACTGGTGTTTTGCAGAAGCCCCAATGTGTCCATGAATACAACCTTAATATGGGAGGGGTGGACCTCAACGACCAATTATTGGCGCCGTACATAATTGCCCGTAAGGCCAGATGCTGGTACAAAAAAGTGTCTGTATACCCTTTTCAATTGGCTCTGCTGAATGCTTATGTGCTATACAAAGCGCCAGGATGGACTGGATTCTTCCTTAAATTTCAGGAAGAGATCATCACAACCCTATTGTTTGCAGACGGTGCTGTGCCCCAACTTCGCAAAGTAAATGCAGTGAGCCAGCTGCATGAGAGGCACTTCCCAGAAGTCCTACGTGGTACCTCAGGCCAAAGAACACCCAAAAAAAGATGTGCCTGCAGACGATGCGGATATAGGCATGACACCTGCTTTTTGTCCCTCCTGTCCTGACCAGCCTGGTCTTTGCATCGGTGAATGTTTCCAACACTACCACACACTAGTGGAGTATTAGCGTAGGGTACAGCACAACACAGGCATAGGGCACACTTTCATAGGGTCTCCAAAGATGCCACCGCATTTTGAGTGAACCGAACCTGGAACTGTTACAGTCAGTTACAGTTACAAAAAAAAGGCGTACCAAAAAAAAGTTAACCACTTAACGACTGCCCAGTCTGGCTCAATACAGCAAATCACTGTCACCTGACGAGGTGATCGAGGATCGCGCACATGCTCACTGTGTAGTGGGGGAGCCAGGGAGTGGGTAGGGCACACTCGATGTCTGCCGGCTACCCATGATCGCCCCCCCCAGTGACAGAACGGGGATCCATGTATGTAAACACACGGATCTCCGTTCTGACAGGGGAGAAGGAGTGTGAACCTATGCTCCCTGTATATGGGAGCAACGATCACTCTCCTCCCCCAGTCAGCCCAGCCCTCATACAGTTATAAACTCAAAGCAGAGAACACAGTTAACCCTTAGATTGCCCCTAGCGTTAACCCCATGCCTGTCAGTGACATTTACACAGTAATCAGTGCATTTTCATAGCACTGATCACTGTATAAATTCCAATGGTCCCAAAAAATGCCCAAAGTGTCCGCCACAATGTCGCAGATCACTGTCATTACTAGTAAAAAAACAAAACCCCATAAATGAATTCTCATCGTTCGTAAACGTGGCAACTTTTGCGCAAAGCAATCAATATACGCCAATTGCGATTTCTCTTTTTTTTTTACCCAAAATATGAGGAAGAATATATATCGGCCAAAACTGATGAATAAATTTGTTTTTTTATATTTTTTTGGATATGTATTTTAGTAAGAAAATTTGGGTTTTTTGCAAAATTGTCGCTCTTTGTTTGTTTATATCGGTGATCAGAAGTGACGCAGAGGTGATCAAATACCACCAAAAGTAAGCTCTATTTGTGGGAAAAAAGGGACATAAATTTTGTTTGGGTACAATGTCGCACGACCGCGCAATTGTCAGTTAAAGTGACGCAGTGCCAAATCGCAAAAGTGCTCTGGTCATAAAGGGGGAAATCCTTTCAGGGCTGAAGTTAAAAAAAAAAAAAAAAAAATATAAAATAAAAAAGCCAAAAATAGTTGTCATTTTTTTTGTTGATTTCTCTCTATTGTTTCTCTCTCTATTCCCTCTCTATTGTTACTGTATTTTATGCATACCTGTAATATTTTGTTACTGTGTTTTATCATGTTTTCTTTGCAGTTATGTAATTTCTTTTATACGTTACTGTTTACTGTGTTTTATTGTTAATCATTATTTTCTTTTCAGGTACGCCATTCAGCTGCAGCACTGCTCCCACGATACGTAAATCAACAACTCCAATGCTGTAGGAGGTGATTTCACCACCACAGTTAAAAAAAGAGCATATATGCAGAAGCATAGGGGCAGGGGTGGACATAGGGGCAGATTGCCCCTATGCTTCGGCATATATTTTTTGAATGGCGCTATGCCCATCATTAGGAGCGGGTGGGACAGGGGGGGTTTCTAATGGTGGACATACCCACTGATTGATTGATTCTCTTTTTTCATTCACAGGCTGCATGAAAAAAAGAACATTACAATATATGCCCAACAAGGACCAGCGACATACTAGTACAGTCCTGCTCACCATTATTGGCACCCATGAAGTTTATTTACATATTGTGGAATATCTACTGAAGGAAATGTATCAAACTAACCAACATATTACTACAGATAGCTTGTGTTTGACAAAAAACTGTAAATGATAAATAACATTTAAAAAGAAAAAGGAGTATTACAAATAGAAAAATTTACAATAAATAGTAAATGTCAAAAAACAGTTTGTGTTCGATAGACATCATTATACAACCAATCAAACTATGTAAAGGAAGTCATCTATAAGGTGTTATACATTTATTTGAAGTACCCACGGTTATTACCACTCGTCCTGACATGATCATACAGCGACCAGGAACAACCCGTATATAACATTACAAGAAAAAAAGTACGTCGGACACTTACTTTTTTCTCTTAGTTAGTTAGTCACCCATACAGGTGGTAATCTTTGGGGGGG
>BLSH010171408.1:1567144-1588604 GCA_018402905.1 Glandirana rugosa
TAGACCTTTGACACACACAGTGAAATTGATTTTGGCCCTGTTTGACTTCCCGGTTTGAGTTAAAGTGACACACACAGTTTCTAGATGTTTGCAGAACAGTAGTTCAGTTTGTCCCGGTTTGAGTTAAAGTGACACACACAGATTCCAGATGTTTGCAGAACAGTACTTCAGTTTGTCCCGGTTTTAGTTAAAGTGACACACACAGTTTCCAGATGTTTGCAGAACAGTACTTCAGTTTGTCCCGGTTTTAGTTAAAGGGACACACACAGTTTCCAGATGTTTGCAGAACAGTAGTATGGTTTCTCCCGGCTTATTTATACTTTTTTGACACAGTTTGAAGATGATTTTAGAACAGTTATATGGCTTCTACCGTTAATTAATACTTTTCAGACCCAGTTTGAAGATGGTCCACATCCACCTCCATTTTTGAATTTTTTATGTTTTTATTTTTTAAAAAATATTTAAAGTTATTTCCCTGTCCCCATTTCTTTGTAGGCACTTGTCCCACCCTTACCCCCATTTTCCTTCCTTTTGCAGACCTCTAGGACTTTCCTTGACTTTTTTACAGCAATTTTCAGAACTTTTGGTAAAATTACCAGAACCCCGGACCCGAACCCGGACTTTTATTTAAAAGTCCGGGTTCAAGTCCGGGTCCCGGACACCCCAAAGTTCGGTATGGACTCAAACTTTACAGTCCGGGTTCGCTCAATTCTATTCATTAAATCTATTTACGTAATAAATACTGTCTGCAAGTATTGTCACAAAATCCATTAGTCCTGAGTCGAGCAACTGTCTACATCATTCTTTTAATTTTTGACGTATGATGTATGTTCTGTCATTGAATGTATAACTTTATGAAGCATAGTCTGTGCACTGCATTCATTTTTCCTACACAGGGTTAATACTTCAACATTAAGGGCGGTATTAGACTGGCAGGTACAATTGACTGGCAAATTAGCCTATAAAAGATTAGATGCCACCTGCAGCCCCTCACCCTGATGAAATCTGCTTCAATGCGGATGAAACACGTCGGTTTCTTGTCCCCCTGCACCCCATGAGGTTCTGCTGAGAAGAGACCCTTTAACCAGCCGGATCCAGCATCCCTGATTCCTGTCTGCCCTCGGCCGTTCCGGACTTTCGACCGCGCCAGAGGAGCGGCAAAGGGAGAGGTACCTGCGTCAATTGGGATCAGCGGGGGTCCTTTCCTCTCCGGACCTGGCCTCGCCCCCCAGGCGCTCACTGCCCGTGCATGAGCCGGGCACTCCACAGGGCTGCAAGTCCGAGTCCAAGCCGCGGTCTTCCGCAAGTAAAGATACGGGTCCTCTCCACACGTGCAACATCTGACTGACAGATGGCTGAGCTCTTCTATCCGTAAGTCCCTCACAGTGGATTGTGATCCATCCCTGACTATTGGTAATAACTGCATTTGCAATTATGAATTTTCAGGATCCAATCTCTTACACACCTGTATGAAACATAGGAGAATCGGGACCCAGCGGGCTCTGTAAAGCTTAAACAACCCTCTATATTCATTACAACAAGGTGATGACTTTTACCTTCACTACTGGGACAGCTGATGTAAATACCCATACCCTATGAATACATACTCCAAGTGTTTTTGGGACATCCGCCAGAAGCTAGCCAGCTGAGTTAGACAAATTGTTGTTTACCCACATTCCCCTGGTGAATGCCAATGCCCAGAAGTTCCTCATGTGGTTGGTCACACTTCATTGAGTGACAGCCTAATCAGAGGATTGCCTGGGACTCACACACCAACCAGGATATATGATTATTAACTCTCTGCAAAGCTAGCCTGTCTATCTGTATTTATTTTTGCTGTATGCTTTAATTCCCCTGGTGAATGCCAATGCCCAGAAGTTCCTCATGTGGTTGGTCACACTTCATTGAGTGACAGCCTAATCAGAGGATTGCCTGGGACTCACACACCAACCAGGATATATGATTATTAACTCTCTGCAAAGCTAGCCTGTCTATCTGTATTTATTTTTGCTGTATGCTTTAATTCCCCTGGTGAATGCCAATACCCAGAAGTTCCTCATGTGGCTGGTTATACTTCATTGAAAGACAGCCTAACTAGAGGATTGCCTGGGACCTACGCACCAACCAGGGTACAGAATTATATTCTCAGCCTAGTCAGCCAGTCTATATATTTTTTTGCTGTATCACTGATGGATGCCAGTACCCAAAAGCTCCTCACATGGCCGGTCACACTTTATTGAATGACAGCCTAACTAGAGGATTGCCTGGGACATATGTATCAACCAGGGAATTTAGTACATTCTTTACAAAGGGTCCAGCATGAATGTTACCCCGGGGTGTTATTTTAGACAATGTTGTCATTGTGTCTTGCCCTATGTCATTGCAAACCATTTCCAATAAATTTTTGATATTTCTTAGCAGTTCAATGTATGCCGCAGGGTTATCCCTATACTCACTTTGATGTGAGTTTATGACCTATCTTTCCGTGCAGGAATCCTTCCCTGCAAAACCTTCTATTTGATGACGTTATCTTGTAATTCATGATCACCTGGATGCCCTGCCACATGCGCCGGGTGTCTCCGCTGTCATGGAAGTGGCCGTGGATTCTCTTGGCTTGGCGTTTCGCCTCTCTGATGGCACAGGACAGTTTGGCCCTTGCTGTCTTCAAGGCCACCTTGTCATCTGCTCTGAAGGCGGAGTCTCTTGTTTTTAGCAGCGCACGCACCTTGTCGGTCATCCACGGCTTCTGTTTGAAGCGTGTAGTGATGGTCTTGGAGATGCTCACGTCATCAATGCACTTACCGATGTAGCTGATCACCGTTGATGTGTACTCCTCCAGGTTGACGAAATCGCCATTGGTTGCAGCTTCCCTGAACATGTCCCAGTCGGTGCATTCAAAACAGTCCTGGAGAGTGGACATGGATCCTGCTGGCCAGGTTCTCACTTGTTTCCGAGTTGGTCTTGAACACCTGCTTAGTGGTCTGTATGTTGGGATAAGCATGACAGAAATATGGTCTGAGTACCCGAGGTGGAGACGGGGCTTCGCCCGGTAAGCGCCCCGGATGTTAGTGTAAACAACATCCAGCGTGTTTTCTCCTCTGGTTGCAAAGTCCACATTCTGATGAAATTTGGGAAGCACAGTCCTGAGATTTGCGTGGTTAAAATCTCCGGCGACAATAAACAATCTGTCAGGGTGTGTGTTTTGAAGTTCGCTAATAGTCCCATAGAGCACTTCCTTAGCATTAGCGCTAGGTGATATGTACACTCTGAGCACCATAGCAGTGGTAAATTCCTTGGGTAAGTAAAAAGGTCTACATCGCACAACAATAAACTCTAGCAGTGATGAGCAGTAGGTGGAAACAAGGACAGAGTTCTTACACCATTCCATATTGATGTAAACGCGCAGGCCGCCGCCGCGAGTCTTACCGCACAGAGCTGCATTTCTGTCGGCACAAAACGTGGCTAGCCCGTCCAGCTGAATGGCGGCATCCGGAACCCTGTCATTCAGCCACGTCTCAGTGAACACAAAAATGCAGCAGTGTCTGTACTCACGCAGAGTAGCTTGTTGGAGTCTAATGTTGTCCAATTTATTGTCCAGGGAGCAGACATTTGCCAGCAGGGTTAGCTTTTAGCCTAGCATTAGCACCCGCTCTCTTCCCGCGTTTCCGCTTCCTCGCGCAGCGCTTCCGATTCCCCCTCCTCTGTCCATCTGCCGCAGGCAACACCGGGGTCTGGTGGCCTGGTTCTCGGAGCACGCCGAGGTCGCGTAGCTTCTGCCACAGATCATCATCTATTTTGTTACATGAATTATTCCTGAGTTCTTTCAGGATATTCCGGTTGTACACAGGTTCACCGGTTGCTCCGACGTCCATGTGTTTCCTAGGGCGGGCTGCAAACTGAAAGTAGCACCTTTTTGGGTCCGGAGCGGCCGCTGCAAGCTGCTGCCTCACCGCCATCTTGCCAAGCACTCACATCTGTGTATGAGGAGAGCTGTGTGTGAGAAGGTCTGTGTGTGAGGAGGTCTGTGTGTGAGGAGGTCCATGTGTGAGGAGAGCTGTGTGTGAGGAGAGCTGTGTGTGAGGAGAGCTGTGTGAGTGGAGAGCTGTGTGTGAGGAGAGCTGTTTGTGAGGAGGTCTGTGTGTGAGGAGAGCTGTGCTTTAACTGACAATTGCGCGGTCGTACGACGCTGTACCCAAACAAAATTTGAGTCCTTTTTTTTCCCATAGATAGAGCTTTCTTTTGGTGGTATTTGATCCTCTTTGCGTCATTTCTGATCGCCGCTATAAACAAAAGAAGAGTGACAATTTTCCAAAAAAGCCCAAATTTCTTACTTTTTGCTAAAATACAAATACAAAAAAATATATAAAAAAACATTTTTTCATCGGTTTTGGCCGATTTTATATTCTTCCTCATATTTTTGGTAAAAAAAAAAATCGCAATCGGCGTTTATTGATTGGTTTGCACAAATGATGCTGCGTTTACGGAAGATGAGAATTCATTCTTGGGGTTTTTATTTATTTTTTTATTTTTTACTAGTAATGGCAGCGATCTGCGATTTTTAGCGGTACTGCGATATTGCAGCGGACCTGTCAAGATCCCGCACACGCTCACAGTGTGGGATCTCGCAGCCGCCGTCATATGATGGTACTTTGCGATATCGAGCCATTCTGTCGCCATCAGATGCCGGTCGGCAAGTGGTTAAGGACTGAGGAGAGAACTAGAGTCTAATAGACCCCAAATTTAAAAAAAAAAAATACCCGCCACTAGCTATTTTTATCATAGGGGATATTTAAATTCCGTCTGATAATGATAAAAATGATTGAAAAAAAAAGGAAAGGGACAGTGTAAAAATAAAATAAAAAGCAAAATGAATAATTAAAAAAAAAATTCATAAGAAATAAGAAAAGTTCATAAGAATTTCTTCTGTGCAAAGAGATATGAAGGGAGTTCCATTTCCAGAGGATATCAGATAAAGGAGATGTGTTATTGGAAAACAGCCACCAAATGATAATTCTTCACCAGTGAAGATGGGAGCTTACAGGAAGACCAGTGACATTCCTTCTCAGGAGTGTCGGAAACCGCTTAGAGGGATCCCAGATCCGCCAGAGTGCGTCTCAGATGTCCACTGATGGCTCTGACGTTAGTAGCACCCTCCCTCTCTGTCCACGATCTCCGTATCGCCTCCCCAGTGGATGATAAGGTGGTATGAGGTGTAGAAAAAACATAAGGAGACTCCACTAGGGTAATAAGTCTCAACTTGTGTTTATTAAAATAATAGGCAAGTATAGCATGCAAACGCCACCATACCATAAAATTAAATTAAAATGCGCATGTGAAGGGGCGTGTGTGCGTCACGACCCGACGATTGTTTCATCTAAACAGACATCAGGGGAACGCCCACACACCAATGCCGCAATCTTATATAGCCCATCTGGAGGGAGAAAGAGGCTCCCAGTGACACATTACAGATAGCATAAAATGACCCTACATAAATACTAATAACAAATATATAATATTAAATTAGCCCAGATTATAATGCCTTGAAAATAATCTTATGATCCCAAACTGCATAAGATATACCTAACAACAGTTTAATGAGCCACACATAACGATGTGGCATTTCACATAAAAACGAAAAAACAAAAAATCCCTAAGGTAGTGTTCTTACAGGATGACAATACTGGAGGGGGACATCAACTGTTATTTCAATGCATTATAATCTGGGCTAATTTAATATTATATATTTGTTATGAGTATTTATGTAGGGTGATTTTATGCTATCTGTAATGTGTCACTGCATCACATATTTAAAGTTGTTTTTTGTATAAGATATGAAAGGGCTCCACATTGCAAATTAACTATTTAGAGGGGGTATAAGTGTTTAGTGGAGACATGAATGGGCCCCTCATTGTATATCAACCATTAGAAGAGGCATATTATCCATATTAAAATATTCCCGCGCTAGGAAAAATAATCTAAAGTGTGGGACTGCTGCCTTCCAGGGACTCCCTCCTTGGAGGGAAGGGTTAATAACAGGTAATACAGGAATGGCGCTGTCTCCAATGTATTTAAAACATAAGGAGGCTATGTAGATGGTAGGTTATATATTTCAACACACTCTCCTTCTTAAAAAAATATTATTTGGAATTGATAAATACTTTTTGATATCAAGATTATAAATTATGCCACACTTACTTTACTACAACTGATTCAACCGTTGTTGAATGTTTTAGGATGTGATCAGAACCACCCTCTCCTTATTGCAAATGATCCCACCTAGAAATGATACTTTATAGTGAACAAAAAGTGCCTCGTGCACAGTGCATAAGTGGTGAGTATTAGTCCATAAAATCCGTATATGAATAAAATAATTAATAAAAATTACCATACCACCCATAAAAATGTGTTCAAAAAAGGCTATCCATTTTTAACCAAAAAATAAATAAAAATAAAAAAATAAAAATATAAAAAATAAAAAAAATAACAAAAACTCCTTCAAATTGTGTGTTCTGTGTATTTTGTCATATAAAGTTTTTGTTTATGCCATAAATAACCTTCAGGTGAAAAATCAATGATAATAGTCCAAAAGGTATATACAATAAGGTGACTTTAGTGCTCCTCTTGTGTCCAGCTGTGAAAAAGGGTGACTTCCACTCGTGCTCCCCCTTGCTGTTATCATTCTATCCAATGAGCGCTCAAGACAGTGGCTGGAGCTGCTGGGCTTGTTCTCATCGCTGGAACGATAGGGCATAGTCTCTCCCTATACTATATGGAATCCTTTGTCATGTGAGTGGAGGATGGCGAGAGTGGAGTAAACTGAGCTCTGCCACAACTACCTACCGAGTGGAGGAGTCGTGAGGAATGTTACATGGTGACAGGAAGGAGTGAGCTGGTCACAGGATATAAAGACCCCATTTACCCAAGGCGTACTACCCCTGTAGGGGTGTGGAGAATCTGGTAAGTGGGGACACGCAAGGGGGAGCATGAGTGGAAGTCACCCTTTTTCACAGCTGGACACAAGAGGAGCACTAAAGTCACCTTATTGTATATACCTTTTGGACTATTATCATTGATTTTTCACCTGAAGGTTATTTATGGCATAAACAAAAACTTTATATGACAAAATACACAGAACACACAATTTGAAGGAGTTTTTAAATTTTTTTTTATTTTTTTATATTTTTATTTTTTTTATATTTTTATTTTTTTATTTTTATTTATTTTTTTGTTAAAAATGGATAGCCTTTTTTGAACACATTTTTCTGGGTGGTATGGTAATTTTTATTATTTTTTTATTCATATACAGATTTTATGGACTAATACTCACCACTTATGCACTGTGCACGAGGCACTTTTTGTTCACTATAAAGTATCATTTCTAGGTGGGGTCATTTGCAATAAGGAGAGGGTGGTTCTGATCACATCCTAAAACAGTCTCAGTTGAATCAGCTGTAGTAAAGTAAGTGTGGCATAATTTATAATCTTGATATCAAAAAGTATTTATAAATTCCAAATAACGTTTTTTAAGAAGGAGAGTGTGTTGAAATCTATAACCTACCATCTACATAGCCTCCTTATGTTTTAAATGCATTGGAGACAGCGCCATTCCTATATTATCCATATTGGATCCTTCACAAATCTCCTTACTCGCCACTAGATGGAGTGGGTGGTTTTTTGACATATATTTTTTCAGCTTTGTGTTAGTGTGGCTGGCTGACATCTGATCTGTCATGTGATGAGCAGCCTCGGTTTGAGTTCCGGTCACCTGACTCATTACAACCAATAGAATTCCATTTTACTTTATCCAATTGACTTTGTTGTTAGTGGAGCCTCTTTCTCCCTCCAGATGGGCTACATAAGATTGCGGCATTCGCGTGTTGGCATTCCCTTGATGATGTCTGGTTAGACAAAACAATCGAGTCATGACGCACACACGCCGCTTCACATGCGCATTTTAATTTAATTCTATGGTATTGTTGGTTGGTGTTTGCACGCTATACTTGCCTATTATTTTAATAAACACAAGTTGAGACTTATTACACTAGTGGAGTCTCCTTATGTTTTTTCTACATCTCATACCACCTTATCACCCACTGGGGAGGAGATATGGAGATCGTGGACAGAGAGGGAAGGTGCTACTAACATCAGAGCCATCTAGGGTTGCCACCTCATCCATTTAAACCCGAACACATATGAGTTCCACAGGTTCTGTGGCTGATTATAGAGGTAATTAAACTCACTTGGTGCCTTATCTGCATCTAATTAGCCACAGGTCCTATGTAATTCATATATGTTCAGGTTTAAAGGGATGAGGTGGCAACCCTAGAGCCATCAGTTGACATCTGAGACGCACTCTGGCAGATCTGGGAAGGAATGTCACTGGTCTTCCTGTAAGCTCCCATCTTCACTGGTGAAGGATTTTCATTTGGTGGCTGTTTTCCAATAACACATCTCCTTTATCTGATATCCTCTGGAAATTGAACTCTCTTCTCTTTGCACAGAAGAAATTCTTATGAACTTTGTTCATAAGATATCATGTCACCGTACCAGCACTTTATTGCTTTATACAGATTGAATGAGGACTTTTTGATGTACAGTTTTACCACTTGTTATATTAGCGCTGCACTTGATTATTTTTATTAATCTATTTTCAAACTGTTGAAAATGTAATTATGGAGAAAAATGTGTACAGAAAAAGGAAAAATAAATAACAAATTAAACAAAGCATCCAATTATTTGCATTCTTTCATCTTTTAACTAGCACTAAGAAAATAAGAAGAGAAATATTTTTACACAGGTTTTCAAAAACAAGGCCTAATATTTTCTGAAAGGCGTGTGAGCACATGCTTTAAAATGTCCAAGCAATTAGTAAATGAATATTCGCTGAAAACGTGTTTTCTGTACTAAACAAAGGTGAGATAAATGAAGTAATTCAATACAGGACACAAATAATGAAAAATAAAGAAAACTATCTGTAGTACCCTGGTCTTGAACATGGATGCTGTCAAATCTAGTTTGCTAGGTAGTAACTAACCTGGCCAATTGTTAGGGGATTTCCTGATTCTTCTCCTGAGTTTGAGTTTTCCTGAACTCTGAGTTTGATGCACCTCTCTCCTCTACCACTGGGTGGCATTGTTACCTATGGCAGTGGACCGATGAGGTGCATATGAACTTGGAATATGAGTGGATGTGTTGCTCCAGCCAATTAGCAAGGGTTTTCTTGGGCCTCATAGCCTGCTGGGAGAGTCTATTTATTTGGGAGGAGTCAGGTGATTGGGGTTCTGTGCCTCCTGGACAGCTGTCTGCGTGGACGTGTGTTGAAAGCTCCCAGCTGCTAGGCCAGAACCCTGAGGCCTATCCGGGAGTTCCCTGGTTGCTAGGCAGTCTGAGACCTACCCAGGATAAGAAGGAGCAGCGTAGGGTTGGGGCTTCATGTTGGAAGTTTAACCAAGTTGCACAGGTTCTGCCGGCCTGAGAACCCCTCTTTGTTGGAGGTGAAGGGACAGAGTTACAAATGGAGGTCAACTATTCCTGTCGCCAGAGGCAAAGCTTGAACCAAGGTCAGAGGTAAAGGGGAAACTGTCACTCTCAAGGGTTCAGAGTTCAGAGTTCAGAGTCTGAGAAAGTACCAGAGCAGCCTTTTTCACTATCCAGGACAGTGAAGAAGTTGGAAAAGTCTCAGTGGAGGTCAAGCTAGAGACCCAGCAGGATAGCGGGGGTGATGCTTGCAAGAGAGTTCAGCAGTTGAGAGCCGAGTAAGGGACTCAGCAGATCAGCGTGGGTGGCTGTGCGGAGTTCAAGGGACCCAGTGGCAGTGGGAGTCCAAGGGTTCTTTTAAGAGAGACTGTGAGCTTAAGTTCATGAAGCTGCACCGGGAGCCTGCGAGATGGAGGCCAGGTCCTACACAACGGGGATACCAAGTTCGGTATGTGTACAGATCTGTGTAGAAGTCAAAATACAAGTTCAGTTGCTAAAGGAAACAGCTCTTTCAGGCACAGCTAAGCTGTAAGGCATCCGGAGCTATGCAACCAATATACTGTTCTATCCTTGTGAGTCTTGGAGTCTGCTAAGTGCTTATGCACCTGCTCAAAGGGTGTCCTGGCCCTAACCCTCTCTCCCCAGTTCTTTAAAAGAAAATAAATCTTTTTTGTTCTGCATCATCAAAGTGCCTGGAGCTCAACTTAATCTACACTACTTTGCACCCACTATGCCCAGTGACCCACACTGTGAGAATGGATGTAGGCTCTTCCTGACCTTGAAGTTCACCATCAGCTCTTCAGAGGTTGGGGCCATGGCTACATATCTGTAAAATCTTAAAAAATAGGTTATATGAGCTGGTCAGTGTTTATATTTGGTCCTCCAGAGCTACTCATTGTGCAGGTTAAAAATCAGCTTTCAATAACTATGGAGAAAGTTGCAAGAAGCTGCATGTAGGCCTGCCCTCTGCTGGAACAAATGATGTTTGTCATGCGTAGTAAAATCCCAATCCATACAGGTAATGTTGTTATAGATAAACTTCAAAGCTGTTAGAGGCCAGACCCCAATATAAGTAAAAGTAAAACCAGAATGCAGCCACAGGTTAACAGTTACTCTTTATTTTAATTTAATTCTTTTTAAATTGAACCTAGCATGAGGCTGGATTCACACCTTAGCTATTGCATTGTATTGCATTTTCCCCAGCATTCTTAAGCTGCGTTGTCATGCATTGTCATAAACTTCCATGGGCCCTTTGACGTACCACAACGTGCTGCAATGTGCCAAATTATGCTTTAGATTTACTTCCCTTTTCTTTTCAAATGCCAATAAAAAAAGATAGGATCTAATTAAATCCCTGCACAGGCAACAGAGATATTCAGTAATCAATAGTTAATAGTTAATACTTGAAGTTTAACATATTTGTTCTATATTAAAAGATATTGTCATATTTAAAAAAAAATGGAAAAATTGTGTAATTGGACATAAATCTAGGGACCCCTCCTCTCAGACTAACCAAGGCAGTTTCATAGTTTTTCAATCAATGAAATTTGCCTTTGAGCTCAGAATAAAACTATTGCAAAAATGAGAAATAATGTAGTAAAAGATTTTGTCTAATTGCATTCTGCTATGCTTTGTTCATGCTAAGTAGTTCACTTGTTATCATTTCTTGTTAAACACAGAACAATGAGAGTCAGCACAGTAAATGTTACTTTCATAAAGTCACTAAATATAATGAAAAACTAGCCATAATAAGGGAAAGTTCTCCTGATTATATGTATTGCTTATTTTGTTACAAAATCAATACAGTTAGAACATTAGTTCCGCGTGGGTAATGTCTTTGTCAGAACAACTTCTAGTCAGAGTGCTTCTCTCAACTAAATTTATTATGTTTGTAATAAAAAAGAAAACAAAGGAAAATCACATTTAACTTGAAAAATGTATTCAATTAATAAAACCAGCACAGGCACATTCACAATTAAAAGTGGATATTGCAAGTACTCAAATAACCCAAATTTAGAAAAATATATCACAGAAGTAGCAGAGAAATTAATAGATTAGGAAAGGAAAGGGAAGGAAAGGCAAAAAAGCAAAGGGGAATTTTTCATGAATGGCCCCTTAAAGTGTACCGGTCATTTTCCCATTCAAGGCAAACTGGCATAATACATAACCTACATAATACTAACCCATTAATAAGCTCCTATATTGCACTTTTCCACTGCTTTGTTTGTCTTCCAGGGCCCTTTGCTTCTGAAATGCATTGCCCAGGCCTCAGTGAGGCTTGAACACTCTGATATGGCGAGGGGAGAAGGTCATTAAACCAGTGTAAGTTCTACACAAGCCATCATGGAGCTTACAAAGGGATTCATTCTTCTGTGTGGTGAAGGTGAGTGCTTCCATGTAATGAAAGTGAGTTTAAAAGGGTGAACTATTTATTAAAGAGACTGAATGGGCAAAGTGAAAGATTATTGTTGAATATGAACTGATCCTTAAAGTGATTATAAATGATCACCATGTAAAACAACCCATTCAGTTTAAAATTGATATGAAAGGCAAAACATATTTGTATAGCTATAAAAAACATTATACCTATCTTCTTTCCCTTTTTTATAAGTGATCACATTCCCTCTCTTCTCAGCTGCATATGAGCTAGGGGGAGGAGAAGCAGCACACTGAGCATCCCAGTGAATGGCTGTGCAGCGAGGGCATGTCAGGACATGTCTGATCATTGGAAGAGAGCACAGCTAGAGAACTGACCATGGTGTACTCTCCTGCTTAGTTAGGTCCGTTTTTAATAAGACAGCAAAAGGACAGCAGGGATTTCACACAAAGGAAGCAATATAAAGAGAACAGGAAACTTTCTCATACAAGTTCATGGTACAGCAGGCACATATCAGGAATAAGAAATGTTGGGGTAACAAATGCTTTAAGTACAGTAGGTTATAATATTACATAAGCACAATCTTAGTTAATAAGCACAGTGACTAAATAAACACATTGACATCTAGAATAACTGCATCTCGATGTTACCTGCCCTTGTCAATGAGGTTGATTTGCTAAAGGAGTCAATTTTTTTTTTAATCTGAAGAGTAGGGGTACTTGTGTTCTCTTTCCAGTCACGACAATGTTTCATTAAGATCCATTATGTAATTGAAATTAAAAATGAATTAACAAATAAAGTATTTTTATATTTAATTTTCCTTGCCATTGCTCAGCTGTTCTGAGTGACCCAGTGGTGGTGGGGATCTGCAGGCTGGGGGCTTATCAGAATCTGGAAGCCCCGTTTACAAAAGGAGGCCTCCAGATACCTCCAGCCATTACATGAATGAGTAAGGGGTGCAAAGTACTCTTCTGCTCATTCACAAAAAAATATAAACAGTAAATAAACAAACCGCACATTTTGGCAAGACCATTATTTGTTTCTCATGGCTGCACCAGCAACAGGTTGAGATTACCTTATAGACTTGGGAATCTCCCTGTACTTGACAAGTGTCCCCAGTGTTTGTGTGTGGTAGTCCTATATACAGTCATGCCCATAAATATTGGGACATCAATACAATTCTAATCTTTTTGGCTCTGTACACCACCACAATGGATTTGAAATGAAACAAACAATATGTGCTTTAACTGCAGACTTTCAGATCTAATTTGAGGGTATTTACATCCAAATCAGGTGAACGGTGTAGGAATTACAACAGTTTGTATATGTGCCTCCTACTTTTTAAGGGACCAAAAGTAATCGGACAGATTAACAATCATAAATCAAACTTTCACTTTTTAATACTTGGTTGCAAATCCTTTGCAGTCAATTACAGCCTGAAGTCTGGAACGCATAGACATCACCAGACGCTGGGTTTCATCTCTGGTGATGCTCTGCCAGGCCCCTACTGCAACTGTCTTCAGTTCCTGCTTGTTCTTAGGGCATTTTCCCTTCAGTTTTGTCTTCAGCAAGTGGAATGCATGCTCAATCGGATTAAGGTCAGGTGATTGACTTGGCCATTGCATAACATTCCACTTCTTTCCCTTAAACTCTTTGGTTGCTTTTGCAGTATGCTTCGGGTCATTGTCCATCTGCACTGTGAAGCGCCGTCCAATGAGTTCTGAAGCATTTGGCTGAATATGAGTAGATAATATTGCCCGAAACACTTCAGAATTCATCCTGCTGCTTTTATCAGCAGTCACATCATCAATAAATACAAGAGAACCAGTTCCATTGGCAGCCATACATGCCCACGCCATGACACTACCACCACCATGCTTCGCTGATGAGGTGGTATGCTTTGGATCATGAGCAGTTCCTTTCCTTCTCCATACTCTTCTCTTCCCATCACTCTGGTACAAGTTGATCTTGCTCTCATCTGTCCATAGGATGTTGTTACAGAACTGTGAAGGCTTTTTTAGATGTTGTTTGGCAAACTCTAATCTGTCTAAAATTGAACCAGTGCAATGGAAAATAGTAGCAATATGTGGAGCTGCTTGTGTACCAGTTAAAAATAACCTTAAATTAATCAATGTGTAAACTTATACCGCGCTACCACAAGTATGAGGACCCTTATAGTCCACCTAACAAAGGCACCCACTTTATAACTAAAGTGATATAAAAATAGGAATATAAATAATAAGTATGCTGTAAGTCAATCCGGGATTCAACCCAGATTACAACACTCTAATATGGTACAGGTACTAATGCCATACATGTATACAGTGATACAGTCTCTGTGGTGGTCATGAAAACCCAGACTCCACATAAACTGTATTGGGATGCTACTTGATGCTAATGCAGTGACCAATCATAAATATGATCCAAAACAACAAAAAAAATAACGATTAAAGTGCATATAAACAAATATAGAGTGCAAAAAGTCTCTAAAGTGCAATCTGCGCAAATAAGGTGCAAAAAATATGTATATACGGTGCAAAGAACAGTCCAATTGAAAGTCCAATCTTCGGCCACTATGGTTATCAAGAAAAATTACACTATGATGTTCAGCTTCAAATAAATACACCAATGGTGGACCGGTAAAAAAATCCACTTAGGCACCCTTTATCCTTATATTCTGTGACATTACTCCTTCACCAGGCACCCAGTGACACACCCTCCTCACCAGATGGAATGGATTCCCATTACAGGAATCATATGCGCCTTGGGTGGTAGGTTGTAGTCTTTTCCTTTAAGGTCCCAAAGAAAGCCGCTGCTGGCATAGGTGGGCAAGAAACACACTTGAGCTCAGTGGGGAAGGAAAAACAAAGGGTCCAAATCGTGAAATACGCTCACTTTTATTGGAAGTAACTATTGGTATCATCACTTACGCTCTTTGCACATTGTTCTCCGCACTTCTGCTCTTTGCAACGCAGGTGGACCGCAATCGGCGTCCCCTGCAGTTTCTTACCGCATGTAAGCACTTTTTTTCTGTTTTTAATTACTTCCAATAAAAGTGAACGTACTTCACGATTTGGACCCTTTGTTTTTCCTTCCCCACCGAGCTCAACGTAATGCTTGGGCGGCTCCGGTGTGAAAGGAGCCTTTAAGAAGAATTCATCTTTTAGGTTTTTCTGACCCTTTTTTTAGGAATGTCAAGGATTCCAGGACAGGTAGAAATGAATCTCAAAGTCTAAATAATCCTCTGGAAAAAGAACAAACATATGTGTAATTAAATTATTCAAATTAAAATAATCCAGTTTGTTTTACTTAGCTGATACTTCCCCCCCTTTAAGCCCGTGTTTTAAAAACAGCCAGTTAGAGTCCTCTTAATATCAGAAGTCAAATACAAAATTACTTCCAGATAAAAAATTAAAATTGTTAAAAAAAGAACAAAAGGTCCACTGAGCAAGAAATAGCCAGTATTCATTAAAACTGTAATACCAGTTTAAACAAAACTTTCACCATCTGTTCCACCCAGAAATTACACTTGCAAAAACAAAGTAAATCACGCTAGCGCCATTAACAAGTAAAACTGAAGGTTCGCTGTCTGAATAACTTACAGTGTGTGTATGAAAGGCTACATCTGTGCTATCTGTCTTCTCTCTTGCATACAGAGTTTAAATGCAAGACTAGACAATTGTGAATCCAAGGACAGAAACCAACAATGAATCTTGTCTAATGCAAGTATCTGATGGAGCAAGAACAGCACTTCAAGTATATGAATCAAAACCTTCCTGTGTGCTAGTATGTAAGCCAGAAATGACCTTCACATACCTGCATGGTCTCTTATCTTTGCTTATTTCTTTTTGATGTGTTTAGGCAGAGTCTGTTTTTGTTGTTTTTTCATGTATCTGTGGTTTTGAACACTTTAAACATTATAGACTTGGAACTGCATATCTAATAAGAAAATATAATATATGCCACAGGTAGATGTCATTGTCATGTGGCCCAAGGGCTGCATGAGATGGTCAGAGAAAGTGCTCTTTGTAGCACCATATGTGCACTTTAACAACTGCTGCATCATACTACATTTTGTGTTGTCCATTTCTTTTCTTTAATTCTTTTTTTTTTCTGGTATTAATCTTTTAGAATGGATTTGGCTATGCTATGTATATCACAACCTCTGACAGTCTTATGTAGCATGGCCACAGTGAATGGATGAGCTGTGGCTGGAAGTCCTTATATAAGGTGCTATGCTGATATTTGTGAACTGATATCCGCAGTCCTTCACCATCTCCATTTCTTTTAAGTGTTTAATGTTCTGTAGTATTAGATTTACTAATATTATGTGGGGCCCTTTGGTGATGTCTAAGGCTGCCCTTCATATTCCCTATATTTAGTAAGTTGATCACTATCAGTCTTAAACAATTATATCATTAACATTTGCTTAGTACCATGGTATTTGACAATATACAAAAAAATTGCTGAAAAAAAGTGCGTGGGGTCCCCCCCCAGTCCAAACCAGGCTCTTCGTGTCTGGTTTGGATATTAAGGGGAACCCCGCACCAAATTTAAAAAAAATTGACATGGGGTCCCCTTAAAATCCAAACCAGACCCTTATCCGAGCATGCATCCCTGGCCCGTTATGATGGGGGTGGGGACAGGCGAGAACACTGTAACCCACTGCAGTTACTCTTGTTGGATGGAGGAACAGGTCCTAATGTTGTAAATTAGTTTAAAAATTGTGACAAAATCCCCCAGTCAAACAGGTGGCAGAAAATTGGGCCTTGGCTGCTGGCGGTGCCAGAACACTGTAACTCCTTGCAGTTACTCTTGTTGGATGGAGGAACAGGGCCTAATGTTGTAAATTAGTTTAAAAATTGTGACAAAATCCCCCAGTCAAACAGGTGTTGAAAAATTGGGCCATGGGTGCTGGCGGTGCCAGAACACTGTAACCCCTTGCAGTTACTCTTATTGGACGGAGGAACAGAGCCTGATGTTGTAAATTTGTTTAAAAATTGTGACGAAATCCCCCAGTCAAACAGGTAGCGAAAACTTGGGCCTTGGGTGCTGGTGGTGCCGGAACACTGTAACCCCTTGCAGTTACTCTTGTTGGACGGATGAACAGGGTCTGATGTAAACTAGTTTAAACATTGTGACGAAAGCCCCCCATCAAACAGGTGGTGAAAACTTTGGCCTTGGGTGCTGGCGGTGCCATAGCACTGTAACCCCTTGCAGTTACTCTTGTTGGATGCAGGAATGGGCCCTGCTGTTTTAAATTGTTATGGAATGCCCCTGTAAACCAGGTGCAGAAAAATTAGGCCTGGGGTGATGGTGGTGCCCTAAATACAAAATATTGTTCTAGATTATGGACAGTAGGAATAGGAGCAGTGGCAGTCTTCAAGGAATCCCAGATACCAAGCAAATGTAATCAGTTGCATCAGCATCAGGGGCTTGATAGCTGCTGATCCAGGACTAAATTCGCGCTGGATGTCAGCCAGCTGGGCACTGGCATTGTATGAATGCTGGAAATGACAACAGACTTTTCTGGCCTGCCTCAGGACATCTGGTAAGCATGGGTATCTGGTCAAGAAATGCTGCACCACCAAATTAAAGATGTGCGCCAAGCATGGAACATGTGTCGATTGTCCCAGTCGAAGGGCAGAGAGAAGATTGGTGCCATTATCGCATACAACCATTCCTGGCTCAAGCTGCCGTGGCGTCAACCATCTCTGAGCCTGCCCCCGCAGAGCTGTAAGAATCTCTTCCCCAGTGTGGCTCCTGTGTCCAAGACAGACTAACTCAAGCACCGCAAGCCATCTTTTAGCCTGACTGCTTGCATAGCCCCTTGAACGTTTAGGGAGAACTGCAGGTTCAGGGGACAATTGTGCAGAAGAGGCCACAGAGGTAGAAGAAGAGGAGGGGGTGGAGGAGGCGGATGAGGCAAAATCACCACCAGCTTTTTCGAGGCGTAGTGGCGAAACTATTTCCAAAACTGAACCCTGTCCTGCATCCTTCCGAGCTGACAGCAGAGTTACCCAGTGCACCGTGAAGGAAAGGTAATGTCCCTGACCATGCCTGCTGGACCATGAATCAGCAGTAATATGAACACTGCTGCTGACCGCACTGTCCAACGAGGCCAAAACATTGCCTTCCACATGACTTTAGAGAGCTGGAATGGCCTTACGTGAAAAGAAATGTCTTTTGGGAACCTGCCACTGTGGGACAGCACATTCCACAAATTTACGAAAGGGGGCAGAGTCTACTAGCTGAAAAGGCAGCAGTTAGAGTGCTAGCAATTTGGCCAAGCTAGCATTAAGACGCTGAGCATGTGGATGGCTGGGGACAGTATTTATTTTTAGGATTCAGCAACTGGGGTAGGGATATTTGCCTTCTGAATTCACCTGGTGGTGTACTGCAGGCAGATTGGCTGCAAGTACTAGTTGTGGCACACATTGCTACACCTTCATTCCTCTCAGTGCAGATTTTGGAGAGGAATGCAGGTATAGTAAGGGTTGAGATCCCAGATGAGGAGCAAGGAGAAGTCCATCTTGTTTTCTGGTGTGGGTTTTTCAGGTACTCTTGCCAACAGACTGTATGGCTGGTCGTCATATGTCTTGTGAAGACAGTAGTGCCCACATGGCTGGAGTCCTGGCCGCGCTTGACCCGCTTCAGACATAGATTGCAAATGGCAATGGTGCAATCTACTGCACATGTGCTGAAAAATGCCCACACCAAAGAAATTTTGGAAGTCGGCGGGGAGGCAGCAGCACCCTGCACCTGTGGAGCTCTGTGGTCTGATGCAATTGTGTGGCTGCCCTTAAGCTGGCCCCTGGGGGGACATCCTGCCTTGTTGGAGTTGGTCCTCCTCCTGCTCACTTTCCTCCTCTCTTATCTCAGGCACCCAAGTACAGTCTGCGTCCTCATCATCCCCTCCCTCCTCGTCACTTGAGCAAACTTGGCAGTATGCTGCAGCTCGGGGAACATGACAACATGACTGCTAGTTTCTTGTCCTTTTGCGGCACCCCCACACAGAGGCTACTCGCCCTCTATTAGTGGTCTGGGAGCGTCTGCCTCTCCTTTGTGGCTTTCCTGACATGATGGGTACTTTTTTTTTAACACCGCACTACACTGTACCATATACTGTACACCCCACCGTACACCCCGAATGCACTGATATATAGTGTACACTCAATACGCTGTGTGTATATATGTATACACTAGACTGTATATATTTAAAGACACCATGTCAAGTAGTGTGCTATATACCGTACACCACTGAGTGCACTGATATATAGTGTACACTCAATATGCTGTGTGTGTATATATGTATACACTAGACTGTATATATTTTAAGACACCAAGTCAAGTAGTGTGCTATATACCGTACACCCCCAAATGCACTGATATATAGTGTACACTCTATACGCTGCGTGTATATCTGTATACATAGAAACATAGAAAACTGACGGCAGAAAAAGACTGAGTAGTCCATCGAGTCTGCCCCTTTTTATTTTTTGTTTTTTGTTTTTTTTTCACATTAACCTTGTTGTCTGACTATAGATTTATGTTTATCCCAAGCATGTTTGAAGCCATTTACTGTTGACTGTCTCACAACCTCTGTTGGTAGTTTATTCCAATCAT
The DNA here is from genome assembly GCA_018402905.1 of Glandirana rugosa. Lineage (NCBI taxonomy): Eukaryota > Metazoa > Chordata > Amphibia > Anura > Ranidae > Glandirana > Glandirana rugosa. The sequence continues at coordinate 1,586,625 of BLSH010171408.1, forward strand.
CAACCACCATTTCAGTAAAATAATCCCTCCAGTTAGTTTGAGGTCATGTCCCCATGTTCTTGATTTTGGTTTCATATTGAAAAGACTGCCCTCCTGAATCTTATTCACCCCCTTGATGTATTTAAAGGTTTCATTCATGCCTCCTCTCTCCCTTCTTTCCTCCAGAGTGTACATATTAAGTTCCTGAAGTCGCTCTTGATATGTTTTATCTCCCAGACCTTTCACTATTTTTGTTACCCGTCTCTGAACTTGTTCTATCTTATCAATATCTTTTTGTAAGTGAGGTCTCCAGAACTGGACACAGTATTCTAAGTGAGGTCTCACTAAAGATCTATATAGAGGAATCAGAACCTCCTTCCTCCTGCTGGTGATCCCTCTACTGATACATCCCAGAATTCTATTTGCTTTTCCCACTGCCTGGTCACACTGTTTGTTCATTTTGCAATCATCTGAAAAAAGCACCCCCAAATCTTTTTCTTTTGTAGTGCTGGCCAACACTGTATCCCCAATGCTGTACTCTCTAAGGGGATTCTTTTTCCCTAGATGCGTTATTTTACATTTAGAAATATTGAACTGCAGTCTCAACTGCTTTGACCAATCTTCCAGCAATGCCAAATCATGTTCCATGTTACAGACACCTCCAGGGATATCAACCCTATTACACACCTTTGTATCATCAGCAAAGAGACATACCTTGCCCAACAAACCTTTAGTTATATCACTTACATAAAGGTTATATAGAACAGGACCCAGTACAGAGCCTTGTGGTACCCCACTAGTGACTGGTCTCTGCTCTGAGTGAACCCCATTTACAACCACACTCTGGGATCTATCCTTTAGCCAACTGCATATCCACTGAACCACCCAAGGGTTAAGTCCTAGCGTGTACAACTTTTGTAATAGATCATTATGTGAAACTGTATCAAATGCCTTGCTGAAATCAAGATATGCTATGTCCACAGCACCACCCTGGTCCAAAACACTGGTAATATAGTCAAAGAATTCAATCAGATTTGTCTGACACGATCTGCCCTCAGTAAAGCCATACTGCTTTGGGTCCAGCAAGCTGTGTATTTTTAAGTGATCAATGATCCTTCATTTCAGGAGTGATTCCATTACCTTGACTACAATTGATGTTAAACTCACTGGACTGTAATTGCCAGCTTCTACCTTGCTGCCCTTCTTATGGATATGTACAATATTAGCTATCTGCCAATCATGGGAAACTTCTCCGGTTAGAAGAGATTTATTTAAAAGATTTGTTAATGGTCCAACAACTATATTGCAAAGTTCTCTTAGAACTCTGGGATGAATACCATCAAGGCCCATTGCTTTATTAAGCTTTAACCGAGCCAGTTTCTCAGCTACCTCTGTCTCCAGAAATCCTAGAAATTAACCATCATTACTAGAGCCAATATGATTCCCTAACTTGTTATCATTAGTGCAGTCTGTTTCTGAGAAGACTGAACAGAAGTAATTGTTTAAATGGTTTGCTACATCCTGGTCTCTCTCAACATATGTGTTGTGCCCAGTTTTTATTTTAGTGATCCCATTGTATTTTTTCCTTCTATCACTAATGTACCTAAAACTAGTGTTGAGCGAACCCGGACTGTAACGTTCGGGTCCGTACCGAACTTTCGGGTGTCCGTGGCACGGACCCGGACCCGGACATTTCAAAAATCGTTCGGGTTTCAGGCCCAAGCGAGTTGTGATCAAAATCCATGTAATCACTATCTTCCTTTTTTATGTTACCCTAGTGATTTTATTTTTGACCCGTGTTGTGTATACAACTCTCTCTGGTCCTACATCGTTTGGTAAATTTGTTAATGAAGACAAGTCAGAAGAGTCTTTGTCTGACGTGATTACTATTGTTCAATCCCTTAGTATAACCGAGATCATTACTACCAATTAAAGATCCTAAAGACCTCTGTCTCCATCGACTCTTTGACCGAGCCAATTTCGAATTATTTCGTTACCCGG
>BLSH010171408.1:1590791-1620467 GCA_018402905.1 Glandirana rugosa
GCAGCCCTCTGGGGCTTTCCAGGACTTTGCTACAGCCATTTTTGTGCCTAAAAGTTCGGGTCCCCATTGATTTCAATGGGGTTCGTTGTCCGTGCGATCGTTCGGGTTCCGTCCGGACCCGGACCCGGACTTTGTCCCGAAGTTCGGACGGACCAGCAGAACCCGAACTTCCAGGTGTTCGCTCAACTCTACCTAAAACGGTTTTATCTCCTTCCTTAATAGACTTAACAATTTTCTCCTCTTTCTGTGCTTTTGCAGCACCGATAATGTGTTTGGCCTCCTTTTGTCTATTTTTATACTCCTCTCTGCCAGCTACACCTCCTGTTTCCTTGAATCTTCTATATGCCATTTTTTCCCCTTTACTATCCTACTTACCTCTTTGGTGAACCATATTGTTTTTTTCTTCCGTTTATTCTTACTAACTTGCCTGACGTATAATCTAGTTGCCTCCATGATGGTAGACTTTAATAGTGCCCACTGATTACTTACTCCTGTCATTTTACTCCAACTTTTCAGTTCATTTTTTAGTAATTTCCCCATTTTAGCAAACGTTGTCCTTTTAAAATCTAAAACTTTTTTTTGTATATGATTTTTTCAGTTCTTGTTTTAATATCAAACCAAAGACATTGGTGATCACTAGAACCCAAATGCTCCTCCCACCTCAACATCAGACAGTTGATCCCCATTTGTCAGTACTAGGTCAAGAATATGATCACCTCAGTTTGGGCTTTTTACTAACTGTTTTAGAGAAACCCCATTCAGTGCTTCCATTACATCCCTGCTCCTGCTTGTAATAGCAGTTTGAGAATTCCAGTTAATGTCAGGCATGTTGAAGTCACCCATAATCAAAACCTCTCCCTTCATTGCCTTTTTGAGTTATCTCATCAATCAACAAGATATCATAATTTTCACTCTGTCCTGGGGGTCTGTATACTATACCAATTCTATGGGAAGATGCCTGGAAGGCAGACCCAGAGGGTTTCAAGTATTTCATTTGTTTTTTGAATTAATGTTAGTTTTATGCCATTTTTTTACATATATGGCAACTCCACCTCCCCTCTTCCCTACTCTGCCATTCCTGTATAGTGTGTACCCTGGTATAGTTATTTTCCAGTCATTTGAATCCTTGAACCATGTCTCTGTAATTGCAACAAGGTACAAGTTGTCCCTAGACATAAGAGCTGTCAGCTCACAATGCTTGTTGCCTAAACTACGGGCATTAGTGCACGACATGACAAACACTACTTTCAACTGCTTTCTTTTTATTAACAGAAACTTCAACTGAAGTGACCACCTCATCAGCCCAATCATTACCAACATGAATCCTCACATTTGTTTCAACCTGCTGGGGACAGAAACTAGACTGTACATATTTTAAGACACCACGTCAAGTAGTGTGCTATATACCGTACACCCCCGAATGCACTGATATACAGTATAGCGTACACTCAATACGCTGTGTGTATATATGTATACACTAGACTGTATATATTTTAAGACACCACATCAAGTAGTGTGCTATATACCGTACACCCCTGAATGCACTGATATATAGTGTACACTCAATATGCTGCGTGCATATATGTATACACTAGACTGTATATATATTAAGACCCCACGTCAAGTAGTGTGCTCTATACCGTACACCCCCGAATGCACTGATATATAGTGTACACTCAATATGCTATGCACATATGTATACTCTAGACTGTATATATTTTAAGACACCACGTCAAGTAGTGTGCTATATACCGTACACCCCCAAGTGCACTGATATATAGTGTACAATCAATATGCTGCGTGTATATCTGTATACACTAGACTATATATTTTAAGACACCACGTTAAGTAGTGTGCTATATACTGTACACCCCTGAATGCACTGATATATAGTGTACACTCAATACGCTGTGTGTATATATACAGTACACCCCTCACATTTTTGTAAATATTTTATTATATCTTTTCATGTGACAAAACTGAAGAAATTACACTTTGCTACAGTGTAAAGTAGTGAGTGTACAGCTTGTATAACAGTGTCAATTTGCTGTCCCCTCAAAATAACAACACACAGACATTAATGTCTAAACCTCTGGCAACAAAAGTGAGTACACACCTAAGTGAAAATGTCCAAATTGGACCCAACTACCCATTTTCCCTCCCCATGTGACTCGTTAGTGTTACAAGGTCTCAGGTATGAATGGGGAGCAGGTGTGTTATATTTGGTGTTATTGCTCTCACTCTCTCATACTGGTTACTGGAAGTTCAACATGACACCTCATGGCAAAGAACTCTCTGAGGATTTGAAAAAAAGAATTGTTGCTCTACATAAAGATGACCTAGGCTATAAGAAGATTTTTTTTTTATTTGCTATATTTTATAATAAAATTATTTTCCCCTAAATCTTTAACCTTTTTACGTTATGTAGTAAAAAAAAAACAATAAAACAAAAACCAAACTCTTTCTTCAGCCCGCTGTCTACTGAAAATGGGTCACAGGAGTGCAGAACAAACTGCACTTCTGTGAGCCACAAAAAAAGCTTTGGCCGTACTTCTCCTTTACACACCCTTTTCTGCTTCATGCCCTTATGCACCAGTGCTCACCAGTGGCACAGGTGAGGAAAAAGTAACATGAAGTGTTCTTACACAGATTGGTATTTCAGAGGAAAAGAGCTGACGTGTAAGACAAGGTCTGTTACAGAGCACTAGATCAAGCTCCTAATTCCCCTTAGACTGCACAGTCCCTTCAAAACTGCTGTAACTGGAAAGAGAAGACTGTAAAAATAAAAAGACCTTCTGAAGGAGCCACGTGGAAAAGTGGTGTAGCGCGTAAAGGAGAGCCAGGTGACATGTACCACTATCTATTTGGATTCTGTGAGACCCTGTTGCTCTGTCATAATAGAATGCTTGTTTTTAACTAAATAAATGTGACTGCATTTCTATTGACTTCACGTATGCCCTTTAACCACAATACTGCACTATTTGAGATTGTTTCCTTTATTCTGAGAGCCCTGTGGAGTAACCCCAGCTGGGGGAGTAATACTAGCAGATGAGGGAGAGAGCAGATGACCCACTGCAGGACTGATTGCCGTTTTGCTTGATTGACACTTCTGAGGACCCTTCTAAAGTCAGAAGTTTTTTATCTTAATGCATTCCATGCATTAAGGTAAAAAACCTTCTGTGTGCAGCAGCCCCCTTCCCCCCCCCCCCTAAATCCTTACCTGAGCCCCATCTCTGTCCAGCAATGTCCATGAGAGTCTCGGCCTTCCAGCGCCATTGGCTCCCGTTGCTGTCAAAGTCAGTCAGCCAATCAGGAAAGAGGGGGCGAGGCTGGGTTGGGGCTCCATGTCAGAATGGACATAGGGAGCTGTGACTCAGCTGCTTGCTCTGGGGGCACTCGACAGGAGGGAGAGGTCAGGAGCACAGAAGAGGGACCCGAGAAGAGGAGGATCCAGGCTGCTCTGTGCAAATCCACCGCACATGACAGGTAAGTATAACATGCTATGTATATGTATGTTATGTACTTTACAATCACTTTAGCCCGGGTTTACACTAGTGCGAACACAGACATCGCATGTGACTCACACTCGCACAGTAGATGCCGATCACATGCGATGTGAGTTCAGCCATGCAGTTGTATGGCTGAACTTGTATTGGATTTGCAGGAAAAAAGGTGCAGGGACCTTTTTTTCCTGTACTGGAATCAGATCGCATGGGTGTTGGGATTTTATGTATAGATTTTCATTTATATTAAACCCTGTGTATGCATTTTCCAACACATCAAGGTTTCATAACAAATGTATAGCATAGGATTTATTTGATTATTTCTTGATATCAGTCACTATTGGGCAGCACTATCACACGTTTTCATTATTTTATAAATCTTTTTTATTAATTTATTTTTTAAACAACCTTCAAGACATATACAAAACAAAACATCATACACATTGGGCTAGAATACCCCTACCACTTGAAGACCCAATCACTCATTCAAAAAATAACCTCATTGTTTTGGCAATTAGCTCATACACAGTATAACCATACCAAACGTATGTTATATTTATATTTAGTACCCCCATGGTCATCAGATGCCGTATCAGCTTTGTCCAGCCACTTAGCCCAAATTTTACTATGCTTACTGGTATATTCCCTATTCATATAGGTATCTCTGTACATTGGAAGATTGTTGTTAACCTGTTGTTTCCAATATAAAAGTGTAGGAGCAGTAGGTTTCTTCCAATGTAAAGCGATAACTTTCCTTGCATAAAATAGTGTAGTATTAACAAAAACCCGCTCTGACTCTGTAGGACAAATAGACTCCACTAAGCCCAGCAGACATACTGACATTGAAAGTGGAAGAGGGACAGGCGTAATAGAGTTTAACAAATCCACCACCTCTCCCAAAAAAGTTGCTGTATATGGACAGGACCAAAAGATGTGTGGGAAGTCCCCCTGAGCCACATCGCCAACATTTGGAGGAGCACGCAGGATTTATGTTATATAATCTACATGGGGTACGATATGCTCTATGAGCCAATTTAAATTGGATCAAGTGGTCTCTCAAGGATATCAAAGATCGAAGAGGGAAGTCTCACACATGTTCAAATCTGGTATATCTCGTACCCACCTATCCCTAAAACTCTCCAATGACGGGAGGGAAATTAGAATAAAATGAGAGTACAATCCTGAAGTGGGCTTCTCCATACACTCCAAACTAAGTTCTGATTCCAGAGTGAATTGTATAATCATTGGATTATCCTGTGGAAACTGGGCATGAAAGGCATGGGAAAGCTAAAAATCTCTAAATAAGTGAGAGCTGGGCAAGTTAAAAGTTGAAGTAAGTAGTGAGAAAGTAGACAATATCTGATCAGTGACCACCTGAGAAATTATTTTAATACTGTACTTAGTCCAAGTACCTGGATCTGGTAATTTATGAAATTGAGGAAATGTAGGATTTCACCATAAAGGAGCATTTGGAGAAATTCCATCCTTAGGGTAATGCTCACAACTAAGGCCAGCCTCCCAAGCTTGGATAGTATTGAGCATTGGAACGGTGAGGTGGTAAGGTGCCTTACGACCCCTAAACACAGGAGCCCTACAATTTTTTCATTATTTAAAAATAAAAATTGTTTGTACACTTTTGTACACTGTGACTTCAGTTGGATTTAAAAATAATAAAATTAACATCAATTTTTACAGTTGGTTCCTGCCATATTGACTGGATTGCAAAAGGTTCATTCAGCTCTTCTCTGTAACATTGTTCCCTAACTGGCATGGGCAGTACCTTGGGAACATTATACCATTAAGGCTAAATTTGCACAGCAACAGAGAGCTGCTGAATTACTTTACCTCTCTGGCAGCTGTCTGCTCCCAGGGGTGGTAAGGGGCAGTGTGGTGTGTGATTTAGCTCCCTTTACTTTTTTTGTTTTGCACAAACTTTATTTTTCATTCATTCACGGTGCTGTACAGCAGAACGATGCACTGCGTTGCTGTACAGTTCCATGCTAATCCATACAGTGAGCTTCTTCCTGTTGCTAAAAAGTGCAGGGTTGCTATAAGTCTCTGTTCTGGGCTGATGGCTTTCCTCATTAAAGTATCTTGTTTCTGGATCTTAGGACCAACTTGGGCAAGTAGGATGTTGAACTCTTCCTGGGACATTCTGAGATAATTACGGTAGTCGTCGGGATAACTTTCCCGCAAGTTGGTTAGCAAGGGCATATGGAAGAATTCTCCTCTCCTCAGAGGCCAAAATCTTTGTTTTATTTGTTTCTTCTTTTTTTGGGCTCTTTATCAAAGGCCATTATTGCCAACATAGCAATTGCCACCTTCCTCTTAGCATCCATAGCTGGACCACAAACCACTATTCCAACTGAATGTAACGACAACTCCCACAACGGGTGTGTGGTGCACAACAACGATATATGACGTATTTCAGTGGGAGGATTCCCAAAGTTCAAAAATTCATAACATCATTTCTTCTAATCGCAGAATCGATCGACAAAAATGTACTGTTTATGTTGTTAACGATCGATAAGATGTTGATAATTGGGCGACATCTATTGATACAATGATGGCGTTATCGCATGCACATTCGATGCACACTTAATAAAGTTTTTTCAGAAACTACTGCAGTAGACTCCCTCTCCATTGTTTCTAGAGGCAAAAGACTACTTATCTCTGGGGTTCACCCCCCCCAGTTGTTTTTGACGTGCATCCCTGTGTGCAAACCAGAACCCCACCCCATACGTGGTGAGTCAGTAGTTCTGTTCCTTTACCTGACCCATTAGCATTTAGGTTACTAGTGCACTGCCATTACTTCTCTGTTTTTTATTTTTTATTTTGGATACTATTTCCAAGATACCATTATCTTTTAAGTAACAAGAGGTTCAAACAGTGGAAGAGTATTTATGTAGGGCTCACCCCCACAGGAGCTGCTGGGTATGATGGGTTCTCTGCTCTGCCACGACTCTGCAAACCACTTTGTCCTCTCTGACACACCTGGTTATTAATTTTGAAGACTGCACACACCTGTATAACTTAAGTATTAGTACCACACTATAATCACATCCAGGAAATAGGCCACAGGCCACTTGATAGCAAATAATGTAAGGATATTATAGCAAAGTAGGATAAGCACAGTACAAAAAAGCCTATAAACAGGCCAGAGAATAGATTAGAATGTGTTAGATTTACTAACAGTAATGTTAGCCTCAACTATGGCAATTAACTAGACTGCAATAATGCTAAACCAAATTTAACTGATAAACACAGCATTAATAAAACCCACATAAACAGTGAGAACTATGAATGACAATAAAGGAAGTCCCACAGTGACTCTCTGTGTTAACCATTAAAAAAGTCCCAGAGTGCATTCTGAAATTATACCTGGATGTAAGTATTTGTATGTTTCCAGAGTGGAGTACCCCCAGGATGTGATTGAATAGTACCCAGAGCCTAAATGTGCAATTTTAAGCTGGCTAATATTGGGGCCCATCTGTACGGCAGTTCACATGTTACTATCTCTTTAAAAATGTATGCAGTGGGGGACAGATATACCAAATTAAGTATCATATTCACCCTGTTTTATGCCAGGAGGGAAATCTTGACAAGATGAAAGTCGACGGAGCTTCCTACACGAGACTCATGGTTGAAGACAATTAATAATATGTTACCACTATATAGGATTACTTACGAGAGTAGATATCGTCCAGGGAAACAAGTTTTGGGTGAACTGGATCGATGCCTGTGTCTAGCCCCTTGCAATTTGCATTGTGTGGATACCTTGCATACTCCTACTTGGGATGCGTCTCTGATCCCCACCCCCCCTTTTATTTATTTATTTATTTTTATCCTTAATATCTGTTTTTCCCGATCCCCTTCATCCTTTTCTCTCCATTCAGCCCCCCCTCCCCCTTTTTCATATCCCTTGGTTGACCTGCCTACTGTCAATAGGGGGTAGTGCAGGATTAGTGGTGTTTTTACAGCTTAAAGTGCTAATTTATCTTCTCTTCTATACATTTTGCACCTTCTAAATGAATCTCTATTTTTGTATAACCTTTAATATATATATATGGCAATTTTGCTAGGGAACTATCGTTATGCTTTGTACTGTCATGCAAAACTTTTGTTTGATGTCTTGTTGATGCACTGTAATGTTTTGTTTGTTCAATAAAACCTCTTTGGTTAAAAAAAAATGTATGCAGTGGAGGACTTTAGCCCTTGTAATAATTGTAAATCTCTACTGCCATTACACGGCAGACAGTGATGAGATAAGCACGTTTGATTCCACTCACCACTCTTGATGCACAAGTCCGATACAGACCATTTGGAAGTTCTGTTGGCCTCAGGAATCAGGTCCCTGGTAGCTCAGTCCTTATGAATAAGTCCTCATGAGGCTCAGTTTCTCAGTTCTGGTCCTCACAGGCTTTGTCATCTCTGGTGTAGGCACACAAGCCTTAAGTGTCTGCATGAATCCTGTCCTAGCTCAGTCAGTAGCTCAGCTCTAGCTCTCAGCTCACTGCAACAGGTCCATCCTCTGTGGTTCTCCTCAGATAAGAGCCTGAATTTCCTCCTCAGAGCATAGAACATGTCTCTCCTCTCTGGTGTGCAAGGAATCCTGGGTATTAAAGTACACAGCCCATTATCCTCCATTGTACAGGGGTCCTTCCAGGACTACATTTCCCAGTGTCTTTAGGGGCCACATTATCATCCTCCTGCTACTGATTGGCCTAGAACTCCTGCTGCCAGGGGGGAGGGGGGGAAGAAACTGTTTGGGTGACACACAGCTCACAGGGCTTGCACTCAAGGCTAGTGGTCTTCCATGTCCAGCAAAGAAAGAGGTATAGGTAGAAGAAAATGTTATTAGGTAGCTCCAGCACCTAGGACCAACCAAAAAAGCAAAAAAGACACAAAATTAGGCAATGGAAAACAATAAACAGACTGGATGTACTACTCAGTGGCACCCTCCGAAGGGGCCCCTCTTAATAACATAACCAGCTGTGGTAATACAATGGCTGATAGCCATATTGGAAGTAATTATAAAACAATTCACCGCGCTCAGTTTAGAGGTAGAATGAATGAATAGTCTTTCTTAAAATAGTCCTTAGTGAACAGTTGTTTTTTCAGAAGATTAGACAGGTATAAACATCCCCACTTATGGTGAAAAAAAGTGCTTGTTCTTAGATGGACATAAGTGCTTCAACCGTGCTCAATGTGCCCCACATGGATGTACACTCACCCCTCCTCCAGTGACAACTTAGCAACATTTCTTTACTCATTAGGTATGGGTACAAATCCTTAAAGTGCCAGAGATAAAAAGTATAAAATATAAAGTCTATATGGAATGGCTTCCCTAAAAAGTGGAAATGAAACCGTTAAGGTCCAGCTCCACATTTAACCCCTGCAGGGCCAAGGTCTGGAGCTCGAATATTCAGCGTGTTTCATTTTAGGATATCTTTTGTGCTGGAGAGGGGCCAACATGGTATAGCAGTTTATTTATGGGAAAATTAACCCCTCCTTTAAAACTCAATATCATGGTTGAATGTATATTCAATCATCTTCATTGTATATATTAGTTCAATTTAATCACATTCACTTATGCACTTTATTTATATTCTTAATTCATTTCATATTTATATTTATCTCATTCTAAAATCACTTGTATTAACTGATTATAATTATTATCATTGCATCAATAATTTCACTCATTAACGCTTTCTTCTTTATTTTAATTTTATTAAAATCCAATCAAAGTTAATTTTAGCACATGTGATTATCACAATTCCCCACAAGAGGGCTCTCTACCTCTCTTTCACAACTCACGTATGTAGTTGTAGAAATTCTCCAATAGGGGACACACTAGTTGGAGTCTACTAATTATCGATAATAGATTACACCAATATGATCAATGTATGTATGAGGGTAGATATGAGTTTGTTCATCTCTTCATTATGTATTAATTTCCTATTGCTTAAGATTGTGAGCGCCTGTTAACCTAACGGCAGCTGACCTCAATTGGCAATATTGGCTAAGTAATAACAGGGTAAGGGTATAAATGCCCTTCACCAAGATGGCAGAAACAGAACTTCCTGATGATGGCCATCACCCATAGGCTGAAACGTGTCGAGGTTTGCTTCATCACAACGCACTTCCGCCGAATATGGGTAAATGAATAGGAGCCAGCACGATTGTCTGGATTACAAACGCCAGTTTTGGGCCTATTTTCCCCATTAAGAAAATTGGCTGCCTTTACGTTTGGTGCCAGGACTCACGGGCACCTGTAAATGTGAGTTTGGATTCTATTTTGTTTTTTAATCGAATGCATTTTAAAACGTTATTTGCACTACGAGTCTTCTTCTCTCCATCTACATGGTGATTCCTATGTTGGAGTAATTGCTGGAGGTGCAGAACGCTGGAAAAACCCCACAGGGGACACTCCCCAACAAGCCTTACTAGACCACACTAGAGATAGGTGGTCACTGGAGGAGGGGTGAGTGCACATCCATGTGGGGCACATTGAGCACGGTTGAAGCACTTATGTCCATCTAAGCACAAGCACTTTTTTTCACCATAAGTGGGGATGGTTTATACCTGCCTAATCTCCAGAAGAAAATTTTGCTGTCAGCTATGTGTTAGCATATATAGGAACAGCTGGCAGCATAGTCACTAGGACTAGTGATTGACGTGTTATAAGCGCAATATGAAACAAAGAATAGTATGGAAGATGAATAAGATACTTTGGTCTATGTGTGTTTATGGCTGAAGGACAAGCTGCTGGTGGCAAATCAAGCCTATCAATATTTTAAATTGATAAACACATACTTCCAATCAATCACAATTACACACATATTTGCTGATTAGTGATGCAGTTTTTAAGTATCTGATAATGTGTAAATAAACTGTTTATATGCATTTGATCTTTTTGATAAAGTGCTAATTTTTTTAATGTCTGCCAATTAGCCTAGAAGAAAAAATAATAATCCTCAGCCTAAAGATACTGCATCAAACTCTTCTATTTTGCTGTTCCGGTGGCTTAGTTTCGAGCTCTATATCAGCCAAGCATCTTTGTGCTTGAAAGACTGGAGCCTACTCTAATCCTTCATACTGTGAACATCGCAGACACTGTTTACAGGGATAACAGATGCACAGCGTTCCTTTGTGCTACTTCTGTTCCAGAAGACACTTTCAATCAAAATGTTACTGTCTATACTACAATTTCAATAGTTTTGTGTAATATCAATTGACACATTGCAGGATGGCATACTGAAATAAATTGGTTGCTGGTAAAGAAAAATGGCAGAAGTTTCATTTATTACTTATTGGGACATTTGGCAAAATATTTCCAAAGATACTTATGTTTCATCAGCTAAACTATTAATTTATGCAACAGGAAACTAGTGAGCTGTAATGATCAGGAATTGCTCCAGGTTGTAAAGAAACATGAAATAATATTTTCTAAATCACTGCGTTTTGCCTGAGTTGGCTGTTAAATGTCTCTCTTGTTTAAAAAATACTGAATAATAGCCAAATAAGGCAAAATATGACATTTTGATGGAAACCTGTCATAGGAGAAACACAGAGGATGCCATTGCAGACTGCTTTTTCTGAAAAATTCTAGTTGCCTGGTTGCAAAGCTTCAGTGCTTTGAGACTCTGATCCATAACAAGTACACAGGTAAGAACTTTGGCCTGCAGCCTCTAAATATTTTCAGGAAATGTTTCCTTTAGGCCAACTTTACACTTTTTTGTTGAGATACTGCGTGCATTACAATACAAGGTACTGCACTAGGCACACATGTGCTAGGGTACTATTTATTTGGAATGCCACCCCAACTCACTGAAATAATGGACATGCATTGCACCACAATGCACAGTAATGCACTACTGTGGATTGTGGCATGCTGCACTCCAAAAAAGGGTCAGGTCTGGTTTAGGTGCATTGAGGTGCACTGGCAGAACAAACAGGCTGTATTGCTGTTCTGGTGATAACCCAAAATTTTGGATTTTTCCTCACTTTCAGTCCCAGTGACAATGTTCACTAAGACAAATAAAGAGAATGTCTCTTTCCAGCAAGGACAAAGACAGCAATAAAAATCTCAAAAAGTTTCTAACAATTCCCCACCAAAACTAAAAAAAAGGTTTGCCCTCTTGCACTTAGAATGGCAGAAGGGCATTAAATGGGTCAATACTATAAAGAATTTACTGCATCTTAGGGTAAGCCAAGCCCAGTAGCTGTTGCTCTAGATAATCTTCCATTGTAGCTATACTATGACACATTCATTTGTCAATGAAAGCAAAGTAAAAATACACCACAGTGAGTAAAATATAGTATACAATGTGTTGGTAATGTAACCTAAAATTTATTTTCTTTCACATGGTTACAAATCAATAAGCTCAATGCTTTTTTTTGAGTCTATCACTGAAGATCCTTGATATGCAGGGCACAGATGAAGAAACCACAGTACTGTCAGCTGTAACTAGGATAAATGTTACCAGGAGCCCAAGAGTGTGGAGCGAATCAAACTTGACTGAATTACTGCAGACTAGGAATGGAACGTCTAAATTACTTCATATCTCAAGGACACGCGCTGTGAACAGAGGTCAGGGCCCAAAACTGTCTGCTGCAACAATGGATGAAAAAGTAAGCTCAGTTGCTGTCAATAAGCATTCATTTACAGAGGCAATTCTGTTTACATTTCATATGGTGTTAGTCATTTCCTTGTTTTTTTGCCACGGAGTGATTGTTAAGTAGCCCATGCTGCTTCACAGAAACAGATAGGAAATAACCACCTAGGCCATTAACTTCCATCAGAGTTTTGTTGCTTAGTTTTTTGCTTAAAATAAAAGATATTTTGGATTTTTTATTTCAGAAATTATTTATTTAATGCAACCTAGAAGAAAACAATGAGTCGTTAAAAATGCATATGAAAATTTACAGTAATTTGAAAGAATGGTATTAAAGCCAAACTCCAGTCCCCCCTCCACCTGACCCCCTGGAGGCTGGAAGACCTCCTCTTTCCCCTTGAACTCCCACCCTGTATTTTAATGTTTTTTTCATTTTATACTTACCTTTTAAGATACACTATATTGTCAACTGTCCACAAGGTTTAGGAGTGTCTATGGGAATGTTTGACCATTCTTCCAGAAGTGCATTTGTGAGGTCAGGCACTGATATTAGACAAGAAGGCCTGGCTCGCAGTCTCCGCTCTAATTCATCCCAAAGATGTTCTATCGGGTTGAGGTCAGGACTCTGTGCAGGCCAGTCAAGTTCCTCCACCTCAAACTCGCTCATCCATGTCTTTAAATAAGCGTATATTGATTGGTTTGCACAAAAGTTATAGCATCTACATACTATGGGATAGATTTATTATTAGTACTATACAGTATTTATACAGCATCAACAGTTTGCGCAGTGCTTTACAACATAAGGGCAGACAGTACAGTTACAATACAATTCAATACAGGAGGAATCAAAGGGCCCTGCTTGTTAGAGCTTACAATCTAGAAGGGAGGGTCAAGTGAAACAAAAGGTAATAACTGTGGGGGATGAGCTGATGGAGAAAATGAAAATACAGTTGTTAGGTGTGGGACTTTTTTTTTATTGTTTTTACTAGAAATGGTGATTTTTAGCGGGATTGCGACAGACAAATCTCACACTAAGTGACACTTTTTGGAGACCAGTGACACCAATACAGTGATTAGTCCTAAACAAAGTGCACTGTCACTGTATATAAGACATGGGCAGGGAAGGGGTTAACATCAGGGACAATCAGAGGGTTAAGTTTGCCCCTAGGGAGTGCTTTCTAACTGTGTGCTTAGCAGAAACACAAGAACTACATTTTTTTCCCTCACAGATGGCGGCTCATGTCCATATTATGGGGGGCACAGTGGTGTAGTGGGTAGCACTTTCACCTGGCAACAAAAGGGTCGCTGGTTCGAATCCCAACCACGACACTACCTGCCTGGAGTTTGCATGTTCTCCCTGTGCCTGCGTGGGTTTCCTCCGGGTACTCCGGTTTCCTCCCACACTCCAAAGACATGCTGGTAGGTAAATTAGATCCTGTCTTAATTGTCCCTAGTATATGTATGAATGTGAGTTAGGGACCCTAGATTGTAAGCTCCTTGAGGGTAGGGACTGATATGAATGTAAAATATATATATGTAAAGTGCTGCGTAAATTGATGGCGCTATATAAGTACCTAAAATAAATAAATATTAAGGCAGTTGTCCCAATACTTTTGACAGTATAGTGCATCTTCAGGCTGGTCATTTGATACTTAGAGTCCTCTTCCTAGGGCTTGTGCTGTACCAGGAGGAACTGCCTTATTTTGGAGGGTTTAAATAAATTAGACTGAAGATTTTTATATGGTGGGTGGCTTCCTTTTCTTTGGAAGGCAAGAGCGACCAGCAACTGCTGGGAGACAGCTCCCTGAGCTGGGATTTCTGCATCCTGTTTTCCAGTATCAGTTTCTTAAAATTCACTCAGCTCTAATCTGGTATACTTTGGGAAACTTTAAACAGTGTTGAAGCACAGTGTCTCTATGTGCTAGAGGGCTGTGAAGGTCAACATAGCATCAGTACCGTAAATAATTTTTTGTTCTGTGGGGGGTTCAGCAGCAAGTACTAAGTAAAAGTAATTTTAAATAAAACAAATTGTGCCAAATTCATAACGACTGGGGAAAGGAAAAACTATGTGTTACTCATAGTAAGCAATCACATCCTTAATTCTATTTTCTCACAACCTCTTGAAAATTGAACCTGATTTAAGTTTTGCCTCCTTCCAGTTTTTATGAACGATGCCCAGTAAGATTGGCTATTGTCAAGTTTAAAGCCAGGTACACGTTGTATGCTGGGCTGGGCTGAAGGAACAAAAACTGACAGACCACTGTACTTACACACACGGTGTTAGTACAGCAGTCTCCCACGCTGTGCTATTGTGTTCTGACAAGGTGACTGCCCCCCATCACCAGAACACACAGGTCAGTGCTTTTAGCCGTTGGACTGCTTACCACAGGGTGGTGCATTGTAATAGTCAATCTTACTGGGCAGGTGCAAAGGGCACCATCTTGTGGAAGGCAATACACTCACTAATTTTTTATTAACACAACATACCAGGCAAGAGAAGTGGTACTGTGCAGAGTCCATACATACAAAAAATACCTCCCAACTTTTGAACTTGAGAACGAGGGACATGTCAGGGAGGCAGTTACCTACGACGTGCGTAGTGTGCAAAAAGTGGGTGTGGCCAAACATGATAGTAAGAGGGGCTTAATGGCCGTGGTTAAACAAAACCTGAGCTTCCTTGTACCTATAAAATATGCTTTGATTGCTGTGCCACAAGCTGGAGTCTCAGGGATACATATAAACCTCAAAAGGATCACTAAGGCACATGGAAGGCAAGAAGGATCACTGTGGCACATGGAAGGTAGGAAGGATCATTGTGGCACATGAAAGGCAAGAAGGAAGGGTCACTATGGCACATGGCACATGGAATGCAAGAAGGAAGGATCACTATGGCACATGGGAGGGATCAATATGGCACATGGAAGGCAGGAAGGAACGATCACTATGGCACATGGAAGGCAGAAAAGATCACTATGGCATATAGAAGGCAGGAAGGATCGCTATGGCACATGGAAGGTAAAAAGGATCACTATGGTACATGGAAGGCAGGAAGGAAGGATCAGTAGGGCACATAGAAGGAAGAAAGGATCACTATGGCACATGGAAGGAAGGACTAGATGGAAGGAAGAGAGAGAGAGGGGAGAGTTCACCTGAGGCTGGCTGGTCTCTAGAATCTCAGGCAGAGACATCATGTGCACTGCTTTAAAATCCCTGGTGGGTGGGGGAACACTGAAAATGGGTTTGGGATAGAAGGAGCACAGGGGGGTGGGGAGCTCCGGAAAGGGGTTGGGGGAGAGATGGAGCACAGGTGACACTGAAAAAGGGTCCAGGGGAGAGATTGGGATAAAGAAATATCAAGAGCACAGTTGGATGAGGGAACCCTCAAAAGGGATGCGGGGGAGGAAGTGCAAAGTGGGAACACTGAAAGGAGTTTGGGGATGAGACTGGGTGCAAGTAGGTGAAACACTGAAAAGGGGTTTAGGGAGGGGGAGTAGGGACACAGGTGGGTGGAACACTGAAATAGGGTCCAGGAAGAGGGAGGGAGATCGATGGTGGATGGAGAGGACACACAAAAAAGGTGGGGGTGGGAACAATCTACACCCCTTTCCCCCAAAACCCTTTGTTCCTGGTTCCTTTTACTCTCTCCCCACCAAGGCCTGCTATGCCATGCCCCAAAACTGGCTGTCGCCCCACACTGCATTCACCTACCACACAAGGCTCCCCCACGTCAATTGAGCTGACCTTAGGCTTGCACCCCAGTATCATTTCATTCACTCAGCAGCTGCTCATGCTTCACATGCCAACAGCCAACTCCTTTTGTCTAAGGGGCACTCCACTTTGGCCTGCACCAAACCCCCCTTTTTCCTTGTAGCTATCCATGGTCACTCAACTGCCAACCAAGCTCCATTCTTACCTCCCCCATTTCTATGGAACCATCACTCACCCAGCAGCTTCATGTTACTATGCTTCACATGCCAACACCATCACTCTGTCTATGGGGCAACCCAAACTTGGCTTCACCAAACTCCATGCTGGCGGAACTGGGTTCCATATTTAACCCATCACAGCTGTTCTCTTCCCCATTCCCACTAACCCATCACCTAGCTATGCACTCCCCATGCTCTTGGCTCTGACAACCAGATCTACCCCTTAATGCCCCTTCTTCTCACCACCCTTTTTTCCCCCAGCTGCTTCATTCCCCATAGACTCATGTCTGTCTTCACCTCCCACAGTTTGCCCTCCCTCAGCACCCTTCTGGGCACTTTATTCCCTCTGCATTTACATTTACCACCCCTCAGCCAGCTCCTCACCCACCCCCTGACATCCAGCTCACTTGCTCAGTTTTTGATGTTGCACTCAATGGAATCCCAATTAATTTCTATCACATAGTGCAGTCAATCTAACCTCAACCACCTGCTACCCAGGCCAAGTTTGACATTTATTTACATACAAGCAAAAATCAGGACTTGCAAAAAAATGACTTAGAACCTCCAAACACCATATATTTTTAATCAGATGCCCTGGAGAATAAAATTGTGTTTTTTGCTATTTTTTAAGATATTTGGGAAGCCATTTTAACATGCAAATTTTAAGGTCAAAATACACTTGAATTCATTTTATTTATCAAACCCAATATAATACAGCTTTTTTGGAGAAAGTATAAAAGATGATATTGTGCCAATAAAATAGATACCTACCATGTCATGCGTTAAAATTGCGCTTGCCCATGCTTCTTTACAGGCTACTAGTATAATAATAATAATAATACCAATATAAATATATACTCTGGTTTAAGGCACACGTTCATCTGCACTTACGTCCAACTGTTCGTTTCTACTCCTATCGCCCCCCTGTGTCCGCCCCCTGAACATTTTCCTTTGAGCACAAACAACCAATCGTAAGCATTACAGATAATAAAATGTATTAGAGTGATATGCTTTAATGTACAGTATACAGCTACATTCTAATCATTGTACCCACGGATGTTTTTTTTCTTCTACTGAAGTAATCTCAACCTATGATGTGAGAGGTCCTGAGGAAGCTTGCTTAAAACGAAACACGTCAACCTACTCTGCATGAACATTGTTGTTGTCCGTTTATGGTACAATGTATTGCCTAGAATGTATCCAACATGGTTTAGAGATTATTGTATAGGTCGTCTAATGAAGGTTGTTTGCTCTTACCTTGAAATCTTTCAATATTTTACGATTCAGTTTTTTCATGAACTCTCAAAATAAATAATGTCATTTTAACAGATTTTGAGTGTGTGTTGTCTCGTGGTGTGCCCATAAAATCCACTCCAGTCGGGGATATTCCCCATACCTTTTGTCCTAGTTTAAAATTGCACAGGAGGCCTGATGGTGGAATTATTGCTGGATTATTTTTGCTCTCTACTGACACCAGTGGTGGAACTACCAGGGTTACAAAGGTCACACTTGCGACTGGGCCCTGGCGTTCCACCACCAGGCTCAGAGAGAAGGGCCCCGGCCAGAGGTTAGGGGGCCCTTCATGGTTTCTTGCACCGGGGCCCTGAAGGTTCTAGTTACGCCACTGATCCCTGCCCCTCCTTTTACATTCAGCAGTCAGCTGGGAATCCCTGGGAATTGTTAGGACACCTGTGTATCCCTAACAACCAGCCTAAGCAGAAAACTGTCACACTTAGCAGAGGAAGTAATACAGCTGCCAAATGTATCACTTTCCGTTGCAACTTAATGTTTGGCCATTCCCTGAACTTTCTAACCCATGTTTGGACCAAACTGAGAGCTCATCCTTAATAATCATATCATGACCTGAAATAGCCAATACAGTGATTGCAATTAGCATTACACATCTGCACACCACTAAAGTTGTATTAGGCATATACAGTACATACAATTATACAATAGGTACAAATATCCAAGAATGTCATATATCCAATCTCCAATGGTTAACCCAGATGGCTTCTGATGATGTAATTTCTTATGACCAAACACGTTGGACGGTAGATTCCAGTTTGACATAATTTCCGAAAACAGAAATACATGGCACCATCTGATGATGAGATGAGAGAAAAATACAGTTTTCTTAGGCTTACAATACTGGCGATTATGTAAGTGCATTTCTTTGTGTTATTTTAAACAATAAATGGTACTTCCAATATATGGGATCCTCTTCCTTTTCCTTTATTGTGGGACATGAAGTTAAGTCTCTACCCCGGCTGGGTTAACCATTGGAGATTGGAAGGACAGTGGGACAGAGCTCTTGGAACACATGGAAGCCATAACATCAGGGAGATAAAAACACTGGCTGTTTTTAACTCACTTGTTCACACAAAGAGGTAAAACCTTATGGTGAGTGAGGTGTGATATCTGTGTATACCAGTCCACAGTGTGTGTAAGGAGTGGCATAATCATCTCTCATTTGGACACTATGAGGTTGATTTACTAAAACTGGAGAGTGCAAAATCTGGTGCAGCTCTGCATAGAAACTAATCAGCTTCCAGTTTCACGGTTCGCTCAGCCGCAGTTGCGGGTAGGAGCGCGCCGACACACTTTTGTGCCCGCTGCATGAGCATGACCGCGGGTCGGGTGGACTCGATGTCCGCCCGACCCGTGATCGCTTGTTACAGAGGCAGAATGGAGATCTGCCAGTGTAAACATGGCAGATCTCCGTTCTGCCAGGTGACAAATGACAGATCTACTGTTCCCAATAATTGGTACCAGTCAGATCTGTCATGCCCCTGCCAGCCCAGCCCCCACTCAGTTAAAACACAGTGAGTGAACACACTTACATATACAGTCCCGATAAAAAATGCAGATCGCTGTCATTACTAGTAAGTAAAAAAAAAAGAATAAAAATGCCATAAATCTATTGCCATAGTTTGTAGATGCAATAACTTTTGCGCATCCCAATCAATATACGCCTATTGCGATTTTTTTTTTTTACCAAAAATATGTTGAAGAATATATAATGGCCTAAACTGGGGAAGAAAATAGTTTTTTTTTTACATTTTTCTCGTATATTTATTATAGCACAAAGTAAAAAAAAAAATTTTTCAAAATTCTCACTCTTTGCTCATAGCACAAAAAAAAAAATGCAGAGGTGATCAAATACCACCAAAAGAAAGCTCTATTTGTGGGGAAAAAAAGGACGTCAATTTCATTTGGGTACAACGAAGCACGACTGCGCAATTGTCAAGTAAAGCGACGCAGTGCCGAATCGCAAAAAGGGCAAAGAAATGGGATAAATCCTTACGGGGCTGAAGTGGTTAATTAAACAGGCTGAAGTTAGTAGCTGATTGGCTACCATGCACAGCTGCACCAGATTTTGCACTCTGCAGTTTTAGTAAATCAACCCCAATATGTATTGGATTTTAAATGTATGCACTATTATTTGGACATTGACTATTCATAATAAGTCTGATGATTGTTTTCAGTGGTGCTGTTACCCTAGCAGCTATTTTCTGTTCAACCCAGCAGGCTGAACAGAAAAAAAGAAGAGCTCAGGAGGAGCAGCCACTGTACTAACAATTTGATATTAGTATAGTGATCTCTGCCGCTGAGCTATTATGTTGTTCCCCACCCCCCGACAGAACACATTGGTCAGCGCTCTCAGCCATTGGATTTTCGGCCAGCTTCTGTTGATCCGGCTGCTGTACACACAGACCGAATGCCATGTGTATGGACCTTTAGGCATAGGGGGTTTTGGTGATAAGTGTTACAGTTGTCTTTTACACAACATAGCAGTAGCAACCTTTTTTTCTTTTCTTTCTCTTTTTCGGTTTGAGCATTTGTTTTTTTAATTGGTGTGAGGTACACACAGACAGACATCCATTGGCGCATGTTCATTTTTTTTTTTATTGAATGTGTAGTTCATAAATTTATGAAATGGGAGATTAAGCCAATAAAAGTAATCTCTGCTGTATGTAATGCAAATCAAAATATTATTTACTGAATAATTGTTCTTACATTTATTTGGCTGTCTATACCATAGAAAACGGAAAATGGGACTGGTTGATGTATTTTTGCTTTTTTGTTGCTTTTATGGTGTGTGTTACCAGTTTCACCTGCCGTGAAAGATAACTCTGCACAATACGTGATAAAATTTGCTGTACAGTGACCGCTAAGTGCTGTATGACTTTTCATTTTTACCACAGTTCATTGACTAATCTTTTCTTGTGTCCTTACAGCACTGACCGTTGGTCTAAAACAAAGACTTTTCAGTTTCAGGGACTGCACGCATTTTATATTAATATCCACTGGGAGAACCAGAAGCCCACAGGCCTAAAACATTAATATTTATTTTCATCATGTAATTGTCATTTTCATCTGTCAAACCTACTCTATGCCTGTGGCAACTGGGAAACTATCTGTAGCTATTTAATATCATTGAGAGTTTGGAGAGCTGACAGTGAAAATTAGAAATGAATAGAGAACATTTAATCCTTTAACAGAAACTAATGCTGGCAGACTGTTAAATTTTATCAGATAGCACGTTCTCTGGATCTTTTCATTTTAACAGAAGAGGGCTTCAAGTAGACATTATGTTGCATTGCTCCCAGCTTCTAGTATCTGCACAAAATTTTTGTGAGAATTAATCACGGCTGATCACAGTGTAAACAGGAAGAGCCGTTTATCGGCTTTTCCTCTGCCCAGGTCTGCAGACGGGGGGCGGGGTGGGGCACACTGGACCACCAGGGAGCCCCCCCTAAGGACACCATAAGGAGGCTGCCCAGGACCACCAGGGAAAAGATCTGGAGGCCACCCAGGGACCACCAGGGAGCCCACACTAGACCACCAGGTAAGGGGCATACAGTTAACTGTAGGAATGGCACTGTGCCCATATGTGATGCCTGCCAGTGCCTTCCCTAACAGTGCTATATGCACAAGCGCCCACCAGTGCCATGTACCAGTGCCTACCAGTGCTGCCTATCAGTGCCCACCTGTGCCACTTATGAGCGCCCACCTGTGCCACCTATCAGTGCCCAGCAGTGCCACCTATCAGTGCCGCCTATGAGTACTCATCAGTGCTGCATATCAGTGCCACCTATCAGTGCCCGCCAGTGTTGCTTATCAGTGCCCATCAGTGCTGCATATATGTGCCCCATCATCAGTGCCACCTCATCAGTGCCCATCAGTATAGCCTCGTCAGTGCCCATCAGTGTAGCCACATCAGTGCAGGGGAGGGCTGGCCCAGGGGGTAGGGTGGAAATTGCCCCCCAGGCCACCCTAACTTACATTTAAAATGGCCGATGGCTGCTGCCTGCTCACACTTTTTTTTTCTTGTGGAGGAAGGAAATAGGGCCCAGGGGCACAGCCACCAACTAACTGCAGGCAAAGGTACGGCCCTACCATGGATCCCGCTAGGCCCATTGGGTGGGCATGGATGGTGAGCTGATTCGGTGGTTCAATGGGCCACTTGACTGGACTTGCCCCCCAGGCCTACGGCTGCCAGCCCTCCCCTGCATCAGTGCCCGTCAGTGAAGGAGAAAATGTACTTATACAAAGTTTTGTGACAGAAACAAAGAAAAACTTTTTTTTTTCAAAATTTTCGTTTTTTTTTTTTTATTTGTAGCGCAAAAAATAAAACCCGCAGGGGTCCTCAAATACCACAAAAAGAAAGCTCTATTTGTGGGAACAAAATGATAAAAATTGTGTTTGGGTACAACGTTGCACGACCGCCCAATCCTCATTCAAAGCGCAACAGCACTGAAAGTTGAAAATTGGTCTGGGCGGGAAGTGTTCTAAGTGCCTGGTATTGAAGTGGTTAAGTATATGTAAACCCTCACCTTGTAAAGCAACACAACATTTGTGTATATTAAACATTATAAATACTTTCCCCCCTTTTTTATAAGTGATCAGATAATCTCTGTTCTCAGCTGCATAATGAGCTCAGAGAGCCAGGCGAGGGAAATAGCATCACACTGATCTTCCCAATGATTGTGCAGGGAACAGGGGTGTCAGCACAAGTCTGATCATTGGAGGAGAGCAGGCTGAGTTCTCAGAACATCTAGAGAACTGACCATGCTGTTCTATCATGCCAAGTGTGGTCAGTTTTAAAAAAATAGGAACGCAGAGAGGCTGGCAGGAACACCAGGGATTTGACACATAGGAAGCAATACAAAGAGAACATGATACCTTTTCTTACAAGTAAATGGCACAGTAATAGCAAGAATATTCTCAGGAAAGGTGCATTTCAGTGCACAGAAGAGTGATCCATGGCCAATTCGCAGGTGCGCATGTGCGAGCACATGTACACGCGCAAATGGGTGAGCGAGTGCGCACAAATGTCAGGTGGGCTATTTAAAACGTAACTCTACTTTTGTTGAGAAAACAACATTCCCTCCTGGGTGATATATGTACATTGCAAGGATTATAACAAACTTTGTTGCAGATTCCTACCTTTTGTTGAAGGAATCCCTGTGCCCATATGGAAAACTGAACCTAATGGGAGTGGTTTCATAATTATCAATCAGCCGTGCATCTGCAGAGCTCTAATGAGGAAAACTGCTGGACCTGCATTCCTTTAGAAGTGTTCCTATTGGTAGTATCTCACCAAAAATGCCTGAAATCTGACGTGTATCTTAGGGCAGACTTCTGGAAAAATTGGTGAGCCAATCAAACAAGCAGGGAATTATGTTTCTGTGGGCGTTCTGTGCACATTCTATGTACAGGACACCTCCAGGTAGCCATATTACATTGCATTTTCAGAAATTTACAGTGGCTGCAGATTGAAAAGGAAAGGTACTTTTTGAATAACATTCAATATTCAAAAATATGCTTTGTGTCACAATTGTACACGCTATATTATTTTTTGTTTATTTGCTATTTTTTTCCCACGAATGGGGAGTTACACTTTAAGCTGCACTATTGCCTTGGGTCCTTGCCGTTTGGCCTATTACGTTTCCTGATTATCCGCTATCTGTTCCTGTGTTGACTCCCTGTTACTGACTTGATCTGCTCTTGCCTCTGCCTGAATGCTGCCTGTACAGACCCCTGGCTTGTCTCTGCCTGCTTCAGCAATGCATGCACTGCTCTTCAGCATCCTGCATACCTCCACGCGTCAGGCAACACCACCAGGTACGTTACAAATAGGAAATGTTGGGTTTACATATTCTTTAAAGTAAAAAAATTCTGAGATTTTAATACTACCTTATTAAAGCATTTCACATCATTTTTTTTAACTCTACTCTCTCCTATTGTTAACATGGTCCCTATCAGCACATGTGGATGCAGAAGAAACTGATCCAAGTACAGGCGGTCCCCTAGTTCCAAACATCCGACTTACAAATGACTCCTACTTACAAACAGAGGGAGACAACAGGAAGTGAGAGATAATCTCCCTCTAGGAAGGGAAATTCACTCCTGTAAGAGTTATTATGGGAAAAAGGTGTCTCCACTGAAGCTTTATCGCTAAAGTTTGTTTCCACAACAACCTGAAATTTTCAAAATCCAATTATCATTGGGACAGGAAGGGAGGTGAAATCTTCTGAACAGAAATATAGACAGCAAAACAAACATTACAGGAGTGTTACCCCTTCCCTATGCTATCCAAAAAGCTTAAAAATAGTTACCATATTTTGGCTGGAACACAAATTCAACTTAAGAACAAACCTACAGACCCTATCTTGTTTGTAACCTGGGGACTGCCTGTATATGATATGTTGTTGTGTAGAGGATTAAAGCATATTGTGGCAGATTCAGGTATTTGCACTAGTTGTGTTATAAATACAAGGATTGGTTTTATGGCTACATTCACATTTTTGTGTTTCATGAATGCACACAAAATTTCACAATTTATATGCATTTTTTTTTTTTTTTGCAGTTTCAATGGGCTGTCCTCTATGAGACAAAAGCTGCAAAGTAGCTCATGCTCCTTTTTGAGCGTAGAGCTTCACGCATTTTTAACCATGCATTTGCTGTGTCTGATGTATGTTTTTTTACAAGAAAAATGTTTATCTGTTCTGACATGTTTGGGGTGCTATTAACAGTAAGGCCTCATACACACGGACGTTTTTTGACGCCGGCGTTTTCTGGCGTTTTTTGCAGCTCTCCATGTTAGTCAATGGCCCCATAAAAACGTCGGCGTTTTTGAGCTGTAGGTGGCGTCGGCGTTAGTGAGCAGAAAGTAGAACCCATGGCCATCGCGTTCTGAGGCTGTAACGTTTTGACGTTTTTTGACGCCGACGCCACAAAACGCCAACAAACGCCACCTAATATTGTACCGGCGTTTTCCGGCGTTTTTTGACGCCAATGTTTTTAGGTTGAAAAATAGCAGAGGGATGATTTTTTTTTAAAAACGCCTATTGACGCCGACGCTCACTAACGCTCAAAAACGCCAATGCATAACGCCGAAAAACGTTGACTTTTTTTCCTTGACGTCGGACCCGACGCTTTGTTTATTTTTTTAGATACGCCCGTGTGTATGAGGCCTAAATGCCAACCCAGATGCAGCGCATGTTTTTAGTGTGTTTCAGAAATGCACATTAAATTTCACGGTATTTGAACACGTTCACAAAACACTATAGTATTTATGCAGCCTTACTGCACACACAGCTGCATTCATTGTTTTTTATATATCTGTCTTACACATCTTTAATGCTTTCTAAATTGATCAAACCTATATAGCCTAAATAGTATACATTAAAAAATTCTAAATTTTTGCAGTCATGGATATAAGGCCCATCCACTAGCAATTTTATCCATGCTGACAACTTGCCAGCGACAGAATTGCAAAGAGTCAATGGCATTGCTCCCCCACTACTCCTTCACTAGTGATGAAAACTATGCTGCATTTCAGCCAACAACTGATACATAGCAAAGGTGGCGGTTGCATTTTGGTCATAGGCAAAGCCCTAAATGTAATTGTAAGGTATAGGGTAAGGTATATAGCATATAAATGTGTTCTTCTTTTAAAAATATATAGAATGGTGTTTCTCATTCCAGCAAGGAATGTCAGAAAATCAGCAACTTGCTTTTTAATGGGCATTGTTAAAGTCTTCTGATATTAAACATTTGAATATAAATATTATTATATTAAAATCAGTGAACCAAGCCCCCGGAGAACAATAATTTCTCCTGAATGAGAAACTCATATTTATAAATACAGCAAAAAGAGAACAAGGGTTTTTCACATAAACCTGTTACAAATAATGTATTTTTAAATGAAGCTGGCTTTATTCAAATACATCTCTGCAATTTAAACACTATAAAATTAGATATCTAGCTTGAGGTCAAATCATAAACATACTGAGCATGTTAGTGGTTATATTGGTAATCTTATTTTTATTAATATTAATCAATTCTGCATAATAAAATAATACACACAATTTTAAACACACATTTTTATAATCAAAGGAAAAGGAAAAACCATTCAAAGGAAGGGACTTTAACCACTTACCAACCGGGTCCCTTTTTTACCTTTGTTGGTTACTAGCTAAAAACTGTTTTTTTTGCTAGAAAATTACTTAGAACCCCCAAACATTATATATATATTTTTTTCAAACACCCTAGAGAATAAAATGGCGATCATTGCAATACTTTTTGTCACACGGTATTTGCGCAGCGGTCTTTCAAGCGCAATTTTTTTGGACAAATTTCACTTTGTTGAGTTAAAAAATAAGACAACAGTAAAGTTAGCCCAATTTTTTTGTATATTGTGAAAGAGGATGTTACGCCGAGTAAATAGATACCATACATGACACGGTTGAAAATTGCACGCACTCGCGGAATGGCGACAAAGTCCGTTATTTAAAAAGTTCCATAGGCGATGCTTTAAAAAATTTTATCGGTTACCAGGTTAGAGGTACAGAGGAGGTCTTTTGCTAGAATTACTGCTCACACTCTGGCGATCGCGGCGATACCTCACATGTGTGGTTTGAACACCGTTTTCATGCGTGGGCACGACTTACGTATGCATTTTCTTTGCTGCGCAAGCTCGCGGGGACGGTGGCGCTTTACATTTTTTTTTTTAATTGAATTTATTTTTTTATTTTTAACACTGTTCCTTTAAAAATAAAAATCGGATCACTTTTATTGCTATCACAAGGAATGTAAACATCCCTTGTGATAGTAATAGATGGTGACAGGTACACTTTTTGAGGGCTGGGGGGTCTAAAAGACCCCCCATCCCTCCTTTGCACTTCACAGTATTCAGATCACCAAAACGGTGATTCTGAATACTGTAATTTTTTTAAAATTGGCGCCGTTAGCCGCTGAGTAAACCGGAAGTGACGTTGTGACGTCGCTTCCGGAATTTGCCGAAGGATACCCGATCGGAGCCGATTACGGCTTCTATCAGGTCTCCTTCTAGCCGGCGGAGGCGCCGGATCGTCGCTCTGGTCTCCCGGTGGGACGGGAGGCCGGAGAAGATCGGCGGAAGGTGGCGGGAGGGGGGATGTCCCCTCCCGCCCCCTGGGGTAACGACCGAGCAGCTCCCGAGCCGGATCGGTCATTACCCCTGGATAGCCGACCGCCCGCTCTAAAAAATGATACCGGGATATAGCCTGCAGCTGCAGGCTATGTCCCGGTAGAGCTGCTCAAAACCGACCGCCGCCTATTTACAGCGTTGGTCGGGAAGTGGTTAAAGGCATAAACGAACAACAAAAACATGTACACACAAGATTATATAAAAAATATAGTTTCCTGACAGACTCCTATGGCAGCATACGTGTGGGTAAGGCCCTGCCTCCACGACTATCCTATAGGACCCCTCTCCCATAAATCTTTGCTCCATACCAGCTGACGTGTTCCTTTTTTGTCCTCCTCTATGTGGACCATGTATCGGTTAGACTACCTGAAGATTCTCCACCCCGAGACAGTCGCCTGTGACCAGTGGAATACGTCCCCCCGATACGCCCCAGCTGAGATTGGGGTATGGGGTATATGCAAAGTAAGCACTGAAGACCGGATGGAAGATGTGTGCGCTGGCCGGAAGCCCAGCTGAGAGTGGGTGGCCCTAATCTGCTGGATGCTGGACACTGGAAAGTCCTGGTCAGCACTGGTGTGGTGGAGGGGGGAGATTAACTTCCTCAAGGATTATCGCAGCAAGTTTTTGTTGTTAGTTTACCTGTTTTTTCCTCCCTAAATGTGTTGTGCCTGTCCTGCTGACAGTCATGGCGGCCGGAGGTGGTGTTCCGGCCGCTGACTTCCTGTTCCCTTGGTCCCGCGGTCGGCCTGAGCATGCGCGACCGAGTGACGAGATTGATGCTTGGCTCGCGCATGCGCGTACGCATGGCGCTGGCTGGCGCCAGTCGATAATGTCACCATGGGCTTTTAAAAAGCCCGGGGAGCCGCACAAGCCTTGGGAATGACTGCAGGGATATCGGCATCTTCCCCAGGCTGTGCTGGAGGTCTCCACAGGTATGTGAGCAATGCAGGGGGGGAGTGGGTTGTGTCAGCATGGTTCTCACTCTGGCTCTCCTCCTAGGTGACAGTAATCATGGACTCCCCTGGTGGTCAGCCCTTGCCCAACAGGTACCTAGTGGTCCTGTATGAAAGGGGAGGGCTGGGGGAGGGGGAGGGTTGGTTACGTATGGGGATGTTCTGTCTGGAGCAGGTTTTTTATTTAAAGGAAGGCACTTCCTTGCTTCTCTCTCTTTCTTATAGGCCCTCTAGGTCTGGTTCACACAGGCAAAGTGGTTTGTCCAAGTCTCACCATCACTCATCGTCTAGATCAGAGGCTCGCTCAGATGCAGGACGCCACGACAGAGGCAGCTCTCATCCACACTCCTCCCACACAGGGGGAAGGGACGGCAGAACATGCTGGGGCTGCAAAGTGGCACTATCCGCTGATAAATCCCTCTGTCACCACTGCTACAAGAAAGCAGTTAATGAAAGGGAAAACCCTATCCAGCATTTGGAGGATATGATTAAATGGGTGGTCAAATTCTCTTCAAGAGAGAGACCCGTCAGCCTCAAGCCCCTCCCTTGGCTCCTCCAAGATCATCTGCAATAGAAGATCAGTCTGAGAATCTGTGGGATTCTTCTCAGCCCAGCCGGCAGTCGCCATTTAAATCTGATGGGGATTCGGATGGGGAGGCTCTTGAAGTAGGGTTCAGTTATGCCCTAGTCCCATCCTTGGTTGAAGCGGTGAAGGAGGCCTTGGACCTGAAGGATCCGGCGGTATCGCCTCCAAAACAGAAAAGATTGTTTAAACAGCTCAGCAGGGAGCGCACCAATTTTCCCTTCCTAGCAGAATTAGGGGAAATTATTTCAGATGAATGGGGCAAGGTGGAGAGGAGGGGCTCATTGGCATCAAAAATACAGAGGATGTACCCTTTTAAAGAGGAAGAGGTGAAACACCTAGAGACAGCTCCAAGGGTGGATGCAGCCTTAATGAGTCTAGTAAAGTATGTGACACGGTCTCTTTTAAAGACCCTTTGGAGAGACAGATTGATGCAGACCTTAAACGTATCTATATGACCGCAGGCATGGCATGCAAACCGGCCTTAGCCTTGGCAGCAATTTCTAAGGCCATGGAAGCATTTGCCATTGGCAGAATTTTCCGCCGAAGAGGCACAGAAGTCACCCATTCAAGAGCTCAGGATGGCTTCAGCCTTCCTGGGGGAGGCATCTCTGGACATCATCCGCCTGGGTGCTCGGGTTATGATGGCATCAGTTATGGCCAAGTGGGCTCTGTGGCTCCGCCCATGGCGGGCGGATCCCGGCCTCCAAGCAGGCTTGGTGCCGGATCCCCTTTGAGGGCGAGTCCCTCTTTGGTAATAAGTTGAATGATGCCATAACCCGGGCCACGGGAGGGAAATCGGGGTTCCTTCCTCAGGATTGGCGCCAGCAAGGGCAGAGGCTCTCCAGATCGAAGAAGCAGAGTTTTGATCGGGCCAGGGAGGCTCGTAACTATAAGCCCGGGTGGGAGTTCGGTAGGTCCTGGAGGACCAAGCTCTCAGCTTCGCAGGAGACCGCAAAGGGAGGCTCCTAAGGGGGCCAAGGCCCGGCCAAGTCCTTCTGATATGGGGCCCGCCCAGTCATGCCAGGTGGGGGCTCGTTTACGCCATTTCTGGCATGTCTGGGCAGCCTCGATCAGGGATTTCTGGACATTTAAAACAGTGTCTACAGGCCACACATGGGTTTTTACCGAAACACCTAGACAAAGATTTATTCCCACGGCTATTCCGTCTTCAAGGGAAAAAAGAGAGATCCTGTCAGATTACGTAAATTCCCTTCTGGAGCAGAAGGCAGTCAGGCCCATACCAGACTTAGAATGGGGCCAGGGGATCTACTCTCCTTTATTCCTTGTCCAGAAGAAAAAAAGCTCTTAGATGCTGGTGGCAAACTCAGAGGTGGCAGCCCTGGATGTCACTGCTCCCCCTAACAGCCGGGAGAGCAGCCCATCTAGTAGGGGTGGTAGGGGTAGTGCAGGTAGGCCTAGACAGTCGGCACCCTTATTTAGAAACAGATCCACAAAGCCATTTTTGGGTACACACCGGACATCTGTGACAAAATTTACAGGTCTTTAGGGACTAGCTCCGACGGGTCTGTACGGTCTTTACCGCATTTGCTCGGGGGTGGACCGTACTGACCCGCCCGGGGTATAGTCTTCCTGAACCGGCCCGGAACCGG
>BLSH010171408.1:1643618-1661268 GCA_018402905.1 Glandirana rugosa
TGTAATCATATACACTTCCCCCTTTGAAAAGTTCTACCCACCACTGGTACCGCCGGTAAAACTTCAGCCGGTAAAACTTAGGTTGAAAACAAAAAAGTTATCCTTCTCCCAGTACACTGTGTAGTTTGAATAACCCTTACGGCACAACCAAGCACACCATTGTTTTTCTTGTGAAATTCCCAATAAGTTTGATGTGTCACATGACCCTCTTCCTATTGAAAAAACAAAAGTTGGATTCAAAATGGCCGACTTCAAAATGGCCGCCATGGTCACCACCCATCTTGAAAAGTTTCCCCCTTCACATATACTAATGTGCCACAAACAGGAAGTTAATATCACCAACCATTCCCATTTTATTAAGGTGTATCCATATAAATGGCCCACCCTGTATATATAGCGTATTGAGTGTACACTACGGGGTTGATTTACTAAGCCTGGAGAGTGCAAAATCTGGTGCAGCTGAGCTTCTAACCTCAGCTTGTTCAATTAAGCTTTGACAATAAAACCTGGAAGCTGATTGGTTTCTATGCAGAGTTGCACCAGATTTTGCACTCTCCAAGTTTAGTAAATCAAC
Source organism: Glandirana rugosa (assembly GCA_018402905.1). Lineage (NCBI taxonomy): Eukaryota > Metazoa > Chordata > Amphibia > Anura > Ranidae > Glandirana > Glandirana rugosa. Next base: position 1,644,193 of record BLSH010171408.1, read on the forward strand.
CCCTATATATCAGTGCATTTTGGGGGTGTACGTATAAGCCCCCCGCCTGCAGACACCCACAACCAGGAAAGGGTTGTGGGGATGAGGCCCTTCTCCCCATCAACATGGGGACAAGGTGCTTTGGGAGGGAACTTAAAGCATCCTCCCCGCGTTGAGAGCATGTGACCTGGTATGGTTTCGAGGGAGGGCGCATGCTCATCCCCACCCCCTCCTGCCATGCCAGGGCTGCGTGCTCAGATAAGGGTCTGGTTTGGGTCTTGGGGGGACCCCCACGCCATTTTTTTAAATTTTGGCACGTGGTTCCCCTTAAAATACATACCAGACCTGAAGGGTCTGTTACGGACTTTGGGAGGGAACCCTACGCAATTTTTTTTACATTTCGGAGCCTGAAGGGCCTGGTATGGACTTGGGGGGGGGGGAGCAACGCAATGCTTTTTCAGTGAATTTTATCTATATTGCTGGGAACCGGCAATACATTACAGCTGCAATAATAAATGACAAATTTCCCTTTGGAAATGTCTTTTTGCTATGGCACTGTTCTAAACATCACAGAGGTGTGCCCTTTTACAGGCAGACTAAGGGGACCCCCCAGAGGTCTTAACGGATCAGGGCACCCCGTTTATGTCCCGTGTAACCAAGGAATTGTGCAGGATGTATAAAATCTCCCATCTCTGTACCTCTGTCTACCACCCCCAAACGAATGGACTTGTGGAGAGGTTTAATAAAATGCTCAAGTCTCATGTCTTCCATATAAGAGGTTCTGCAGGCATCTACAGGGTACTCCCCCTTTGAACTCTTGTACGGTAGACATCCAAGGGGTCTGCTAGATGTCGCAAAAGAGACATGGGAAGGAGAGGCCACCCCATATAGGAGCGACATTGAGCATATTTCCTTGATGCAGGATCGAATCGCAGCAGTCCTGCCCCTAGTGCGAGAGCTCAGGAAGCCCAAAGAAGGGTTTATAATCGGGGTGCCAAAATCTGAACTTTCAACCCCGGAGACAGAGTGCCGGTACTTGTCCCCACAGTTGAAAGTAAATTCCTAGCAAAGTGACAGGGTCCCTTTGAGATTAGGGAAAAAGTAGGGGGAAGTGAACTACAAAGTTTATTAGCCAGGAAAAAGGAAACTCAAGTAAATTTACCATGCGAGTCTCTTGAAACCATGGAGAGACAGAGAATTTAGTGGCAGTGCCCACTCCTCAAGAGGACAGGCTATCCATGGCCCCAGACATCCCCATAACTGAGTCCTTGTCACTAATGCAACAAAATAACATTAAGGAGTTTATCAGTAAAAATAGAGATTTTTTTCTCTCCCCTACCCGGACTGACCACCGTACTACAACATAACATAATCACGGAACCAGGGGTCCACATAAATGTAAAACCCTACAGAATACCTGAGGCTAGATGGGAGGTAGTGACAAAGGAAATAAAAACCATGTTGGAGTTAGACGTGATAGAGGAGTCCCACAGCGCCTGGTTGAGCACTATAGTGCTGGTTCCAAAGCCCGATGGCACTATCAAGTTCTGTAACGATTTCAGGAAGTCTAAATCTGACGCATACCCGATGCCGTGGGTTGACGAACTTGTGGACAGGTTGGGAGGTGCCTGGTACATAACAACCCTAAACCTAACTAAGGGCTACTGGCAGATCCCCTTAACGGAGTCAACAAAAGAAAAAAATAGCCTTTTCTACTCCTGAGGGGTCCTTCCAGTACAAGAGAACACTGTTTGTTCTGCATGGGGCCCCTGCATCCTTCTAGAGAATGATGGACAAAACCTTGAGGCTGCATCGCCCCTATGCAGCCACCTATTTGGATGATATGGTCAGACATAGTCTAGATTGGGAGTTGCATCTGCCCCGAGTACAAGTAGTCTTAGATTCTCTGAGGGTAGCAGGTTTAACAGCCAACCCGAAAAAGTGTGCCATAGGCCTGGAGGAGGCCAAATAACTTGGGTATGTTAATGGTCGGGGACTGATCAAGCCTCAGGCCAATAAGATCGAGGCAATCCAAAAATGGCCCCAACCGATGAATAAAAAACAGGTTCATGCCTTCATGGGGATTACAGGGTATTACAGATGGTTCATCCCCGACTTTACCACCATTGCCGTCCCTCTGACCGATCTGACGAAGGGTAGAAGGTCATGCATGGTTAGGTGGAATCCCAAAGCCGAGAAGGCATTCCAGAAGTTGAAACAGGCCCTTTGTGTACAACCGGTGCTTGTGACCCCAGACTTCACAAAGGAGTTTGCTGTACAGACGGATGACTCTGAGGTGGGACTAGGTGCCGTTCTATCCCAGATCAGAGACGGTGAGGAGCACCCGGTTGTCTACTTAAGCAGGAAGCTTAGCAGGCATAAGAGGAACTATGCCATTCTGGAGAAGAAGTGCCTGGCTATCAAGTAGGCCTTAGAGACGCTGAAGTACTACCTTTTAGGTAGGTCGTTTAGGCTAGTCACTGACCATGCCCCCCTGAAGTGGATGTGTGACAACAGGGAGAAAAATAGTCCGGTAACTAGGTGGTTCCTAGCCCTACAGCCATTTAAATTCACAGTGGAACACCGGGCAGGAAGACTCCAGAACAATGTGTATGCCTTCTCACGGGTCCACTGTATGGTTGGGACAGTTGCTCAGCCCCAGGGGCTTGAGCAGAGGGGGAGGATATGTGACAATATGCGACGCAAAGTGGAAGACGGACGCTACCTGACGCTTCGTATGCATTCATATGGACTGGATTATGTGGAGTCCAGTCTGGATTTTACCAGCCACCATGGCAGGGCTGGTTCTGGTCCAGAGTTTGTGGTCCACTGGAGTCCACCGGCAGGTGGACTTAAATAATTAGGAAGAGATCTCACTTGAGCTCTGACCTGGAACTCAGGTTAAAAGACAAGATGTGCATTGTGGCTTATGTTTTGTGGGTGTCTGGGCCAGCCCCACACCTTATAGTGAGGAACCTATAATGTTTAGTTTAGCGCCACATGGCAAGGATTTATTTTCTGTTTTGTTTGCTTTTTTAATATGCAAATCTTTTACCAATAAACCTGGCAAGCCACCAGATTTTTAAGAAAATTGCCTGCACGCTGGCTATTTGCCTCCCAAAGTTGACCCCCACAAGCTAATCTCCCACTATATATATATATATATATATGTATATATATATATATATACACATGAAATATATATATTCATAAAATCAGTTCTGTTATGCAGTTGGGGAACAGTATGCCTTTCTATGCATTTGCATCTTTGTGCATTTATAATTACAGGGTAAATCAGCATGATGTCACATAGTAACTGTCTTTGTCTCCAAAGTCCATCATCATTGCCAATTCACATACAGGTGCCTAGCTTTTGTCTGTAAATCCACCACTGTGTGTGTTTGATCCCAAAATGCTACATACTTTAGTTATATTTTTATTAATACACAAGGTTATGGTGAGGAGGGACCAAAGAAGCCCTTCACTAAAAAGCCTTCTTAGAACAGAAATCATTCACATCTCATTCATTTCCCAGAAGTAAGGGAATTATGTTTCATTACAGTATAGTGAGCAGAACCTTACAAATAATTTGTTCATCCCAAATTCTAGCTGTACATCCAGAACCCTAATATTTTCTTCAGTGTAGTGTATGGAAGCCATGGATTATATGGAGTGGAGCTTGGGGACCAAGGAGAAAGTATAACTCAAAGGGTTATGGTCAGGAGGGACTTAAAATGATTGTAAAGTCTTGCTTTTTTTTAAAATAACAAACCTGTTATACTTACCTACTCTGTGCAGTTGGTTTTGCACAGAGCAGCCTTGATCCTTCTCTTCTCAGGTCCCTCTTCTGTGCTCCTGGCCCCTCCCTCCTGTTGAGTGCCCCACAGCAAGCAGCTTGCTGTGGGCCACCCAAGCTAAGTCACAGCTCTCTGTGTCTATTCAGACATGGAGCAGTGACCCGGCCCCGTCCCCTGTCTGTCCTGATTGGCTGGCTGACTGACTTTGACAGCAGCTGGAGCCAATTGCATCGCGCTGTTGTCTGAGCCAATGAGGAGGGGAGTCCTGGGCAGCTTAGACACATCTATAACATTTCTGGATAAAGATGGGCTCAGGTAAGTATTGTGGGCTGAGGGAGGCTGCTGCGCACAGAAGGTTTTTTTATCTTAATGCATAGAATGCGTTAAGATAAAAAAACCTTCTGCCTTTACAATCTCTTTAACCACTTGCCACCCGCCCACCGTCAAATGACTGCAGAGCGGTGCGGCTCTCGTTCTGGGACGACGTCATATGATGGCGCCCCAGAACAGCCACTCTTGCGCGCCCATTGGGGTGCGCAGAAAGGCCATAATGGCCGCGCTGTGTTCCTAGAACATAGCCCAACTTTGATCTCTGTAAAGAGCCGATGACGTGGCTCTTTAACCATGTGATTGGCTGTGTCCAATCACAGCTGGTCTCATGTAAATGTGGAATTGTCGGTAACCAGCTCTCCTTGCCTCACACTGACTGTGAATTAGTATCGTACCCCTACTACTTCATCAAAAAGTGTCAAAAAAAAAACCACAGGAGACAATTAGGGACAAGTCCTTTATTAAAAAATAAAAATAAGTGTCCCCCATTGTAATCCATCGTCAATCCCCGCGAGCGACGGACCCGACAAAAAACCCCCAAAAAAACAGCTTCTCCTTCATGGGAGGGCTCCCGCCGACCTGAGCTCTCTTTCTTTTAATGCTTTATTTATAGTGAAAGGCGGGGCCATCCAGTGACGTAATTGAGCGACCCATCCCTCTGACGTCACATGACATCAGAAGGAGGCGGGATCACCTGTACGTCACCTGGTGGCCCCGTCCTGTACTATAAATAAAACATCAAAACAAAGCCAGCACAGACGGCGGCAGCCCTCACATGGAAGAGGAGCTGTGCGCACAATGCATTATGGGGCCCTCAGTGGTGACAAAGTCGCTGCGAACGCCCCATAATGTTCTAAATTCGACAAACGGGTGAATGACCAATGTTCAAGTGGAACTTGCGTTCGACTCGAACCACGGGTCCATCCTTAGTGCTCATCAGTAACACAAATCAATGCCCATTGCTGATTCCAGTCAGTGCTGCCTTTTAGTGTCTATCAGTGCCCATCAGTGCTGCCTATCCGTACCGCCTATCAGTGCCCACCAGCTCCACCTATCAGTACCCGCCAGTGCCGCCTATCAGTGCTTATCAGTGCCGCACAAGAGTGCCACCTATCAGTGCCCATCAGTGCAGTATATTAGTGCGTCCTCATCAGTGCTCATAAGTGCCACCTCATCAGTGCAGTATATTAGTGCGTCCTCATCAGTGCTCATAAGTGCCATCTCATCAGTGCCGCCTCATCAGCACGCATCAGTGAGGGAGAAAAATTACTTATTTACAAAATTTACTGACAAACTAAGAACATTTTTTTTTTTCAAAATTGTTAGTCTTCTTTTTTTAGTAAAAAAATAAAAACCCAGCAGTGATTAAATACAACCAAAAGAAAGCATTCATTTGCATGACTGCGCAATTGTTATTCAAAGTGCAACAGCGCTTGAAAACATTAAAATGTCTTGGACAGGAAGGGGCGGTGAAAGTGTCCGGTATTGAAGTTGGTAATGTACAACTAAAGACTCTGTATGACACTGTAAACAAAAACTAAATCTGGCTACTAGATTAGACTAGCGCACCCTAATATGTGATCTGGTGCTCAAAACTGAACTACATATTCCAGATGAGATACAAACAAACATACTGTACATACAAGAGGAGGGTACAGTAGAGTTAAAGGCGTTAATGTTAAAATCAAATGCAAATTGTCCACTCACAAAATAAAAATAGAAAAAACATTTCGGGGGCGTGTCGGGATGTACTAGGAAGAAGATCCATGGGAGTAGAGCTCCCGGTTCCTATAGAACAATCTGCCTCCATCAAGGCTTCTACAAGCCCGAAGAGCTGTAGAGGCACCCCCATTTCATCTCTCCTGACTCCCTGCTTGGCATCAAGCCCAATATTGAGAGGATACACCGAGAACGGGAGGCGAGCAGCACCCCTGTTCGCAACCGCCACCATCTTCCGGAGCTCGAGGCCTGCCGTTCATCCAGAGGCAATGTCTCCTCCAGGGACCAGATGAGCCCCCCCCGAGCTGGTCACCGCAGCCAGGCCTACAACTGAGGAAGTCTAGTGAAGGGATGGGAGGCCGATTTGCAGAGCAACCAGGGTCGCAGCATCGCCCATACCTCCATGGCCACAGCCATCTTTGAGGCCTAACACAGTCAGTGCCTCAGGGGACTACGCCAGCCTCCATCCAACCTCAGAGTTCCCATCCTTGGACCTCACTACCCAGCCCAGCTGGGCAGCTCACTACATCCATGATGGCCCCTCCACATTGAAAATTTAGACCGCAGCTCTGGACTACTTAAGCATACGGCGGCCATCTTGCTACACCCGACGGTCAGCAAAAAAAACTCTACTACAGAACTGTTCAGGAGGGAAAAATAGTGCCTAAGGCGCTGATGGCTGCCTAAAGATGGAACTCCCGCTGACCGAGGGATCCTACTGCTCACAAGGGAGATATCTGACTCCCAAAACCACCTAGTAACAATGGAGACAGCATCCCTGATTCCTCCGCTACGAGGTCTCGCTCTCCCCGCTCCCCCCAGCGGCACAACAGAGGGACTGAGCCAGCCAATCCCCGTCCTGTTCAGAACACAAGCAGGCAACATGGTGGCCATCCACGGCCTGTCACAGCCCACCACCACCAGCCTGGGCAATCCGCCAGTAATGGGGGGATAACCTGGTCCCCACAACAGCAACCCAGCCTACATGACTTACATTCCATGGTGGCGGATATTAAAGAAATTTTGGCGACCGCTATCTCAGGGCTCCGCTTAGATATTCAAGCGATCACTGGCAGAGTTCAAGTAATGGAAACAGTAGCTGTACAGCACACCGTCGCAATACGCCACATGCATCACACCCTGGATGCCCATACTCTACAAATGAGGGATCTCAATCACCATTTAGAGGACCTCGATAACAGAGGCAGGCGTTATAACCTAAGGCTCAGGGGTCTCCAAAAATCAATCAAGGCAGACCAGTTACAGCAGACAGTGACCTCCATTTTCAACAGTCTGCTTGATAGACCCCCTGCCACCCCTATAAAGATGGAACGCGTCCACCGTGCTCTGAGGCCTAAGGGAAGAGAGACAGACCCTCCCAGGGATGTAGTGTGCTGTATTATTGATTTCCAATTGAAGGAGGAAATTCTGGGGAAAGCCTGCAACAAAACACAGCTCTCACACAATTGCTCGACCATCAACATATACCAAGACCTCTCCTACATTACATTGCAGATACACAGAGAGCTCCGCCCTCTGCTAGAAGAACTCCATGCACTAGACATCCATTACAAATGGAAGTTCCCCTTCTGCCTCACTGCCACCTCACAGGGCCGCACCACACACCTCAGAATTCCAGAAGATCTAAGACATTTCTGCGAAACTCTCAACATCCCCCTGGTGGAAGTGCCTGACTAGTATGCAGAATTCCACCCAACTTTTTTACAAACCAGCTAAGCAAAGGCAGGAACCCATGGATACACTAGAACACCGCAATATATGGCAACGCTCAGATTCCAATGATGATCCACACCACTCCAGGCATGGTCCACCTCAGAAAGCGAGCACCAAAGCCACGCAGAGCTCGACGGGACCATTAAAGAAGACACCTGGATACAGCAGCAGTGACTCAATTAAGTTGTTCATCTTCATCTCTTCTTTCTTTTTCCTGGTTCCTTTTTTCTTTTACCAGCCACCCCTAACACGGGCACCTACCATTACCCCACTCCAATTGGAGAGCTGGATTTGACCCCCACCTAATGTCTCCTATCACGGCCCTAGGCAGACCCCAACATGCCGTCATAGACCCTGAGCTCCAATACGTCACCACGATAAGACATCACCCCTAGTCCAGACTACCGGCAGAAGGCATTAATAGCATCCTGACCCTGCCGCTATAGTGAAATCGGATATTCATTATTAGCAACACCTGTCGCTCTCCTACAGCAGTACGGTATGTTTTGGCTCCACCTGCAGAAACTGGATATACACTTGCCATGTCTTTCAATCAGGACTTAAGCCACATATATGGCCCTTGCACAGTCACCCTGCTCCTGCCTACATGATTCATAAGCGAGATCGTTCACAACTCCAAGGGAGCTATCATAGTGACTATAGCATTCGGATCCAAACTGGTAACATAATTAACTGTCTTTCGCAGTGACAATCAACATTGGCATCAGACTTGGGCCAACACAATACTTAAGGAGTGAAATCCACCAATCTAGACCACTGTGGTACTTTGGACTTATATAGTGTGAGGCATCACTCTCTTGTGGATTATGCCCTAACACAAATACCGTAATCCTCAGTCTTCTTACCGTAACCCCGACTAAGGGCTCCCCCAACAACCCCCAACTAGACATCAAATGATAACGGGGCCTCGCACAATTGGTATTGCACTAATGAAACCATATGCGCATACGAGAGCACTTCCCTCATCTATTGGGCATCTATATATGTTAATTGGTCCCATCAGCCAGAACCAGGACCTCCCAACTAAAGACCTAGATGAAACCCATACGAATTATATGTCAAAGGATCTGTCGTAGGTCCTATCCGATCCTCTTCCCCATTTTGAGACTCCTTAGGGGGACATAACTAACCTCATACTCTTCTCATATGCAGGCCCGTGGTTCTTTCAGGGGCTACGGTCATAGTTATAATTACAGTTACAGGAACAGTTATTGCTATACTTATAGTTAATGTTTAGAAGATGAACGTGGTTATAATGTTTAAGATTGTAATGCTATGCTTTGAAACTTCTTGAAATTACCTGATGTCACACTTGGTATACAGAATACCTCATGCAAAATGTTTAACTCTTTACCTCTATGAGTTGTCTATGGTATTACGTTGAATGTTACATTACAGTAATAACCAAACTAAAAGTTTCCTCACCTATGTGCCCTCATACCCTTCTGTTACATAATACCCACACTTCCTTAACACCTTGCTCACCCCACATCTAGCTAATGCGGAAACCCAACGACACGATGAATGACCTCTGGCCCCATTACACACATAATCTACTACCACTACAGCCTGCATATTTCATCCCTCTTATATCATGACTACAGTCGCCTTCCCCAACAACCTCCCCATACAACATCCGCTGTCTCCTCGAGGTCACGTGGGATACACACCATAGCTCACACTAATACATCAACATATGTTTAGCCACGTCTCTCACCAGTGATGACCATCCTACTTCACACCACAGCGGCTGCTCCCAAAAAAATGGTATAAAGCAGTGACCATTTGTTCTCATGTTTGATGATTTTATCCTTTCACATCTGCTGCATTGGAAAATAAAGTGATTCATTTTTAAAAACGGATCACACTATGGGCACTTTTTCCATTTCTTCCCCCCGCATCTGAGCACTTTTTTATACGGATGAGGACCCCCGAGATCATCTGAAGAGACCCCCTAGGATTGTCGTAAGGGCTGCTGAGAGCCAACCCCGTGAAAGAGAAACGCCGCTCAGCTGAGGATTTAAGAGACCACTACACGTAACCACCAGAGAGACCCCCAGGAATACCAAACAGGCGTCCAGGCGGTTTACCCTGTAGGGGTGATGCCGTTCGGTAAGTGGGGTATCTGGAGGGGAGCACGCTTGAACTGCACTCGCCGGAGCACCTGTGATCATCTATAAAAATAAGGATGATGTGTATATATAAAAAATAGGAAAAGGACATCTGTTGGAATAATAGACTGCACGAGCACTTTGAGCACCATACACTTTTATTCATTGGTTTAATCGGATTGGTTTGCACACTTATGACTAACATCATTTGCTGTTAGCCCCTGGTATTATTAATCAAAGGGCTCATTGTATATATTCATGTCATATGTTGTTTTCATTATGATTTGCATTAGCACTTTAGTAATGGCAATATGGTGGAATTAGTCTATATTACATTATAATCCCCACAAACAGCGCCTAGTCCAGCTATATATACCCATCCTACTTCACACACCTCATTATACCTGCATTAAACACGCCACTAACCCCCCCCCCCCCAGCATTAACCAACATAGGCTGTAGGTACATCACATCTGTTAAGCTGGTCCTTGACAGCAGCTGGTGGGCATCCGATTACCTGTACAGGTCACCAGACCGGGTGGTAATAATCTTTACGCATATACCCCAGTTCTATCTCCCAATGAGAACTCGGGCAACAACACCCAACAACCCAACTACATTTAATCCAAACAGGTGAAAAGACCTTTTTCAAAATAAACACCCCTAAACACTAAAAGATGGCTTATTCCTCCCTAGGTAACTGGTCATCCCTAGTTTCACATAACGTGAAAGGCCTCAACATGCCTGCAAAAGAGAACGTTACTGTTACATGAACTTAAAAAAATAAAACCAGAGTTTGTTTTCCTTCAGGAAACACACTTCAAAGTAGATAACATTCCTAAACGCTACGATAAACACTTCCCATGAGTATATCACGCTCCTAGCCCCCTACAGAAAACAAAAGGTGTTTCTATTCTGATACACAAGCACACAGACTTTGTTTTGTCCCAACAATTACATGACCCACTAGGGAGATTTCTCTTCATAACCAGATTATGGCACAATAAAATGGTGACTCTACCAAATGTCTACTTTCCAAATACAGGTCATCTTACCTTCTGTAGACATTTGATGGAGGAACTAAATAACTTCGCCAAGGGCTGTATCATTCTTGGCGGAGATTTTAATGTCCCAATAATCATCTACAGGACACATCAAACAGTAAATCCAGTATTACCTTTAGGCCTCATGCACACAGGACTTTTTTTGACGTTTTTACAGCTGCTGTTTTCAGCTGCAGATGTTTTTTTTTTCTACAGTCATTAAACCCTCCATCATGTTATCCTATGTGTTCATGCACACATAGGCTGTTATGAACTGTTTTTATCAGTCACGTTTTTGACCTGTAAAAAAACCCAAGACCAGAGGGTTCAGCTGTAAAAAGGCTCTGACGCCCAAAAACGCTCACTAACACCCACTAACGCCACTCACCAAAGTTTTTGGACATTTTGTGTCCATTGAAAAAAGAATAAAAAAATAAATACATAAATAAACGCTCACAAACGCTCATTAATGCCCATTAACACCGGTGCAAAAACGCTAAAAAAACCTGAAATAAAATCACTAAGGCCTCTTTCAACAAATTGCAACTGCAATCAAAAACTATTTCAAACTAAACTCAACAGATGACATGACCCTGACCACAACTTGGGAAGCACACAAATGTGTCATACGAGGTGAACTTATAAGACTAGGTGCATACAAAAAAAAAAACAAAACGGCAAGATCCTGACTTCTCTGACCCAGAAAATTGCCACTCTAGAAGCGCAACATAAAAAATCTCAAGCAGAGCAGGTAGCCACTGAACTTGCAGACATGAGGGAGAAACTGCTTACGTTGTTAAACCTTAAAACAAAACACATTTTATTTTGTAGAAAGGGTTTTTAGAGGACCCTCTAGAGGACCCGATCTCAATGGATGAACTTACATCTGTCATCAAAAATTTGAAGCCGGGGAAAAGTCCGGGCCCTGACGGCTTTACAGCATTCTATTATAAATCATTCTCAGACTTACTAAACTCCCCTCCTTTGAGCCCTTAACCACCTACAACAAACAACAAAATATACCAGAACCCTTTACCTTAGCCTATGTTGCCCTGATCCCCAAACCAGATAAACACCACACAGTTTGTTCTAATTTCAGGCCAATATCCCTCCTTAATATTGATAGTAAAATCCTGGCCAAGATCATTGCAAATCGACTCAGGGTGTATTTACAGAACATCATAGGCCCTGGACAAGTAGGATTTGTACCAGAAGCTTGTGACAATGTGACAAAAGCTCTTAATCTGATCTATGGAGAACGCAGGATGAAGATCAAGGGCCTTCTCCTGTCCACTGATGCGGAGAAAGCCTTCAATAGAGTCGCCTGGGACTACCTATTTGAGGCTTGCAAATATATTGGCCTGAAACCCCACATGATGACCTGGATAGCAACACTCTACCAAAAACTGCAAGCAAAACTCAGGGTGAACAATATCCTTTCCGAGACAGTTTGTATAAACAATGGCACAAAACAGGGCTGTCCTCTATCACCCCTATTATTCATATTGACCCTACAGCCCCTAATCAGACAGATCAAACAGAACCCTGACATTGACGGTTTAAAACTAAATTCAACCACACACAAAATCAGGGCCTATGCTAATGACCTGCTATTTTTCCTCTTAAACCCCACACCTCCATCCCCAATTTAATGAAAGCCTTCAAGCTATTTGGCTATATATTAAACTTCAAGGTCAATTACACTAAATCGGAGGCCCTTAACCTTTCACTTCCCCACAACTCTGCAGCAGAGGCCCAAGACTCTTGTACCTTCAAGTGGCAGCCAACAGCCCTTAAATATCTAGGTATACAACTCACTCCCCTGATCACCAACATTTACCCAGCGAATTTCAAACCCCTATTGGACAAAATTCAAAAAGATCTCAAAAAGTGGCAGCAACAACCATTTTTCTGGTTTGGGAGGGCTACTATAAATAAAATGAATATACTCCCTAAAATTCTATACTACTTCCACACTCTCCCCATCAAATTCCCTACACATTTCTTTAATCACTTCCATACAGGACACTTACATCCCCTTCCTTCCCAGACCAATTTTCAGCTTTCAGTGCTCTTACACTTCCCGACCAGCGCCGTAAATAGGCGGCGGTCGGGTTTGAGCGGCTCTACTGGGACATAGCCTGCACCTGCAGGCTATATCCTGGTATAATTTTTTAGAGCTGGCAGTCGGCTATCCAGGGGTAAGGACCGATCCGGCTCAAGAGACGCTCGGTTGTTACCCCAGGGGGCCGGAGGGGACACCCCCCCTCCCGCCGCCTTCTGCCGCTCTTCTCCGGCCTCCCGTCCCACTGGGAGACCGGAGTGACGATCCAGCGCGTCCGCCGGCTGGAAGGAGACCTGACAGAAGCCGTAATCGGCTCCGATCGGGTCTCCTTCGGCAAATTCCGGAAGCGACATCACGCCGTCACTTCCAGTTTACACGGCGGCTAACGGCGCCAATTTTAAAAAAATGACAGTATTCAGAATCGCTGTTTTTGGCAATCTGAATACTGTGAAGTGCAAAGGAGGGATGGGGGGTCTTTTAGACCCCCTAGCCCTCCAAAAAGAGTACCTGTCACCATATATTACTATCACAAGGGATGTTTACATTCCTTGTGATAGCAATAAAAGTGATCCGATTTTTTTTTTGACCTCCTCCCATCCGCGCCATAGCCGAATGACAGCTACAGCGCGACTCTAAAATGCTGGGAGGATGTCTATAGACGTCCTCCCATTTGGCTCATGCTGGGCGCGCTCCCGCAGGCGCGAGCGGCACCCGATGTCCGCCGGAGACCCGCGATCTCCTTGCAGAGAGGAGGAACGGGGAACCACCGAAGTAAACACGGCAGTTCCTCGTTCTGTGAGGGGGGGCATGCCAGATCTACTGATCCCTGTCACTGGGATCAGTGAGATCTGTCATGCCCGTGTCAACACCGCCCCCCCCCCCACAGTTAGAACACACCCAGGGAACATAGTTAACCCCTTTACTGCCCCCTGCAGGTTAACCCCTTCACTGCCAATGACATTTATACAGTAATTGTCATTGGTCCCAAAAAAGTATCAAAAACGTCCAAAATGTCCGCCCCGATATCGCAGTACCGATAAAAATCGCAGATCGCTGCCATTACCAGTAAAAAAAATAAATAAATAAAAACGCCATAAATCAATGTCCATAGTTTGTAGGCGCTATAACGTTTGCGCAACCCAATCAATAAACGCCAATTGCGATTTAAATATGTAGAAGAATATATATCGGCCCAAAACTGATGAATAAATTAGTTTTTTTATTTTTTATTTTTGGATATTTATTATACCAAAAAAGTAAAAAATATTGTTTTTTTTTTCAAAATTGTCGCTCTTTTTTGTTTATAGAGGCGATCAGAAATGACGCAGAGGGGATTAAATACCACCAAAAGAAAGCTCTATTTGTGGGGAAAAAAGGACGCAAATTTTGTTTGGGTACAACGTCGCACGACCGCGCAATTGTCATTCAAAGAGCGACAGCCCTGAAAAGTGAAAATTGGTCCGGGCAGGAGGGGGGTTTAAGTGCCCAGTAAGGAAGTGGTTAAAGGAACAGTGCTAAAAATAAATAAATAAATAAAATGAAAACAGTGTTCAAACCACACATGTGAGGTATCGCCGCGATTGCCAGAGTGTGAGCAAAAGTTCTAGCAAAAGACCTCCTCTGTAACTCTAACCTGGTAACCGTTAAAATTTTTTAAAACGTTGCCTATGAAACTTTTTAAATACCGGACTTTGTCGCCATTCTGCGAGTGCGCGCAATTTTCAACCGTGTCATGTATGGTATCTATTTACTCGGCATAACATCCTCTTTCACAATATACAAAAAAATTGCGCTAACTTTACTGTTGTCTTATTTTGTAACTCAAAAAAGTTAAATTATTCCAAAAAAATCGCGCTTGAAAGACCGCTGCGCAAATACCGTGTGACAAAAAGTATTGCAACAATCGCCATTTTATTCTCTAGGGTGTTTGAAAAAAATATATATAATGTTTGGGGGTTCTAAGTAATTTTCTAGCAAAAAAAATGTTTTTTAGCTTGTGACCACCAAATGTAAAAAAGTGGCCCGGTTGGTAAGTGGTTAAATGACAATTATTCAGTCATGCTACACTTTACCCAAACAAAATTTACTCACGGCAACATGGCAGCATACTAGTGATAGAGCTCCGCCTCTTGACCACTCCCTCAGGACCAGTGAATAGCATAAAAAAGGCATGGTTAGCCGCCCCCCCCATTCTTCTTTTTTTCCTCATACCTCCATGCACCAGTGAAGAGTAAGCAGTTCTATGTCCCTACCTCTGCCTCTGTGCAGTAACCGTCTGGGTTCAGCCTCTCCCAGTTTGGAGACCCAGTGCTCGGGCCTGCTAAATTGCGTTAAAAAGCCTGGGTGCCCCTTCTGTGGGTCCTGATGGGGCCCTGCAGTGTTTCTTCTTTAGGAACAAAATCTGCCATTATGTAAGTGTCTGTGGGCTGAGGCTTGGGTGGCGAGCTAGTTCATTCATTTTCCTTTTTTGGTTCCTTGCACCATACATGGCTGCCTATTCCTTTTATTTTGTGCTGTCTCATATGTGTTCTCCCTTACCTTGATCTGTTTCTCTTTTGAGTGCCTCACATGTCTCCATGTTTGTTTGTGTTCTGTTTGCCCATGTGGCTAGACCATGCTGCCTGGGGTGTCTTGATGTATACTACATTAATTTGTTTCTTTCACTTAAAAAAAAAAAAAAAAAAAGGAGAAATGTATGTACACATATACATATATATTTTTTCTCCTCTCTTTTTAATGTCAAAATACCTTCTCTCTCTAGTGCTATTTTCCTTGCCGGCTATCCTCATTTCAGCTGGCCGTCCTATCTGTCCTAAAGCCATGAGTCAGTCACCGCTTATGCAAAAAGACCCTCAAATTTAAAGGTACGGGACCACTGTGTCGTTAGTGTTACAAGGTCTCAGGTGTGTTAATGTTGGCATTATGGCTCTCACTCTCTCATACTGGTCACTAGCACTGGCACAAGTTCAACATGGCAACTCATGCCAAAGAACTCTCTGAGGATCTGAAAAATAGAATTGTTGCTCTAAATAAAGATGGCCTAGGCTATAAGAAGACTGCCAAGACCCTGAAACTGAGCTGCAGTATAGTGGCCAAGACCATACAGCGGTTTAACAGGACAGGTTCCACTCAAAACAGGCCTCGCCATGGTCAAGAAGTTGAGTGCACGTTCTCAGCTTCATATCCAGAAGTTGTTTTTGGGAAATAGACGTATGAGTGCTACCAGCATTGCTGCAGAGGTTGAAGGGGTGGGGGTCAGCCTGTCAGTGCTCAGACCATACGCCGCACATTGCATCAAATTGGTCTGCATGGCTGTTGTCCCAGAAGGAAGCCTCTGCTAAAGATGATGCACAAGAAAACCCGCAAACAACTTGCTGAAGACAAGCAGACTAAGGACATGGATTATTGGAACCGTGTCTTATGGTCTGATGAGACCAAAATAAACGTATTGGGTTCAGATGGTGTCAAGCGTGTGTGGTGGCAACCAGGTGAGGAGTACAAAGACAAGTGTGTCTTGCCTACAATCAAGCATGGTGGTAGGAGTGTCATTGTCTGGGCCTGCATGAGTACTGCCGGCACTGGGGAGCTACAGTTCATTGAGGGAACCATGAATGCCAACATGTACTGTGACATACTGAAGCAGAGCATGACCCCCCTCCCTGCGGAGACTGGGCTGCAGAGCAGTATTCCAACATAGCAAACCCAACACACCTCCAAGATGACCACTGCCTTGCTAGAGAAGATGGTAAAGATGATTGACTGGCCAAGCATGTCTTGAGACCTAAACACTAATGAGCATCTGTGGGGCATCCTCAAACGGAAGGTGGAGGAGCACAAGGTCTCTAACATCCACCAGCTCCGTAATGTCATCATGGAGGAGTGGAAGAGGACTCCAATGGCAACCTGTGAAGCTCTGGTGAACTCCATGCCCAAGAGGGTTAAGGAAGTGCTGGAAAATAATGGTGGCCACACAAAATATTGACACTTTGGGCCCAATTTGGACATTTTCACTTAGGGGTGTACTCACTTTTGTTGCCAGCGGTTTAGACATTAATGGCTGTGTGTTGAGTTATTTTGAGGGGGCAGCAAATTTACACTGTTATACAAGCTGTACACTCACTACTTTACATTGTAGCAAAGTGTCATTTCTTCAGTGTTGTCACGTCAAAAGGTATAGTAAAATATTTACAAAAATGTGAGGGTGTACTCACTTTTGTGAGATACTGTATAATACATTCATATTACTGCAAAATTAAGGGGAAAGTATATGAGTTCCT
>BLSH010171408.1:1663868-1673976 GCA_018402905.1 Glandirana rugosa
AACGACCTGACACTTAACTCGCTGGTCGTTCGTACACCAGAGGACAACAGCCCGGTAACGGAGGAGTACCACTGCCAACCGAAGACGACGTCGAACGACGACCCGATAATACGAGACTCGGTCCCGAAAATAGTGGAGGAGGTACAGCGGAACACTCCAAAAGTCGCGAACATGACAGGACTGGGTCCTGTACGTTTGCACCCATGACCGGGAAATTTACGAAGGTTTACCGAAACTAGCGGTGAGCCTGCTGTTTTAGTTATCAATACCAGGATGCTGGACTATGTATTTATTTTGGCTGAAGAAAGCTGTCATTTGATTTTGTTTGCTTAAAAATAAATCGACTGTTTGCTTCAATAAACTGGCTGGCGGTCATTACGGAGCTACCCCAAGGTTACATTGGGTGGAGGAGTGCGGGGCAGAGTATAGCCGCAAAAGCCATTTGGAAGCATTTAAAGGGCCAGTACCCACGTTTGCATGTCCTGGGTCAGGACAGTACAAGCGCTGAAAACCTCACAAGGCGACATGGAGGAGGTGATAAAAGCCCTGGCTCAGAGCATAATAGCCCAGCAGCAAGCTGCAGCAGAAGCCAACCGTCACCATGAGGAGGCAATGGCCCGACAACAGGAGACCACATGCTTGCTGGTCGCTCAATTCACAGTCCAGCAAGAAACGACTCAAGCGCAGGTACCTGCTTTACAAAGGCAGTACAGCATCTTGCACAGGGATGAGAACACACCGTTGGGATCTCTAGCAATCAGGTAGCCATAAGGGCCAGTCACTACCTGCAAAAGTTGACGCCTAGTGATGATGTGGAGGCATTCATGGCTACTTTTGAGAGAACAGCAGAAAGAGAAGGATGGCCCCTGGGATGGTATTTTTGCTCCTTTCCTCACTGGGGATCCCCAGAAGGCATATTTCAATTTGTCAGCTGCTGATGCCCAAGGATTACAAACGGCTAAAGGCCGAAATCATGGCCCGCCTTTGGGTGACTACTGCTATGCGGGCCCAAAGGGTACACCATTGGAGGTACCACCTGGACTGTCCGCCAAGGGCTCAGATGCATGACCTGAGTCAGCTGGTCAAATAAGGGCTGCAGCCAGAGGTGCTAACGAGTTCCCAGATGGTGGAGCGGGTCCTGTTAGACCGGTACCTAAGGTCACTGCCAAATGACAATTGCCGCTGGGTGAGTCATAGAGACCCCAAGACGACAGATGTCCTAGTGGAAATGGTTGAGAGATATGCTGTGATGGAGGATCTCCTGGGACCTGTCAAGCCACGAGGGCCCTTGCCCGTGAGGAAAGCCAAGACATCCACCAACCCGGGAGCCAGCATTCAGGAGAATCAAGGAACATCCACCCAGGCGTCCCAGAGCTCTGCTCTGGCATGTAGGAATGAGGGTGTGCTGTGCTGGTGGTGTCACTCCCGGGGCCATATCCAGGCCCACTGTCCCCTGCAGGAAGAACCCATGGAGTGTAGCGCTCTGCGCAGGATGTCCTTTTATGCCCAGAAGGTCTGTGCTGCCCACCTTGACCTGACTGAGGGGCAATTTGAATGTGACCTTTGGGTGAACCAGCTTCATGCCCAAGCACTGTTGAATTCCGGAAGTATGGTAACTCTTGTGGGTGCCGAGGTAGCTGGGGAGGTGGGTCCAGTAACAAGAACTCTGAGGGTGGTGTGCATACATGGGGACACCAGGAAATACCCCCTGGTATCAGTGACATTCACCACAGCCTGTGGCACAATTGACCAGGAGGTTAGGGTGGTACCCGGCCTCATCCATGATGCTATCATAGGAAGGGACTGCCCTTTGTTTGTGGAACTTTGGAACTATGTGAGCCAAGACCTGTCAGGACAACTGAACTGCTCTGTTCCCTCTAAGTGGCTGAACGCCAATGCTCTAGAGAACACTGATAGAGTTTCATCTGGGGCAGATGGTCCACCAGCTAAGGGGATCCCTGAGGGGGGGAACCCACTCTTAGGCAGCTCATGGCTGGGGAGAACATAGAGAAAGCCTTCCCTCTACAGGTTATGACTGATGAGTGAGAAATCTCCTCTCGTCTTGCCCACCCTGATCTCCAGGTGTCAAGGGGTGCATTCTCTGCTGCCCAAAAGAGGGATCCCACACTAAAAAATGCCTGGCAACAGGTTACTGTAGTTAATGGAGTCTCACAGGTGTCTGAGGCCAAAAAAAGGTTTCTCCACTTTGTGGTCATTGGTGAGCTGCTATATCGGGTTACCAAGGTTAGGGGAGAAGTGGTCGACCAGTTACTGGTTCCCCAGCCATTCAGACGCACAGTGCTTGACCTAGGTCACAATGATGTATTGGGGGGTCACCTAGGGGCTGACAAGACTGAGGCCTGAATAATGAACCGGTTTTATTGGCCAGGAGTGACAGCAGAGGTGAGGCGTTATTGCAGTTGATGTCCCATTTGCCAGCTGACTGCACCGATGCCCCACTTGAGGAACACAATGGTGCCTTTACCCATCATCGAGGTACCATTCAAGGGCATTGCAATGGATTTGGTGGGCCCGTTGGTGAAATCAGCTCGGGGACATCAACACATCCTCATGGTACTCGATTATGCCACCAGGTATCCGGAGGCAATTCCCCTAAGAAAGGCTACGTCAAAAGCAATCGCCAGGGAATTGCTTAATATGTTCTCTAGGACAGGATTCCCGAAGGAGATCCTGACAGACCAGGGTACCCCCTTCATGTCTCGGGTGATGGCCGATCTGTGCAAGTTGTTCCAAATCAAACAGCTGCGCACATCTGTCTACCATCCACAGACAGGTGGACTGGTGGAGCGTTTCAATAAAACTCTCAAGTTAATGCTTAAAAGGGTTGTGCAACATGATGGTAAAGACTGGGACTGTCTACTTCCAGCACTGATGTTTGCTATAAGGGAAGTGCCTCAGGCATCCACAGGTTTTTCCCCGTTCAAATTGGTGTACGGGCAGAGACCACGAGGACTGCTTGACCTGGTGAAGGAAACGTGGGAAAGTGAGGCCTCTCCTCATAAGACAGCGGTAGAACATATAACTCAGATGAGAGAGAGGATTTCTAAGGTGATACCTCTGGTCAAAGAGCACATGCAAAAAGCACAGGAGGCACAAAGAAGGGTGTACAACCGGTCTGCCAAACTCAGACAGTTCCAGGTTGGAGACCGGGTGTCCGTGCTTCCGTGCTTATACCTACGGTAGAGAGTAAGTTCCTGGCCAGGTGGCAAGGGCCATTTGAGGTGGTAGAAAAGGTTGGGGAGGTCAACTATAAGATACACCAACCTGGGAAGAGGAAGCCCTACCAGATATACTATAAATTTCCTGAAGAATTGGAAGGACCGGGAGCAGGAAGTTGCCCTGGCTGAGATTAGTTCTAAGCCCCCGATAGGGGAGAACTCAATCCCAGTTTTTACCTCCCTATCCAAGCCACAAACACAGCAGATAAAGGAGTTTTTACATAGGAATAGAGAGAAGTTCTCAGGACTGCCAGGTCTTACCAGGGTTATTGAGCATGACATTGTCACCGAACCTAATGTGAAGGTTTGAGTGAAACCCTATCATATCCCTGAGGCACATAGGAAGGCAGTGTCAGAGGAAGTCCAGACAATGCTCGAACTTGATATCATTGAGGAATCGCAGAGTGAGGGGTCGAGCCCGATTGTGTTGGTACTGAAACCCAATGGGACTCTGCGATTTTGTAATGATTTTAGAAAACTCAATGAGGTATTGAAGTTCGACGCATATCCAATGCACAGAGTAGACGAACTGATAGAGAGGTTGGGACCAGCCCGGTACATTACTACCTTAGGCCTCACTAAAGGCTACTGGCAAATACCTTTACCTAAGGAAGCCCTAGAGAAGACTGCCTTTTCTACCCCAGATGACCATTTCCAGTACAAAAGAATGCTGTTTGGCTTGCATTCCGCTCCAGCTACTTTCCAGAGAGCTATGGATAAGACCTTATGCCCACATCAGAAATACACTTCAGTGTATTTAGATGACATTGTAATCTTTAGTACAGACTGGGAATCCCATCTTCCCAGAGTGCAGGTGGTCTTAGACTCTCTCAAGAAGGAAGGATTCACTTTGAACCTAGAAAAGTGTGCCATTGCTATGGAAGAGACCAAGTACTTGGGGTACATTGTGGGTAGAGGGTTAGTGAAACCACAGGTGAACAAGGTAGAGGTGGTCCAGGCCTGGCCCCGCCCAGTCACACAGAAACAGGTGCGAGCCTTCTTGGGCATTGTGGGGTACTACTGCAGGTTTGTACCCAACTTCGCTACTGTTGCTGCACCTCTCACAGACCCGACAAAGGGAAAAAAGTCAGTCATGATAAAATGGGATGACAAGGCTGAGAAGGCCTTGCAGGAGCTTAAAACAGCCTTGTGTCAGTATCCAGTACTGGTCGCTCCCAACTTCTCGAGGGAATTTGTAGTTCAAACAGATGCCTCCAGTGAAGGCTTGGGAGCTGTTCTGTCCCAAGATGTCAATGGGGAGGAACACCCCATAGTTTTCCTAAGTAGGAAATTGACAGCTGCCGAGAGAAATTACGCTGTGGTGGAGCGGGAGTGTCTGGCCCTGGACTCACTACGCTATTTTCTCCTCGGTAGGAAGTTTCGCCTGGTGTCAGAGCATGCCTCATTGACCTTAATGAGACAGAACAAACACACAAATGCCAGAGTTACCAGGTGGTTTTTGGCATTGCAAGAGTTCAATTTCAGCAACACCAGAACGTGGATGCTCTCTCTAGGGTAAACTGTAGGGTGTCTCACATTGCCTCGGACACGTCCACGTCGAGGCAGGGGGGGGGATGTGTACAAGACACCGGGGATGTGGCCTAGAAGGCAGGTACATTCCACCCAATATTGGAGCCATGGTCCCTTGCCACTTGCCGACTGCCAACCGCAGGTTAATGGCGACAAGGTGGCTCGATATCGCAAACCGCCATCATATGACGGCGGCTGCGAGATCGTGCACTGTGAGCGCGCATGCTCCGCCGGAGGCACGCTCGCGCTTGCCCACTGTGTCCGGGCTGGGCCAGGGAGCGGGCAGGGCAGACTCGATCTCCGCCGGCTACCCGCGATGCCCCTCCCGCAGTGAAAGAACGGAGGTCCGTGTAAGTAAACACGGAATCTCCGTTCTGTGAGGGGGGAAGGGCCTCTATACGCAAGCTGTGATCACTCCCCTTCCCCTGCCAGTCAAACACTAATACAGTTAGAACACGCCAAGGGAACACAGTTAACCCTTAGAGTGCCCCCTGCAGGTTAACCCCTTCACTGCCAATGGCATTTACACAGTAATCAGTGCATTTTTATAGCACTGATCGCTGTATAAATACCAATGATTCCAAAAAAATGTTAAAATGGTCCGACATGTCCACCCCAATATCGCAGTACCACTAAAAATCGCAGATCGCTGCCATTACTAGTAAAAAATTAAAAAAAAAAATAAAAAC
Organism: Glandirana rugosa; assembly: GCA_018402905.1. Lineage (NCBI taxonomy): Eukaryota > Metazoa > Chordata > Amphibia > Anura > Ranidae > Glandirana > Glandirana rugosa. Next base: position 1,669,327 of record BLSH010171408.1, read on the forward strand.
CCCAGAAATGAATTCTCATCATCCGTAAACGTGGCAACTTTTGTGCAAACCAATCAATAAACGCAGATTGTGATTTTTTTTTATCACAAATATGAGGAAGAATATAAATCAGCCAAAACCGTTGAAAAAAAATGTTTTTTTATATTTTTTTTTTGGATTTGTATTTTAGCAAAAAGTAAGAAATTTGTTTTTTTATTGCAAAATTGTTGCTCTTCTTTTGTTTATAGCGGCGATCAGAAATGACGCAGCGGTGCTCAAATACCCCCAAAAGAAAGCTCTATTTGTGGGAAAAAAAGGACACAAATTTCGTTTGGGTACAACGTTGCACGACCACGCAATTGTCAGTTAAAGCGACGCAGTACCGAATCGCAAAAAGTGCTCTGGTCCTAAAGTGTGAAATCCTTCCAGGGCTGAAGTGGTTAAGAAGGACGATTGCAGAGTCTCAAACCCAGATCGCTAGGACTTCAGTACATATGGGGTTAAGACCTGGGTAAGGGAGGTCTGAAAGGCAGTGGAGACTTAGTGCACCTGTGTCAAGGAAGTAAGAGAGAGAGGGAGAGCTCACAAGCTGAACAGCAAGCGTGAGCTCTCTGAATCAACTGAGACATAGGCTGCTGAACCCCTCTGTCTGTCTGCCCTGACTCTGGAGGAACCTAACGAAGCTGTGGGACCGGAGACTAGCGGTGAGCCTGCTGTTTTAGTTATCAATACCAGGATGCTGGACTATGTATTTAATTTGGCTGAAGAAAGCTGTCATTTGATTTTGTTTGCTTAAAAATAAATGGACTGTTTGCTTCAATAAACTGGCTGGCGGTCATTACGGAGCTACCCCCAGGTTACACCATTAAATTAGAAATTGATTTTGCAAATATCCAATCATCAGGTATAACTGAATACAGTGTGACAGTAGGAGATGCTGCCACTGGAAAATTGGTTGTTTAACCCCTTCCTTACCGGGCACTTAAACCCCCCTCCTGCCCAGACCAATTTTTGGCTTTCAGCGCTGTCGCATTTTGAATGACAATTGCGCGGTCGTGCGACATTGTACCCAAATAAAATTTGCGTCCTTTTGTTCCCACAAATAGAGCTTTCTTTTGGTGGTATTTGATCACCTCTGCGTCATTTCTGATCGCCGCTATAAACAAAAAATGAGCGACAATTTTGCAAAAAAGAACAATATTTTTTACTTTTTGCTAAAGTACAAATCCATTAAAAAAATTATTCATCAGTTTTGGCCGATATATATTCTTCTACATATTTTTGGTAAAAAAAAAAATCGCAATCGGCGTATATTGATTGGTTTGCGCAAAAGTTATCGCGTCTACAAACGGGGAATTGATTTATGGCGTTTTTTATTATTTTTTTTTTTTTACTAGTAATGGCGGCGATCTGCGATTTTTATCGGGACTGCGATATTGGGGCGGAAATGTCGGACATTTTTTACACATTTTTGGGACCAATGACATTTATTCAGCGATCAGAAATTTAAATGTCCACTGATTACTGTATAAATGTCATTGGCAGTGAAGGGGTTAACCAGCAGGGGGCAGTGAAGGGGTTAATAATGTTCCCTGGGTGTGTTCTAACTGTGGGGGGGCAGGGCTGGCCGGGACATAACAGATCTAACTGATCCCAGTGACAGGGATCAGTAGATCTGTCATGTCCCCTGTCACAGAACGGGGAACCGCCGTGTTTACAACGGCGGTTCCCCGTTCTGAGGCTCCTGAAAGCGATCGCGGGTCTCGGGCGGACATCGAGTCCGCCCGGCCCGCGGGCACGCTCGCGCAGCGTGCGGCGCGCGCCGCCGCTGCCGCCAGGGGGCGCGCGGGAGCATGCGCAGTGGACGACGTCCATGGACGTCGTCCGGGCATTTCAGGTCCGCGCTGGAGCCGTATTTCGGCAATAGCGCGGACCTGGAGGGGTTAAAGGACACAGGGTGTGCACAGGACCACAGAGCATAGATGTGGACTGGAGAAAATTGTTTTTGCAGCTTTCTCTGGGTTTTGGTATTCCTGCATGGAGCTCTGTAGTTTGGAGATTCCATAGTGTCTTGGGTGGGATGGTATCTCCAACCCAATGTCTAGGTTTTGTGGAGGACCAGCAGGGTGTGTGCTCAGGTGAGCACAGTCCTTATAACGAAGGTACAGGAATACCTCATGGCTCCCAGTTGGAGACTGCTCCACCCAAGGGAGACAGGCAGTCTCCAGGAGTCAGAGGCTGCAGGTGGCAGCGAGAGCACATGTGTGTCTGCAAGAGACAGGTAGCGGCCTGAGGACTAAGGCCAGAGTGAAGCTGTTGGCTTGGAGGAACCTATGGTCTGAGGACCAGCATAAAGAGCAGAGGTACTGCTGAAGGGAGAGAGGGGGGTGGGTTAGTATTTTCAGTTGTGCATATCGCTGGAAGAGAACCCTCGTGAGGGAAACACTATATGCTGGACTTTTGCTTTGCTTTTGCCTTTTCTAATAGACATCAAATATAGTTCCTGACTACTGTGAATTGCCTGAAAATGCATCTACTACTAGAGCTAATGGTCCCCCCGCTTTACAACAGGTAAAGATAATACAATAAACAATAACAGCCACTTCTAAGCATGGAGTCAGAATCAATTAAAGATACATTCCAGGTATGGATGTTTTATAAATAGTTACATAGGTCCAGCTAGACCAGTAACTATGTATTAAACAGTAAATGGGCAGTCCATACCTGAAATTCAGCTCATGAGCCGCTGAAGTGCTTTCAGAAACAGTGGGAGGGGTCATCCCCAATGATCATGACATCATGATGTCACTTTTGGTCTAGGCTGGAAGTAAACCTTTTTTTAAAGCAAAAAATGTTTTTTTTTATCTTTTGCTTTTAAAGGAGAGATGTGGGGTATTTTTGACCCCAGATCTTTCCATAAAGAGGACCTACCATGCCAATTTCTATTACAAGGGCTGTTTACATTATTTGTAATAGGAATAAAAGTAATAAAAAAAATTAAAAAATAAAGAGACAGCGTAAAAAATATTAAAAAAATCTATTTAAATTGTCCCTATCCTTCCGTGCTCGCGTACACAAGTGAATGCAAAAGTAAACGGTATTCGCACCACACATGTGAGGTATCGCCGTGAACATTAGAGTGAGAGCAATAATTTTAGCGCTAGATCTCATCTGCAACTCTAAAGAGGCAACCTGCAAAAAATGTTTATGGGGTCGCCTATGGATATTTTTAAAGAGTAACTGCAGTCTGCTCACATAATTTGTAATAAAACATCTTTGCCATTCTGAAGCTTCTCTCCAACCACTTTGCATATTATTTTATATATACTGTGATTCTGTACTTGCCAAATATACTGCAGAAATCTCCCTCCACTAAGTCTGGCTCCAGCCATTTTAACTGTGGGCAGCTGAAGCTGCTGCCTGTTAACTTCCTGTATTTACACAGACAGGCAGAGGCACATCTCCAGCTCTATAGCCTTCGTTGGTCCTCTTATGACTCACCCCCTTCCCTTCCTGGCAAACTCTCATGAGAGTGAGAGAGAGAGCTGTGTATGATGTCATAAGCCTAGGCTAATGACCAGACAAGAAACAGAAAGTAGGCTGTATAAGGTATTTACTGGAAGAAAAAAAAAAATGTTTTACTATCCAAAGTTAAAACAACAAGGGCAGAAAATTCAATAGATAGAAAGTTGAAAAAATGACCGAAGGTCTACTTTAACCAGTTCCTTACCGAGCCATAATAAAATGACATAGTCAGGAAGCGCTCGTCGAGCCGGACCGACGCCATATGACGTCGGCCACTTCTCGCCGCTACTGTGGGCCCCTGGGGGCCCGCAGAGCAGCGATCGCAGATCGATTGTGTGCCGGGGGGTTGTGCCCCCCCCAATCGGGGTAAAGAGCCAATAAAATTGGCTCTTTACCACGTTACCAGCTGTGTCCTATCACAGCCGGTCACTACCGATCTTCCCGTGCACGCCGCTCATGCGCGCCCCCGGGGCTGAGGCTTGTCCCTCGGACAAAGCCCAGCTCCGATCAGTGTAAATAGCCAATAGAATTGGCTCTTTACCCCGTGACCGGCTGTGTCAATCACAGCCGGTCATGTGATGTAAACAAACCGCGGTAACGAGCTGTTACCGCGGTTCTCCCTCTCACACACCGATCGTGTGTGACAGGGAGATTGCGGTAACAGCTTGTTACCGCCTAGTGTAAACACCAATCACACTGATCACCCCCCTGAGACTACCCGACACTGTCCATGAAACTACCGCACCACTGTCCAGGAGAAATAACCCCCCCACTAGTCACACTAACCACAAATGTGATCCGCCATTGTTCGACAATGGCGTTAGAGGGACAGTGTGTGCTAGCCACACACTCTCCCTCTTGGCGCCATTGTCGAGCAATGGCGCCAAACAAATGTAGTGTACTGGCCGACACTAACTGTGTCGGCCAGTGCCCCATTTCTCGGTTAAGATAACCGATAAATGTGACTAGCCTCGACCCGAAACAGGCTCCCTGTTCGGAGTCGGGGCCCCCGCGCGTACTCGCCGCACGTGCCCTTCTAGCCATCACTGGCCGACACTATCCTGTGTCGACCATTGCACCATTTCTCGGTTAAAATAACCGAGAAATGGGGCTAACCCCCCCCGTGTTGGGGGGCCGTGTGTTAGC
>BLSH010171408.1:1680668-1691393 GCA_018402905.1 Glandirana rugosa
TTCTGCTTGTTCCCGTGTTTCGTGTTGTTTCTTTCGTCTCGGACAAAAACGACATTCCTAGTCAGAGAATTGGGGAAGGAATGGCCCGTGAATTTGGGGGGAGGACGGGTCTGGTTAAAAACCGAAAGTCGCGACAGCGTAAAACTTACTGTTAACGCGCCAGCACGCTGCAACATGGGTTTATTTTAAACGCAGGAAAAAAAGGGTGTTTATCTCGAAAGAAAACCACCATAAACTAGTGGAGACGCAGTAAAGACTAGCGGCGATATTTGTTTTTTACTCGCTGTTAAAACGTTTTTTCTTGTTATAAAAAATGAAAAACGGACGCAAATTTTATTTGGGTACAACGTCGCACGACCGCGCAATTGTCATTCAAAATGCGACAGCGCTGAAAGCCAAAAATTGGTCTGGGCAGGAGGGGGGTTTAAGTGCCCGGTAAGGAAGGGGTTAAGAGACTGATCCTTACAGCAAAAACAGGCTCTGCTTTCTTTGTTGTGCTTTGTGCCCTTGTTCGTCTTAAGAGCTTTTTTCCTCATGGTGCACATTTTCTTTCCTTCTGTCATATTCATCTATTAACTTGCCTTTGACATATTCCAGTGTCAGTCCCTGATCGGGTCTGATTTCTAAAGCTTTAATGAGAGCAGTATATATCTCTGGAAGGCTGGAGAGGAGCAGGGCAACAATATGGTTATCTTTGATGTCCTCTCAGATGGCCCGTAGCTGCTCTATGATCTCTAGCATATCTTTCACGTGGTCACACATTTGCTGGCCTTCATCTCGTCTTATCCCATACAGCTTTCATAGTAAAAACAGCTTACTGTTTAGGCTTGAATGCTCATGCAGCTTTTGTAATGAAGTCCACATACCTTTGGCCATTTTCTCTGTTCTTATGTGGATAAGCTGGTCATCTTCCACTAACAAGCTTATAGTTTCTTTTGCCTGTCTGTCTTTCCTATCCCAGTCCTCATTCTCTCTGTCTGTGGGTCTGTCTGTATTCAGCACTTGCCACAAGTCATCCTTGTTAAAAAGCATTTTCAGTTTACATCTCCACACCTGGTAATTGCCATTGTTCAGCTTTGCAATAGCAAACTTCACATCTGAACTGCTTGCCATCTTTCAGCAGCTTGCATACAGTACTCAGACTCACTGTTCTCACTGAGTCACTGTAGAATGCTTTCCAGTGCCTGGGTGCCTGCTGGGTGTCCTGGGTGCTGCTGGGAGCCTGGGACCCATAACCTGTTAGCTGAGTATTGAAATCATGCTTTGGAAGCTTCTTGGATATAGCAAATGGCTTTATTTTTATGGAGAAATATATTGCATGCCTTTTATCATCATGGAGATAGACAGGAAACAGTAGTACACAAGTACACATTTAGATACAGATGGTACATTCTGTTATTACTTTGTTCCAGGGATATGCAATTAGGGGTCCTCCAGCTGTTTCAAAACTGCAAGTCCCATCATGCCTCTGCCTCTGGGTGTCATGCTTGTGGCTGTCAGTCTTGTTATGCATCATGGGACTTGTAGTTCTGCAACAGCTGGAGGTCCGCTAATTGCATATCCCTGCTTTATACCATAGAATGCACACTATCATACTGCAGTGCCACCTACTGGATAGAAAGGTATAATGCATACAGTAAATATTGTCAGTTTACAGTATCTCACAAAAGTGAGTACACCCCTCACATTTTTGTAAATATTTTATTATATCTTATCATGTGACAACACTGAAGAAATTACACTTTGCTACAATGTAAAGCAGTGAGTGTACAGCTTGTATAACAGTGTAAATTTGCTGTCTCCTCAAAATAACTGAACACACAGTCATTAATGTCTAAACGGCTGGAAGAAAAAGGGAGTACACCTCTAGAGTCCAAATTGGGCCCAAAGTGTCAATATTTTGTGTGGACACCATTATTTTCCAGCACTGCCTTAACCCTCTTGGGTATGAAGTTCACCAGAGCTTCACAGGTTGCTACTGGAATCCTCTTCCACTCCTCCATGATGACATCACTGAGCTGGTGGATGTTAGAGACTTTGCGCTCCTCCACCTTTCATTTGAGGATGCCCCACAGATACTCAATAGGGATTAGGTCCACAGACATGCTTGACCAGTCCATCACCTTTACACTCAGCTTCTTTAGCAAGGCAGTGGTCGTCTTGGAGATGCGTTTGGGATCGTTATCATATTGGAATAATGCCCTGCGGCCCAGTATCTGAAGGGAGGGGATCATGCTCTGCTTCAGCATGTCACGGTACATTGGCATTCATGGTTCCCCAATGAACTGTAGCTCCCCAGTGCCGGCAGCACTCATGCAGCCCCAGACCATGAAACTCCCACCACCATGCTTGACTTTAGGCAAGACACACTTGTCTTTGTACTCCTAACCTGGTTACTGCCACACACGCTTGACACCATCTGAACCAAATAAGTTTATCTTGGTTTCATCAGATCACAGGACATTGATCCAGTAATCCATGTCCTTAGTCTGCTTGTCTTCAGCAAACTGTTTAAGGGTTTTTTTTTGTGCATCATCTTTAGAAGAGGCTTCCTTCTGGGACAAAAGCCATGCACTCCAATTTGATGCAGCGTGCGGTGTATATTTCCCAAAGACAGCCCCTTAATATGACGCTGAGCACGTGCACTCAACTTCTTTGGTTGACCATGGCGATGCCTGTTCTGAGTGGAACCTGTCCTGTTAAACCGCTGTATGGTCTTGGCCACCATGCTGCAGCTCAGTTTCAGGATCTTGGGAATCTTCTTATAGCCTAGGCCAGAGTTCTTTGCCATGAGGTGCCATGTTGAACTTCAAGTGACCAGTATGAGAAAGTGAGAGTGATAACACCAAATTTAACACACTTGCTCCCCATTCACACCTGAGACCTTATAACACTAATGAGTCACATGACACCGGGGAGGGAGAATGGCTAATTGGGCCCAATTTGGACATTTTCACTTAGGGCTGTACTCCCTTTTGTTGCCAGGGGTTTAGACATTAACAGGCTGTGTGTTGAGTTATTTTAAGGGGACAGCAAATTTACACTGGTATACAAGCTGTACACTCACTACTTTACATTGTAGCAAATTGTCATTTCTTCAGTGTTGTCACATGAAAAGATAGAATAAAATATCTACAAAAATGTGAGGGGTGTACTCACTTTTGTGAGAAACTATATATAAGCAACTTTACATTACATGTTGTTGTTCTACCAACACTACCTAATAAGAAAAACGATAATAATAATAACATGAACAGGATCATAAAATCGGCCTAAAAAATAATTTTGAGCTCTTTCCTGATACCTTGGGCAATTGGAGGAATCATTCAGAACCTTCATAGATTTTCATCAATGGATGACATATCAATTGTTTTTTTGAACATTCAAATGAAATTAGTTTAAAAGTATATCCAGGGTTTAATACATGCTTATTGGGAGCGTACATGCTTACATTTGGTAGCCGCCCCCCAAGAGCCCAGAACTAACTTATTTTTAACATATACTTCAAATAAACATGTTAAAGCATAACTCCGGGATCAGCACAAAATCCCCCATTAGTACACCCCAGACAACAAAACACTAAACGGTTATTACATTTGTTAAATTCCTTACCATTGAAGAGAAAAATCCAATTGAATTTTCAGGAAGTCAGCTCTTTAATTCAAACAATGCTGCCTGTATTCTGCTAGGGAGGAGCTGTTAGAACAGTGATTGCCTCATATCCTCTCCCCTCTCTTTACACTATCATCAAACTACATTTCCCTTCATGCTTTGCAAATTGCAATGAATGTGGGAGGGTACACTAGGCCTGTACATGTAAATGTGAACAAGCCCACTTCAACATAAATCTGCAGCCAGTCATACTGCTCAGTAACAGAGTAGGATAGGTAGGTAACAGCCTTATTAATGCAAAGCATGTTTGTGTTCTCCCCCTCCAGCCTCAACCGGAGATAAACATATTGCCCTTACATGCTTTATGTAATCATTACTGAACTGTACACACATGCCCATAATTATATATTATACACACTGTACTCAGTATTAGAAATATTCTTCCTCCTGCAGCTTTGAGATCTTTCTAACAGCAATCGGTGCTGGTATAGTGTATATGAGCATATCCCTAGCCACACCGCAGAAAGCAAGAGCCTGGCCATGCTGTTTACATGACACAAGTAAATGTCTGCATGAGAAAAAAACAAAAATATAACAAAAATAACACAATAATGGTGGAACCCTCTAATGTATGGCAATCTCAATAAATGTCTATATTGCCATAATGCCGGTTTCCGTGATATGTAACGTCACACATAATACACATCACACTGAAAATAAGACATAAAAATGACTGCAAACTTTGCAGGGATGGTGAAAACCCCTCCTACAGATATTTGGCAGTGGACGGTGTCAGTAAAGCAGTGAATGGTATCCACTGCTTATCAGTGCAGCCTCATCAGTGCCCATAGGTGTAGTCTCATTAGTGCCCATCTGTGCTGCCTTATTAGTGCGGTTTTTCAGTGACCATAAGTGCAGCCTTATTGCCCATTTGGGCAGTTTACCAGTGTAGCCTCATCAGTGCTGCCTCAGTACAGTTTATAAGTGCCCATAAGTGCGGTCTCATCTATGCCCACCAGTGCAGGTTATCAGTGCCCATCAGTGCGGTCTCATCAGTGCCTACCAGTGCAGCTTATCAGTGCCCATCAGTGCGGTCTCATCAGTGCCCACCAGTGCAGCTTGTCAGTGCCCATCAGTGCGGTCTCACCAGTGCCCACCAGTGCAGCTTATCAGTGCCCATCAGTGCAGTCTCACTAGTGCCCACCAGTGCAGTTTATCAGTGCCCATTAGTGTGGTCTCACCAGTGCAGCTTATCAGTGCCCATCAGTATGGTCTCACCAGTGCCCATCAGTGCAGTCTCACCAGTGCCCACCAGTACAGCTTATCAGTGCCCATCAGTGCAGAGCAGGGATAGTTACCAGAGATCATCCGCATGACAAACCGAAGATCTCGGGCTGTGACAGTCTTGTAATGTGAGAGATATGTGAGTGAATGGCGGTCTGGCACCGGTTACACACCACACGATTATTTGAATCTGAATGGCTGTTTAACTTTTTACATGTAAGCGCATTTTAATCTGAATAAAAGTCCGATTGTTTTAAATGATACACTATGAGAGGCTTTCTTTTTTACTCCCTTATGATATGAGTACTGGTCCTGAAGGGAACACGGAGACAACAGTGAACTCTGTATATTTGACATGCTGATTGTACATAATACATCTGGTGAGCCTCAGTGTGTTTATGTTTTCACATGGTGATATTGGTGGAAGAAGAAACAGACTTATATGGACACTAATTGTTCATTTTATCACGATTGGACTTTGAGCACATGCTTTTTAGGTTTATTGCAGTTTTTCATTTATCCAATTTTTGCACTATGTATTGATGTCAATTTATGATTATCTCACATACTGATGCACTATATATTGTTATAATTTATATGTTTAGTGCTGCTGAAAACTAGGTTGTTTTAAGTTTTCATGCTATATACTGATTTATCCAATTTAAAAGCAGCAGCAACCTTTTATATATTGTACTACCCACGGAGGTTACACTTAAGTAAAGTGATTTATTTCATATATACTTTATTTGTTGTTGTTTTTCCTAAAACATTTACACACTGCAGCTATGGATGCAATATCATTCCTCAATAAGAGGCAGGTGGACTTAAAGATGTTTTTTTCTAAAATCAATAATCCACAAGTTAAGGAAGATTACTCCTCAGCTCTTAAAGCTCTATCATATACATTAGAGAAACAAGTGCGTACATGGTGGGACATATCCACCCTAGAAATGTACCTCAAAGAAAACATAGTGAGTAGAGGTTTGAGATGGGATGTAGCCCCCAAGAAGGCCTGGATGACACTAACTCACAGGAGGAGTGGTTGGAGTTCTTTAACAGAGCGGGGAGAGAGCTCCAGGCACTTATCCTTAAAAGGAAAAGAGCCAAAATGGTGCTCTTGGATGAGAAAATCTGGGCACTTCAGATAGAATTAGAACCCATTAAAGAGAAACAATTGACATTAGAATTCAATGAGAATATAAAAAAAAAGATTGGAAAAGATTGACAGGGATACCCAGAGGAAAAAAGTTAAAAAGTTTAACAGGGATCTTGTGGACTTTGGATCCAATCAAATATATACATGGCAGTTGGATCCAAACACAGCCAAACAGCATGTAAGGCAGGATCAATGGGTGGCTTCCACTGAGACCCCTAGTGATCACCCTCCCAGACAAGTTAAAAGTGGAGGGAGGAATAATGTGTATAGCTCTCCTAGGGTGACTGCGACAAAGCAGGGATACTTAAAGAAACAGCAGTCTCATTCACCCATGACCACTACTACCAAAAAAACTCCCAACACAGTAGCTAATAATGGTAACCATACCTCCACCACTAATGGGTGGAGGGAGGTACCATTTAGAGGAGGACCAAGAAGGAAAACCCACACAGGTGCAATAACACAGCAACCTACTCCGTTTAACCACTCCCAACCTTTGGAAAACTCTCACCACTCTTCATATGATAGGAGTGCATTTTAGAGAGGGGAAGGGGGAGGGGGAGAGGAAGAAATCGCCCCCCCCCCCCACTACAGGTACCAAGGGGACAGGGGATACTATGCAGAGCAAGATCAAGAAAGAGAGGATGTAGAGCTGGAAGGAAACTCCAGTTCATAAAAGTGCAGACGAGTGTAAAGGGGCAAGGTATTTTTAACCTTAGTAGTGTATTCCTCTCTGAAAAAGAGACACACATACTTGACCTTGGCCTTAAATGTGCTCCTAAATGCCCTATGAATAAGTTTGGTGCATTTATTGACACACAAAAATTTATTAGAAAGTTGAATATTAAAAAATATTTAATTAAGAACCATGTTACTTCTGTTAGCAGTGTAACAGTGACTCCCAAATGTGTAGATAGTGGTTTGAGAAATCAATCAGTATGGAGCCCCCCTGTTACGAATAACCACTATGTGGAAGTATTTAAAAATTTGGTTATATGTGACTTGGAAGAGTTAACTCCCCAAAAGGGACTGAACCCCAAACATATAAAAGAAGGTATTGAGAGCTTAGAGGCTACAAAAGATATTATTATTCGGCCTGCCGACAAAGGGGGGGGGGGAGTAGTAATATTAGATAAATCCTTTTACATTGACCACGCTTTAGAGATGTTGGCAGATGAAAAACATATCAAAAATTAGCTAGGGACCCCACCAACAAATATAAAGATGAATTGAAGTTTCTGGTAGCTTTTGGGAGCAAATCAGGAGTTTTAAATAAAATGGAACAATCCTATCTGGTACCCAGTGTGTGTAGGATCCCTATATATATACACTGCCCAAAATCCACAAGAATGCTGAATGCCCACCACCTAGACCAATTGTGAACAGCATAGGGTCTGTCACTGCCAGGCTTGGTGAATATTTGGACAAAATATTACAACCTAGTGTGACAGCCACTAAGGCATATTTGAAAGACACTAAGGATTTGCTTGGAGCCCTGAAGGATGTCAAATTAGAGAGTAGGGAATCGGTATATCTGGTAACTGCAGATGTGGCATTACTGTACACTAAAATCTCCCATGATGATGCAATGTTGGCTCTAAACTGGGCTTTGAGTAAGAGGCAGGATGTTCTGATGGAGCAGAAGGTGTTTGTTGCCAGAGCATTAGAATTTTTCTAACAGCATAATTACTTCTGGTTCCAAAATGCCTTCTATGCCCAGTCTAGTGGTGTTGCTATGGGGGCTAAATTTGCCCCCAGTTTAGCAAATATATTTATGGCTGAATGAGAGGATCATTATGTGTTTTGCAAAAAGAGACCAGAGCTACTTTTCTATCGGAGGATCATTGATGACCTGCTCTTAATTTGGGAGGGCCTCCTTGACTCCCTGGAGCAGTACATCACGGAACATCAGGCGAGTCAGACTGAGATCAATTTTCTCGATCTGACCATATTCAGGAAGGGTGATGCCCTAGCCACTGAGGTTTATTTTAAGCCTACAGAACGAAATAGCTATCTGGCTATTGTCAGTGGGCATCACCCTTCCTGGCTATGAAATATACCAAGAGGCCAGTTCACATGGGTAAGGAGGAACTGCACCTCCAATCAACATTACCTGGAACAATCAAAGTTATTGAAAGATAAGTTTGTCCGAAAAGGATATGGGCCGCAATTGCTTGATGCAGAGATTCAGAGGGTCCTTGAGACATCAAGAGATGAGTTACTAGTAGAGAAACCTGATCAAAATTCGGGAGATAATAGCAAGCAGTGGAGTTTTATATCAGACTACCATGATCAATATCGTGAGGTTGAGAGACTTTTCTCTAACCACTAGCACCTTTTGAGGATGGATAAAACTATAGGATCGCTTTTACCTGAAAAGCCTAGTTTTATACATAGGAGATCACCTAATTTTGGGGACACCGTAGTTGAGAAAATAGTAGATCCCCCAGGAGGGGGCAGATGTGCATCATTCTGGCCCGATAGGGATTTAGGACATGTGGGAGATGCAGGACCTGCATACTAACGGCGAATGAGGTTAAGACCCGTACTGATTTTTGCTCCACAAGTACAGGCAAACAACATATGATTAAACAATTTATTACATGTGACACCACTTATGTGGTGTATGTGCTTTGGTGCCCATGCGGGCTTATGTATGTTGGACGCACTAAACGCCCTCTTAGAGTCCGCATTGGTGAGCATGTAACCAATAAAATTAAAGGGTTCAAATTCCATAGTGTTTCTTTACACTATAGGGAAGTTGACAACAGGGATCCATCCAGCTTACAATTTTGGGGGGTGGAAAAATTAGTTCCCAGCTGGAGGGGAGTTAACAAAGTAAGAGAAATCTCAAAGAGGGAGACCCACTGGATTCATCTTTTGAGAACTTTTAATCCTGATGGGTTGAACATTGAGTTGAATCTGAATTGCTTTTTGAGTAACTCTTGAGCTATTCGTGACCCAACCAATGTTTGAAACTTGCTTATTTTAAGAAATATTATCACCCCGCTTCTGGGGACTATTGCGGGATCTAAAGAGATTTCCCTCATTGTTTCATGTAATATGGGGGACCTTGTTTTAATTGGTTGGCTGATAGTGGGCAAACCGCACAATATGTCCGTTGATGGATGCCTAAGGCATGAGATCTACTGGAGTATGGGCCGAGCTTAGTTATATATTTGCATATTGTTTTAATTTGGCTTTGTTTTAATTGGTAACTTTAACCCCATATGATTATGTGTTGCTAAATGCCGTAATAATGAACTGTGAAGAGATATGTAAAGGCATGCAGACCCCCTATAAGCACGGCTCCATTAATTGATATATGGGGTAGAGTTATGGGGCTAAGTATAACATCCTATTCCCTTCGGGTGTTTAGTATGTCCTTTATTCCCTATCTGTTTTCATTTTTTAGTTTTGGTTGGGGTAGGAAGGGTTAAATGCACCAACGGACGTGATATCCATACTTGCATATACCAAAAAATGGATGAGGAGGTGTCCCACGCTATCTAGTGGAACTTGGGAGCCGTTGCTTAAAGAGGAGTCGTTGTGTCGTATGGTCAGCCCCTGTGACCAAGTCGGAAGTGACAAAACACGCCAGGGGCGTGGCCATACTATGACTCGGATGGTTGGCGCTGGTGGAGACGCCACAGAGATATATGAGTGAGCGGCGGTCTGGCACCGGTTACACACCACACGATTATTTGGATCTGAATGGCTGTTTAACTTTTTATATGTAAGCACATTTTAATCAGAGTAAAAGTCCTATTGTTTTGGCAAGAGTTGTGGATAAGGCTCCTAAAAGGAGAAGTCATCTTCTTGTTGGTGATTCAATTGTAAGAGGTGTTGCTATAGGAAATCATGTGGAAGTGTCAAAGGAAGTTAGGTGTTTGCCTGGTGCTACTGTTAGGAGAGATAAGAGGCGCATTGTAAGAATTGTCAAAAAAGCTAGCGAAGAGTGCAATGTTGATGTTGTTGTGCACCTTGGCACATATGATTTGTCCCAGAATGATGTGCATTCTGTGCAGAAGGATTTTCAGAATTTGGGCCAGGATCTTCAACAGTTAGGGTGTACTGTTACATTTTCAGAGGTCTTACCTGTGCTTAATGGACAACACAATAAAGTACTTCGGATAGCAGAGTTCAATGTTTGGTTAAAGAATTGGTGCAAAGCTGAAGGTTTTGGTTATGTTAGTCATGATGCTACCCGGTGGTCGGACATTGAACTTTACAAGAGAGATGGCCTGCATCCCTCACACAAGGGCACTGAGCTTCTTGGTATGGAATTTAGCAACTTTTTGGGAATGAATTTAAACTGAGAAATGGGGATAGAGATATAATTGTTGAGGAGAGTTTCTGTCCCCAGCAGGTTGAAACAAATGTGAGGATTCATGTTGGTAATGACTGGGCTGATGAGGTTTTGATGCCCGTAATCACGTGTACTGTACTGTTTGTGTTGAAAGTTGACGAAGGAAAAATAATTGTCTTTGAAGTTGACTTCACTGGTGGAGTAGTCGGGTCAGTAATGGTTGTACTTAGGAGTGTAAACAAAGTTGGACGACCCCTGTCTTTGAGAGGAGTTGTTAATATAGAGATAGGGGTAAAGAGTCAAATTTAAGTAAGGGTTTTTCAACGATTTAAGGTATGGTTCTTCGAGTCACGGGAACACACTC
>BLSH010171408.1:1727939-1739729 GCA_018402905.1 Glandirana rugosa
AATACTGCAGAAGGGACAATGCCCCCAATCCCCCTGAGGAAGGCCTAGACATCACTGAAGGGCCGAAACGCGTAGGGGACCCCAAGGGGACCCTATGTGGCACATAGCCGCACAGTTTGTCATTTTCCCTCCTTTTATGTTGCAAGTGTTTGTTTGTAATGCATGTCCCATTGATGCACAACCAGAGCTCCTTTTTTATGTATTTCCCATTTAACTTTTCATGATCCCATGTCAAGCGGAAATCAATAACAAATAAAAAATTGTAAGATTTTCTATAAAATTGTTTGGACTTGTTTATATATATTTTTCACTGCCACTAAACCCTTAAATGGGGAAAATTTCTCTAGATGTATTCCATAAATATAAAGGGGATGGCAGGAATCCTGGGTCTCTATCAAGCACCTACTTTCTTCTTGAAATTCCTAGCATCTAAGCTCAAAACTCAAAAAACAAAATCTAGAATACCGGTCCTTATACACCCACTCACTAAACAAAAACTGACCAACCCACAACACATCGCAGATGCATTTGCAGATTACTACCAGTCCTTGTACAATTTAAAATACGACACTTCCACACCCCAACCCACCAACGAAGCAATAACCAAATTCCTTGACCAACTAGAGATCCTAAATCGCCCCTTCACAGACCCAGAAATAATAAAAATTATACAGTCAATGCCGTCTGGCAAATCCCCCGGTCCCGACGGGTTCACATGTGAATACTACCAAACCTTTCATGGAAAACTATCCCCCTACTTAAATAAAATTTTCTCAGCTGCAGCACGTGGGGCTATAGTCCCACCAGAAATGCTGAAAGCACAAATCATCACCGTTCCTAAACCGGGGAAATCAAACGACACACCTGCCAACTTCCGCCCCATATCACTACTTAATGTAGATGTTAAATTATATGCTAAGCTCCTCGCACATAGACTAAAAGAGGTAATCCCTAAACTCATAAAACCCGATCAAATGGGATTTGTTCAGGGCCGAAAACATCCAACGCGACTAGGAGAGTGATTGATGTGGTCTACTCGGCCGAGCGCAGTCAAACGCCTTCTCTGCTTCTCTCAATAGATGCGGAGAAGGCGTTCGACAGAGTACATTGGGGCTACATGTATCAGACTCTGAGTAAATTTGGGCTGCGGGGAATGATCCTTTCCGCAATATTAGCTCTTTACTCCTCCCCCTCGGCACAGGTGTATACAGAGAGTTTACTTTCTAAACCTTTTAGTATCACAAATGGTACTAGGCAAGGTTGCCCGCTATCCCCTACGATTTTTAATCTTATGATTGAACCTCTGGCAGAACGTTTACGCACAGACTCATTAGTCTCCGGGTTCCTCACGAAGAATAGACATCATGTAATCAACCTGTTTGCGGATGACATAATAATAATGTTGACCAAACCCCTGACTTCACTGCCTAGAGTCCATACGTTGCTGACAGAATTTAGCCAGATATCATATTATAAAGTAAATTACTCAAAATCTTTGATCCTAAACCTTGGCATCACAAATAAAATCAAACAGATACTGAGAGGAAGCCTCCCATACGCATGGGCCGAGGGGGAGATCACATACCTGGGCATTTCTATCACCCAGTCATGTACATCCCTAGAAGAAGCCAACTACAAACCATTAATAACTAAACTAAACAACCAATTAAAAAATCTAGCGAAGACGGAACTTTCGTGGGTGGGTAGACTGGCAGCGTTCAAGATGATGATTTTCCCCCAAATTTTATGTCTTCAGAGCACTACATACCCCTTTAAAAACGACCCACTTAAAAGCTCTAAACTTAATGCTGAAGCAATTCATTTGGCAAGGTAAAAAAGCGCGATGATCCCACTCATCGAAAACATAGAAAAGTTGGTGGTATGGGAATGATTGATATCAAGGACTACCACAAGGGGTCCATGCGGATCACCTAAAACACTGGTTTAGTAGGTCAGATGAACCACTTTGGACTGATATAGAGAAAACCCTGAACAACACGTCATACCTGAGCTCACTGCTCTACGCTGACTTATGGAAACCTGCAGATCTTAAAATAGTACCACTGACAACAAGGGCATCCTTATTAGCATGGAGATCAATCACAAAGACCACTCAAAAATCCCCCAGCACAATTAAAATAGATCTACCTATCTCCACTCTACAACATACCATACGAGACCTGAACACAAAAGACTGGGAGAAAAAAGGAGTAATGTGGATCAGCGACCTCTACAACCAAGGGAAACCCCTTTCCCTCACCGAGATTAAAAATACATTCTCTATCCCCACATCCATGTACTTCAACCTAAATAGAATACACAGATTCCTAAACACATTTCCCCCTCCGAAACTAACAATTCATCCACATATATGGCATTACTACTTTAACCCATATAAACCTCTGAGTGGTACTTCTCTAATCTATAACTGGTTACAAGATAAATCCAGATGTCAAAAAACCATAACCATGGAAAAATGGGAAAATGACTTAAATGCGTCCTTCTCAGAAGCACAATGGACTATGGCCATAAAATACTCTTATTGCATATCACACTGTGTTAGCCACTGGGAGTTAGCTTTGAAAATAATGCACAGGTGGTACCTTACCCCTTACAGATTATCAAGGATTTTCAAATCAAGCTCCCCATTGTGCTGGCGACAGTGTGGAGACACTGGAACCATTAAACACATCCTTTGGTCGTGCAAAAATATTCTAAGTTATTGGAGAAGGATATTCCAAATCATAACAGAAATAACTGGAATCTTGATCCCCTCTGACCCAGCCTTAGCCCTTCTTAACCTAGGAATCGATCATATCCCCTATGCTTACCGAGGAATAGTCGCCAACATTTTACTTGCTGCCAGAATAGTCCTTACCAGACACTGGAAAAGAGACTTAGCCCCCAACACCTCAGAAACTCTTAAAACAGTCCGGCAACACTACCTTTATGAACGCTTGCTAACCTCTAATAGAAAGTCCTCTCGAGCATTTGAACGCTTATGGAGACCCTGGGTCTCCTGGTACTCCACTAAATCACATGGTATCATACGCCAACCTCCATAGATCTCTCTGGGTACTTCCCATCACCCCTTCCCCCCCAATCCACTCTGCTCGGTTCTTGTACACCTGACGACGTACACCTGATGTTACATTATACTTATGTTGTGTCTCTCCATCCATAGATTGACCGCCTATTGTTAGAACACACTATAAAGGAATAATAAAGAATATATCTACCAGTAGATTGTTTATATGCTGTTGTAATCATTATTATAACACACGTTCTTTACACATTATATTGTAAATCAACGCTGTCCGGATTAGCGGTTGTACCACATTCATGCCTGTTTGTACTTACTTGAAAACCAAATAAAAAACTATTTTGAAAAAAAAAAACAAAAAACAAAAAACAAATGCACAGTGGTTTACATTTATTCCAATGGTCGTAGTTCACACCACTAAAGTGTATTCCAGTAGAGTCAACAAAAGTAGAAAGTGCTGCATTTTTTCTGTATGGAACTTACCTGGAACACGCACGTACGATCGTGTTGAATCGTATGTTGGCTGTTGTATGCAGCATACTGACTGCACTACACGATCGTACGGCAGGGGAAAGAACGTTCAGGTGCATGTAATTAGCATCCAGCCATTCCTGACTTTGGAGCATGCGTGTTTTGCACAATACAACTTTGTTGTACCAACTGCTCTGTACACACGATACAATGGTCGTATGAGCGCTTGTTGGTACGACCAAGTTTTCTAGTCTGCTCATACAACTCCCTTGTACGACCGTCGTATGTTCGACTGTTCAAAACGCTCATACGAACGATCGATTTTGCATACAACGGTCGTGAGTACGACCTGTTGTATGCAATCGTCGAACCGTGTGTACGGGGCTTGAGGGACCTTAGATTGTAAGCTCCTTGAGGGTAGGGACTGATGTGAATGTACAATGTATATGTAAAGCGCTGCGTAAATTGACAGCGCTATATAAGTACCTGATATCAATCAATCAATCAAAAAATAAAAATAAACAGGTTAAAAGTTGGAAAGCAAGATTTCCTATATCTTAATTATGTGGCTTCCAGCCAATGACTCCTTATAATAGATAATCATAGTAGTAACTGGAATGTATGATTCCAAGTGATAACCACAATCCATTGAACACTTTTATGAATTGGTTCTTTCCTTCAATTTAATAGAAAAAAATTGTGACTACAAAGCAAACCACGATCTGAGATGAATCTTGAACTTTGTGGATCATTTTGCTTAACGGCCATTCTTTAACCACTTCAGCCCCGGAAGGATTTCCAGCTTTAGGACCAGAGCACTTTTTTCAATTTGGCACTGCGCCGCTTCAACTGGTAATTGCGCGGTCATGCAATGCAGTACCCAAACAAAATTTGCGTCCTTTTTTTCCCACAAATAGAACTTTCTTTTGGTGGTATTTGTTCACCACTGCGCTTTTTATTTTTTGCAATATAGACAAAAAAGGAACGGAAATTTTGAAAAAAATTGATATTTTCAACTTTATGTTATTACAAAAATACAATAAACTAAATTTTAGTCATAAATTTTTGCCAAAATGCATTCAGCCACATGTCTCGGGTAAAAAAAAAAGCCAATTGCCATATATTTATTGCTTTGCGCAAAAGTTATAGCGTCTACAAACTAGGGTACATTTTCTGGAATTTCCGCAGCTTTTATTTTATGAGTGCCTATCTTATTTCCTGAGGTGCTAAAATTGAGGGGCAGTACAAAACCCCCCCAAATTACCCCATTTTGGAAAGTAGACACCCCAAGGAATTTGCTGAGAGGCATGTTGAGGACAGTGAATATTTTATTTTTTTGTCATAAGTGATTGAAAAATGACCAAAAAAAATAAATTACGCAATTTTGTTACTGAAATTATATATTGCTCATATATGTGGAATTACACCCCAAAATACATTCTGCCGCTTCTCCTGAGTATGGGGATACCCCATGTGTGAGACTTTTAGGGAGCCTTTCGGCTTACGGGACCCTGAAAACCAATCACCACCTTCAGGATTTCTAAGGGCAAAAATGTATGCCTTCACCCCACACTACCTATCTCAGTTTTGGAGGCCATGGAATGCCAAGATAGCAAAACTCCCCCCCCCAAATGACCCCATTTTGGAAAGTAGACACCCCAAGCTATCTGCTAAGAGGCATGTTGAGTCCATGGAATTATTTATATTTTGCCACAAGTTTCGGGGAAATGACAATTTTTTGTTTTTCACAAAGTTGTCACTAAATGATATGTTACTTGAACATGCCATGGGTATATGTGAAATTACACCCCAAAATAAATTCTGCTGCTTCTTCTGAATACGGGGATACCACATATGTGAGACTTTCCGGCAGTCTATCCGCGTATGGGACCCCAAAAACCAATCACCGCCTTCAGGCTTTCTAAGTGCGTAAATAGTTGATTTTACTCCTCATTCCCGATCACAGTTTCGGAGGCCATGGAATGCCCAGATAGCACAACTCCCCCCAAATGTCCCCATTTTGGAAACTCCAAGCTATTTGCTGAGTTGCATGTTGAGTATTTTGCAGATCTCACATTTTGTCACAAAGTTTTGAAATTTGAAAAAAGTAAAAAAAAAAAAAAAATCTGTTTATTTCTTCATTTTCCAAAACAAATGAGAGCTGCAAAATACGCACCATGCCTCTTAGCAAATAGCTTGGGTGTCTACTTTTTTCAGGGTCCTGTACGTGGATAGACTTACAAAAAGTATCACACATGGGGTATCTCCGTACTCAGGAGAAGCAGCAGAATGTATTTTGGGGTGTAATTCCACATATACCCATGGCATATTTGAGCAATATATAATTTCAGCGACAACTTTATGTATTTTTTTTTTGTCATTTTTCAATCACTTATGACAAAAAAATCAAATATTCTATGGACTCAACATGCCTCTCAGAAAATAGCTTAGGGTGTCTACTTTCCAAAATGGTGTCATTTGGGGGGATTATGAACTGTCCTGGCATTTTATGCCCAACATCACCCACTCTTCTAACCACTTGATCCACCAAGTTTTTTCTGACACTTTTTGTTTACATGAAAAAAATATTTTTTTTTGCTAGAAAATTAGTTTGAACCCCCAAACATTATATATTTTTTAAAGCAGAGGCCCTACAGATTAAAATAGTGGGTGTTACAGTTTTTTTTTCAGAAAGTATTTGCGCAGCAATTTTTCAAACGCAATTTTTGGGGAAAAAAACACTTTTTTGAATTTTAATGCACAAAAACACACAATTTTGTCCAAATTTTTGATGAAATATAAAAGTTGATCTCATGCCGAGTGCATAGACACCAAACATGACATGCTTTAAAAATGACGCACACCCGCAAAGCGGCGACAAACTATATACATTTTTAAAAGCCTTAAAAAGCCTTTACAGGTTACCACTTCAGATCTGCAGAGGAGGTCTACTGCTAGAATTACTGCCCTCGATCTGACATTCGCGTTGATAGCTCACATGCATGGTGAAATTGTTGTTTACATATGACACGAGACTTAAGCTTGCGTCCACCTTTGCGCGTGTGCACGGGGGGCAGAAGTGCATTTTTTTTTTAATTATTCATTTTGCTTACACTGTCCCTTTCATCTTTTTTTTTTTTATCATTTTTATATTTATCACAGGGATTTTAAATATCCGCTATGATAAAAATAGGTATTGTCGCATATTTTTTTTTTTTAATTTGTGGTCTACTAAACTCTAGATCTTTCCCCAGCCCTTAAAGCATCTGACCACACCAAAATCGGTGTGATAAGATGCTTCCTCAATTTCCCAATGGCGCTGTTTATATCTGGTGAAACCGAAGTCACAAAATGCTCATTAGGCCATGGAGATGATTAGAGCCATTCTAGTCTTCAATCAGCTCTATGGTCAGCTGGCGGAACCACCAGCTGCATTCTCACATTCCCAGGTGGGACAGGATAGCCTGAGAAGACCAGCAATACACTAGTACGACGCTGGTCCTTGCTGGGCATATATTGTAATGTTCTTTTTTTTCATGCAGCCTGTGGGTTAAATAAAAAAAAAAGAATCAATCGGTGGGTATGCCCACCATTAGAAAACCTCCCTTCATCCTCCCACTTCTAATGGTGGGCATAGCCACTTTTTAAAAAAATATACCGGAGCATAGGGGCAATCCGCCCCAATTTCCACCCACTGCCTCTATGCTCTGGTATATTTGCTCTTTTTTTAACTGTGGTGGGGAAATCACCGCCAACAGCGCTGGAGTCGCTGTTTTATGAATGGTGGGAGCAAATGCTTTTGCTGTCACCATTAATAAATCAGTGCTGCAGCTGAATAGCGTACCTGAAAAGGAATAAACAATTAATAAAACACAGTAACTTAAAAAATGACATACCTGCTAAGAAGAAAAAAGAATTATTAAACGCATTAACAATAAAACATTACAGGTAAGCAGTAACAAAAAAAATACATACCTGCAAAGAAAACATGATAAAAACCGTAACAAACAGGTATGCATAAAAATATTAACAATAGAGAGAGAACAGAGAGAGATTAGAGAGAAAACGAGAGAGAGAGAAAAAAGAAATGTACAACTGTTTTTGTTTTTTTTTATTTTAGATTTTTTTTGTATTTTTAACTTTTTTTATTTTTTCTGTTTTTTTAATTTTTTTAAATTTTTGGGGGTTTTTTTTTGGTACGCCTTTTTTTTGTAACTAAAAATCGGTTCCAGGTTTGGGTCTCTCAAAATGCACTGGCATATTTGGAGACCCTATGTAAGTGTGTGTAATTCACTAATGTGTGATAGTGTTCAAAACAGTCTTGATGCAGAGACCAGGTGGAACAATAACTGCGGGTGTCACGCCTGTATCCGCGTCATATGCAGACACGACATCTCTTTTGGGGTGTTCTGTGGCCTGGGGTACCACGGAGGACACGTGGAAAGTGCCTCCCTTGCAGCCGGCTAACTGCATTTACATTGTGAAGTGGGGGTGCAGGACCATCTGGAAACAGAAGGTCTGTGACGATCTCTTCCATGAATTTGAGGAAGAATCCCATCAGTCCTGACGCTCTGTATAAGACATGATCGTTCAGCAAAGCCAATTGAAAAAGGTATATAGACACTTTTTTGTACAAGCGTCTAGCTTTACGGGTGAGAAGGTACGGCACCAGTAACTGGTCATTGAGGTCCACCCCTCCCACATTTAGGTTATATTCGTGGACACAGAGGGGTTTCTCCACAAGAACATTCACCGTAGGAACTTGGACGGTCGTATCTGCATGAAGGGAGGTCAGAACAAAAACATTCCGATTGTCCTTCCACTTCATCGCAAGCAAATTATTACACTTCAAGCAGGCTCTCTCCCCCCGACTAAGATGGGAATTCACAAGCTGTTGGGGGAAGCCCCGGCGATTAGGTCGCACGGTGCCACATGCGCCAATCTAATGATCAAACAAGTGACTAAAAAGTGGCACGCTCGTGTAATAATTGTCCATGTACAAGTGGTACCCCTTTCCGAATAAGGGTAACACAAAGCTCCACACAATCTTGCCAGCACTTCCTATGTAGTCTGGGCATCCTTCCAGCTCTACGTGACTATCTTTGCCCTCATAAACCATGAAACTATGTGTATAGCCGGTGGCCCTGTCACAGAGCTTATACAGTTTGACCCCGTATCTGGCACGCTTGCTGGGGACGTACTGCTTGAAAGCAAGACGGCCAGAAAATTTAACCAGGGACTCGTCCACACACACAACTTTGTTGGGAATAAAAAGTGTGGCAAACTTCTGGTTGAAGTGGTTTATGAGGGGCTGAATTTTGTAGAGCCGGTCAAATTCAGGGGGGTCACCCCTGTCGACGACTGAGTTAATTGTCACTGAAGTGCATGAACCGCAAAATCTGCTCGTATCGTGCCCTGGACATGCAAGCAGAGAACACGGGCATATGGTGAATTGGGTGAGTGGACCAATATGGCCACAATAAAGTTTTTTTAGTTATGCTCATGAGGAAGGAAAGGCCCAGAAAGGTCTTAAATTCTGGAACCGTGAATGGTTTCCAGTCTCTGGCAAGTATCAAATGGGGATTAGTGGCGGTGAATTCACTAGCATACAAATTGCTTTGGTCCACTATAGATCTATAGAGATCTTCCGTGAAATACAGCGAATAAAAATCAATGGCCGTAAAATCAGCTGTATTCACCATGATTCCGGGTTGGGCAGTGAATGGGGGAAGTATGGACGCTGCATCAGTGGGGGGTTGCCAATCAGGGTTTGCAAGCGTGTCAGGAAGGGCACTATGGGTTCTGTGGGCCTGTGTTCTTCTTCTTTGTGGCTGCGGGACATTACTCCTGCTAGCCACACCAGCTTGAACTGCACTTATGGGACTCGCCACGTCATCACGTGATACTGCAGTGCTGGTTCGTCTACGTCCAGGGGGTACTAGGCCGCTGGTGCTTGCCAGGTCACCAGAATGGGTAGCGGTGCTAGTACTGCCTCTCTGCTGCATACGAGAGCCCTGCGATTCATGCACATCAGCAACAGCAGAACGGGGTCTGGTACACCTGGCTCTAGCAGGGACCACAACTCCGTCGTCAGAGCTATCTGTTAGGGTGCTGCTGCTGTCTACAGGTTCATATGCTGAGCCTGATTCTGACAGTGGAACTTCCCCATCACTCTCATCTGTCATACTCAGCATATTGTAGGCCTCTTTGCTAGTGTACGTGTGGCCAGACATTTTGGACTTTTCTAAATTTGAAACGTACACTAGCATGACTCACAGGCAAAAAAAGCACACCTGGTTGTCAGAGCCTGTTTCAAACGCTTCCAAATTCACTGTCAGAATTCGCAGGGATCGGGCGTGATCTCTACGAAGGCTGCAGATATGTGTGTTGTGTTTTGTAAGTGACAGCGATCTATTGATCTTGCACTTGGGTGGGCTGGGCGGAGGGGCTAAACGCAGGTGCTAGCAGTTATCTGGGCTGATACTGCTAACACTAAGTTTTTTAGAACACTATACTAGTGGGGACGCTAAAATAGATCTGATCAGATCGCAGATATTGATCTGATCAGATACTACAATAATATCTAACACCTACCTAATGTGCATGTGTGCGTGTCAGAGTACCTCGCTAACTGGCCCTGCCTGGCGTTTACGATGACCCTAACGCACACTAAAACCTAACTGGGGTCACCGCCGAGCGATCGGGGGTTAAAACCTATAAAAGGTAAATAAAATAATATACGGCGGGTAATCTAATTGAAAAAAAAAAACAGCTAGCTAGCTAGCGTCACCCGTGACACTTATACGGTGATCACAGGGGACAGGGGGCAATGAAGGGGTTAAAAACTTTATTGGGGCGGCAAGGCGGGGTATTTACACCTAACTAGGCCTACCAGTAACCTACCCTAACACTGATTAGTATCACAATGGTCACAAGTACAGCGATCGGTAAAAATCAGATCGCTGCACTATATGACACTGTGACAGGGAGTGAAAGGGTTAACTGGGGGGCGATCAGGGGGCGATCAAGGGGTTAAATGTGCCTAACTGTCCTGGTGTCAGTGTGGTGTTGGTGCAACTCAAGTTTCTGATGCCCTTTCTTCCTTGCTGAAACCGAAAAGGGCTTCAGGGAGGAAGTGGAGCTTACTTCCTCTGCCTCTGTTTACATTACAGAGGCAGAGAAGCCCTATCATTGGCAGGACCGATCGGTCCTGTGTCGAATGGCGCTGTAGTGCCCGCGACTGGAGCGCACGCGTGCTCATGGCTCGTGATCGCGGCCGCCATCATATGACGGGGGTTTGCGATATCGAACCACCTTGTCGCCGTCAACCTGCGGTTGGCGGTCGGCAAGTGGTTAAATACCCAGTGGGTAAAAAATTCAGATCTACAATATAAATAGCAATTACCTGTAAGTTTTTTATGCCTTTTAAATGAGGCTTCATTCATTGTATACAAAACCTAAGAAAGTAGGATTGATGACTACATTATTTTGTTCTGTATCTTCTTCTGTATCTTCTGTATGCACTAAATTTCTTTACTCTTCCATAGCTCATTTTTCCTAACATCAGCAACATACATTTCTTATGACACCTTGTAAAAAAAAAACTTCAGCTTGCTTCCTGCTTCCCAGTAGATTACCTCCATAAAAGGATCGACAGTGCTTTTACTATAATGTGAAATGCACTAAGCTCCCTCTAAATTAAAGAAGCACTACCATAGACATCTTCAGTACTTTGAAGACTAAAGTAACAAAAAGCCCTATACTGAAGAAGAAAAGGATTTGTACTGTCATTTTAAATCAAAATTTTACAAGCGACTGAACTATGTGTTTCCCATTAGGATAAGATCCCTGCAGTGTCCTATAGGTAATTTCAACATTGCTCTAACATTATAACATTGCTTTTGTTTAAGTAGCCCCACAGACTGTTTCCTACACACAACACTAAAAATTATGCAACATTTTCTCAGGGTCTTAAAACTTAATGGATATCCTGTGACGTCCCTAGAATAGGATTACCCTTTGTGTATCAAGTCAGCGAACATTTTAAAACTAAATTTTACTGTCATGTTTAGGAAAAGAAGAAGTCATATCCCGAAAAACAATGAAATCAGAAGTTTCATGACTTCTACAGATACCATCACGAAGAAATTAAATCTCCCTCGAATCACGTAAAGTGTAATATCATTTTCGTGACAGCTAGGAAAATACCTCCATTAGATGACCCTTCGTCCTTCGTTCGACTTCAAAAAAAAAATGTTCCACAGTATTCTTTACAT
>BLSH010171408.1:1739739-1750379 GCA_018402905.1 Glandirana rugosa
GTGGTCCTGTCAATCCGTGTAAATTGGGGAACTAGCGGGGGACTAGCGGGGGGTCAATTGGGAAAGTGAGGGACAGTGTCACAGTATATCACGTCGCTAGACTAAAAATGGCTAGCGACATGAACACTGGGAACACTGTGATTAGTCACAATCCCATCCAATGATCATCCGGATCAATCCACATTTATGGGGCGGAACGGCGGGGTTATTTCAAAAATTGGGGAAGTAACGGGGCAGTGGACACTAGTGGCATATTCACAGTGCCCACTGCGATCGATCGATCGACAAAACAAAAAAAAGTTAGTCTAATGGGCGGCATATAATAAAATAAATGGAAAATATCCAAAATTGGGGGGTAGCGAGCCGCCACTGGGGTCAATCCAAAATCACCTGCCTGGCGTTTACGATGACCCTAACGCACACTAAAACCTAACTGGGGTCACCGCCGAGCGATGGGGGGTTAAAACCTATAAAAGGTAAATAAAATAATATACGGCGGGTAATCTGATTGAAAAAAAACAAAACAGCTAGCTAGCTAGCGTCACCCGTGACACTTATACGGTGATCACAGGTGACGGGGCAATGAAGGGGTTAAAAACTTTATTGGGGCGGCAAGGCGGGGTATTTACACCTAACTAGGCCTACTAGTAACCTACCCTAACACTGATTAGTGTCACAAGGGTCACAAGTACAGCGATCGGTAAAAATCAGATCGCTGCACTATATGACACTGTGACAGGGAGTGAAAGGGTTAACTGGGGGGCGATCAGGGGGCGATCAAGGGGTTAAATGTGCCTAACTGTCCTGGTGTCAGTGGGGTGTTGGTGCAACTCACCTTTCTGATGCTCTTTCTTCCTCGCTGAAACCGAAAAGGGCTTCAGGGAGGAAGTGGAGCTTACTTCCTCTGCCTCTGTTTACATTACAGAGGCAGAGAAGCCCTATCATTGGCAGGACCGATCGGAAGGTCCAGGCCAAAAATCATTGGCCTGGCCCTGTAGAGTGATCGGTCCCGTGTCGATGGCGCTGTAGTGCCCGCGACTGGAGCGCGCGCGCGCTCATGGCTCATGATCGCGGCCGCCATCATATGACGGGGGTTTGCGATATCGAACCACCTTGTCGCCGTCAACCTGCGGTTGGTGGTCGGCAAGTGGTTAAATACCCAGTGGGTAAAAAATTCAGATCTACAATATAAATAGCAATTACCTGTAAGTTTTTTATGCCTTTTAAATGAGGCTTCATTCATTGTATACAAAACCTAAGAAAGTAGGATTGATGACTACATTATTTTGTTCTGTATCTTCTGTATGCACTAAATTTCTTTACTCTTCCATAGCTCATTTTTCCTAACATCAGCAACATACATTTCTTATGACACCTTGTAAAAAAAAACTTCAGCTTGCTTCCTGCTTCCCAGTAGATTACCTCCGTAAAAGGATCGACAGTGCTTTTACTATAATGTGAAATGCACTAAGCTCCCTCTAAATTAAAGAAGCACTACCATAGACATCTTCAGTACTTTGAAGACTAAAGTAACAAAAAGCCCTATACTGAAGAAGAAAAGGATTTGTACTGTCATTTTAAATCAAAATTTTACAAGCGACTGAACTATGTGTTTCCCATTAGGATAAGATCCCTGCAGTGTCCTATAGGTTATTTCAACATTGCTCTAACATTATAACATTGCTTTTGTTTAAGTAGCCCCACAGACTGTTTCCTACACACAACACTAAAAATTATGCAACATTTTCTCAGGGTCTTAAAACCCAAAGGAAATGGACCAGGAATGATGGATGAAGGTGTGAAATATATTTGTCACTCCATTGGGAAAGGAATTAATCAAGTGTCAAAACTGCTAAAGACTGCAGGGAAGCCTTGAGAGGGGAACAAGCCAATATGCTGAAAACATCTCGGACATTTCCTGATTGTGGTATGGGACTGGAGTGTTGAAGGTAAGGACACCACTCCGCTCTATTCATCGAGGAGTACATACAGATACAAGATACACAAGCTGAGTATTGTTAAAATGCATCTTATGTAATGTGATTTAGATATACTAGTATGTTTAGTCAGGCTTTAGTGATTTAACTGTACAAGATTATTTAAAAGTGCCATGTTTTATCACACATACACATTCACAGGTTCACAATCTCTCACATTCATAATTATAATGCAATGAAAAATGAACTCATTATTTTACTTTATGTAGTTTGATGAGAAGCAAGTGATGGTTGGCTAAACAAAAAAGCAAGCATTATGCAGGCAGCAGGATCGCCTCCTAAACACCTGGAAGCTGATGCTTAACTGCCCTCTGAAAAGCCATCCATCACAGTCTGTCCCTGTGTGAACCTGCTAGGTACAGGAATCCAAGTGAAGGAACCTCACAAATTTTATACACAAGGATAGTGTCTGGTGTATTAATTTAAAGCTTAACTACATGCAGATTATTTTTACAGACAAATTATTGTAGTTCTGTACCCATCAATACATTCTTACATTTATTTTTTTTTTAAATACAAGCAGTTTAACCACTTCAATGCCAGGCACTTTCCCCCCTTCCCGCCCAGACCAACTTTCAGCTCTGTTACATTTTAAATGACAATTGCGCAGTCGTGCTACACTGTACCCAAATTAAATTATAATTTTTTCCCCACAAATATTGCGCTACAAATAAAAAAAGATTTTGAAAAAAAGTTTTTCTTTGTTTCTGTCGCAAAACTTTTTAAATAAGTAAGTTTTCTGCTTCACTGATGGGCACTGATGAGGTGTCACTAATGGGCACTGATGAGGTGGCACTGATGGGCACTGATAGGTGGCACTGATATGCAGCACTGATGGGCACTGATAGGTGGCACTTATGGGCTCTGATAGATGGCACTGATGGGCACTAATAGGTGGCACTGGTGGGCATTGATAGGTGGCACTGGTTAGTACTGATAGGTGGCACTGGTGGGCACTGATACGTGGCACTGACAGATAACACTGTTAGGAATGCACTGGCAGGTATCACATATGGGCACAGTGCCATCCCTATAGTGCACTGTATGCCCCTTTCCTGGTGGTCTAGGATGGGCTCACTGGTGGTCCCTGGGTGGCCTCTTGTTGGCCTCTAGGCGGGCTCCTTGGTGGTCCCTGGACAGGCTCCCTGGTGGTCCCTGGGCGGGCTACCTGGTGGTCCTGGGTGGCGATCCTGGGGGGCTGCACTGATAAACAATCAGCGCAGACCCCCCCATCAGAAGAGCTGCCGATCGGCTCTTCCTATTTACACTGTGATCAGCCGTGATACCTCAGTATCCATATTCTTTATCTTTTAATCTTTGCTGATGCTTTAGGCTGATGCCATGACTGCTCCCCCATGTTTCCTGTTTCAGGGTGGTGCCTTTCTCTTGCAGCATCCTTTGGAGTCACAGTTTGCAGAACAGTAGTTCAGTTTGTCCCGGTTTTAGTTAAAGTGACACACACAGTTTCCAGATGTTTGCAGAACAGTAGTTCAGTTTGTCCCGGTTTTAGTTAAAGTGACACACACAGTTTCCAGATGTTTGCAGAACAGTAGTTCAGTTTGTCCCGGTTTTAGTTAAAGGGGGACACACAGTTTCCAGATGTTTGCAGAACAGTGATATGGGTTCTCCCGGTTTATTTATACTTTATTGACACAGTTTGAAGATGATTTTAGAACAGTTATATGGCTTCTACTGTTAATTAATGCTTTTCAGACCCAGTTTGAAGATGGTCCACATCCACCTCCATTTTTTATTTTTTTATGTTTTTATTTTTTTTAAATGCTTTTAGTTATTTCCCTGTCCCCATTTCTTTGTAGGGCACTTGTCCCACCCTTACCCCCATTTCCTTCCTTTTTCAGACCTCTAGGACTTTCCAGGACTTTTTTACAGCCATTTTTGTGCCTAAAAGTTCGGGTCCCCATTGATTTCAATGGGGTTCGGGGTCCGGGACAAAGTTCGGGTTCTGTCCGGATCCGAACCCGGTCTTTGTCCCGAAGTTCGGCCGAACCAGCAGAACCCGGACTTCCAGAAGTTCGCTCAACTCTATTAAGGACTAGGTTTCCCTTGAGTCAGAGATGAGTCCAATTCCTCTACGGTTCTCACCCTGGATTCCATGGTCCAGCTGTCCCCGGGTGCTTAAAAATCCCCCCCTGATCGGAGGCACCTTAGCAATATTCCACTCCGTAATCTATCACAAAAAAAATTTCATCAGACTTATGCCCTCTCACCCCCCCTAAGGAAAAACCCAGACCTTTCTCCAGGATATAATAATCCTTACCTTAAGTCATCATCACCCAAGCGACTGGCTCTAGCAGGAAATTGTTTTGAGGCAGGCCGCATAATACAATTCAATTCATTAGAAGTGGATCTAAACATACCACACCTAAACTTCTGGTCCTATCGACAAATTCATAGCTACATCACAGACCACTCAAAAAAACACAACCTTATGAGATCACTCACAGAATTGGAGTCAGTCTACCTCTGTCTCTTACTCATGGCTGCAGAACTCAGTGACCCCCGTACATTGATAAGTTCAAGGCGAGCTGGTCGGCAGATCTTAATATGGAAATTTCTGATGCCCAATGGGCCAAGGCCTGCATCCTAGCCCACAAATGCTCATTACGCACCACCGCGGAAACAGCAAAGGAGCACCCGGACTGAGTGCTTTTCCTAACATTGCCCCCCCAAGGGGCAGCCTCCGGATGCCTTGCCAGGTGCCGCCATCCTGGTGGTTTCTACTGAAGGCCTGGATTAATCTAGGTGCATGGATGTTCCCTTCTGACTGCCAAGAGTTTTCTTCAGGACCATACCCTTTTCACTTTATCAGGTACTGGGTAGATCCAGCCCTCCTCCAACAGTCCAAAATGGCTTCCACCTCAAACTCCTCCTCTCTGTTTACCAGAATTGGATCTGGCGGGCCTGTCCTCTGTCTTGGGAATGAGTCGGGGACCACGGGTTTCAGTAGTGAAACATGGAAGACTGGGTGGATCCGTAGGGAAGAGGGAAGATCCAATTCGAATGCCACCCTGTTGATTTTCCTCCTGATTGAAAATGGGCCCATGAATCTTGGGCCTAGCTTCTTTGAGGGACAAGCAAGCTTAAGATTCCTGGTAAACAACCAGATGCAATCACCCGGCTGTAACTCTAACTTCTCCCGCCTTCTTTTGTCAAAAGCTTCTTTGTTCAGTTCCTGAGTCCTTGGTAGGTTCTCCTGCAGGAATTTGCTGTTTGTCTGAAGGAAGCTTGTGATATCCTGTGCTGCAGGAATGCGGCTCTCGGTGTTCAGCTCAGGCAAGAATGTGGGGTGAAACCCATAATTGGCCCAGAATGGAGACTGATGGGTGGCCGAGTGGATGGTGTTATTGTAAGCAAACTCGGCCAGCGGTAGCAGTGCAACCCAATAGTTTTGAGAGAATGATGAAAAGCAGTGCAAGTACTGTTCTAAAGTCTGGTTCGTTCTCTCTGTCTGGCCATTAGTCTGCGGGTGATAAGCAGATGAGAATGCAAGCTCAATTTCCAAAGCTGCACACAGAGCCTTCCAGAATTTAGACGTGAATTGGACCCCGCGATTGGATACAATATTGCTAGGTATTCCGTGCAGCCCGACTATTTCTTTAATGAAGGTATTAGCCGTCTCTGCC
Organism: Glandirana rugosa; assembly: GCA_018402905.1. Taxonomy (NCBI): domain Eukaryota; kingdom Metazoa; phylum Chordata; class Amphibia; order Anura; family Ranidae; genus Glandirana; species Glandirana rugosa. The sequence continues at coordinate 1,745,381 of BLSH010171408.1, forward strand.
GCTGTAGGGGTCCCCTTCATCGGTAGGAAATGTGCCATCTTCGTCATGCAGTCCATGACCGCGAAGATGGTGGAGTATCCTTTCGATGGGGGCAATTCTACAAAAAAGTCCATAGCCAGTTGCAACCATGGATGCTCGGGTACCGGAAGAGGGTTCAGAAGGCCCCAGGCTTTGGCCTTATCAGTTTTACTCCGAGCACAAATGGGACAGCCACTGACATATTTCTTGCAGTCTTTTGTAACATTCGGACACCAAAAGGATCGGGAGAGAAGCTCGGCTGTTTTCTGTGAGCCAAAGTGTCCGGCCAATTTGTGGTCGTGGCAGAGACCTAGGATCCTGAGGCGTAGGCTTACCGGAACAAACAGTTTGTGTCCGAACCACCATAGGCCATCCTTGACGGTCAGTCTGGTGTCGCTGGGGTTAGAGGATCCGGCCAGGTCTAGCCGTATTTGGGACAACACGTCCTCGTTGGTCAGCAGGAAGTTCCTTGCCGGGAATATGGTGTCAGGTGGAGCAGCATTTCCTGGCTCAGAGAACATCCTGGAGAGAGCGTCAGGCTTGCTGTTTTTTGATCCTGGCCGGTAAGTCAGGTGGAAGTGGAACCTGGAGAATAAGAGGGCCCAGTGGGCCTGCCGGGGTCTCAGTCTCTTGGCCATTCTGAGGTACTCCAGGTTCTTGTAGTCCGTGTAAATAAGAGTAGGGTGTGCTGCTCCCTCAAGCAAGTACCGCCATTCCTCTAGAGCCGACTTGATGGCCAGCAGTTCCCTAACTCCCAAGTTGTAGTTCCTCTCTGGTGCCGACAGCTTGCAGGAGAAGAAAGCTACTGGGTGGAGCAAGGCCTTGGTGCCTTGGTGCCTTGGCGCTGGGAGAGGATGACCCCTGCTGCGGTTTCTGAAGCGTCCACCTCAAGGACGTACGGTAGTGCCGGGTCTGGGTGCTTCAGGATGGGAGTGGAGGTGAACAGGGACTTGAGTTTCTGGAAGGCGGTTTGGGCTTCGGGGGACCAACAGAACCAGACATTCTGTTTGGTCAACTGCGTGATTGGTTCCACGATGGCTGAGAAGCCTTTGATGAACTTTCTATAAAAGTTTCCGAAGCCCACAAACCTCTGAACTCCCTTTCTGTCTGTCGTGCGGGCCATTCCAGAATAGTGGAGACTTTTTGAGGGTCCATATGGATGCCTGTAACAGAGATGATCAGTCCCAGAAAATGCATGCTAGGTTGCTCAAGGGAACACTTCTCTGCTTTCGGGTACAGGCCATGTTGCCGGAGCTGACCCAGAACTTTGGTGACATGGATACGGTGCTCCTTGAGGGAAGAGGAGAAGATTAAACTATCATCCAAATAGATGATCACGAAGAGGTTGAGGAAGTGCCGGAATATATCATTTACGGAATGCTGAAAGGTCACAGGGACGTTACATAGACCAAAGAGCATCACCAGGTATTCGTAATGACCAAAGCGGGTGCGGAATGCTGTCTTCCATTAGTCTCCTTCCCGGAATGAGGTTGTAGGCTACCCGCAAGTCAAGCTTAGTGAAAATGGTTGCTACCCCTAACCTCTGAAACAATTCCGGGACCAAGAGTAGAGGGTACCGGTTTTTGATAGTCACCCGGTTGAGTTCCCGGTAGTCTATGCACGGCCTGAGTGATTGATCCTTCTCCACGAAGAATATGCCAGCCCCAGCAGGAGACGTAGAGGGTTGGATGAACCCTTTCTCTAAGTTCTCATTGAGGTAGGCCTTGAGGGCCGCTAATTTGGGTTCAGAGAGGGGATAAATCCTTCCAAAGGGCACTTCAGCCCCAGGCAAAAGTTCAATGGGGCAGTAGTAGGGTCTATGCGGAGGTAGTTTGTCAGCCCCTTTTTACTGAAGACATCCAGGAATGAATGGTAGACTGGAGGAAGGAGGGAACAGATGTCAGGTTCATTATCAGAGTCTAGGCAGAGTAGTGGGGGAACTGCTTCCCCTCTGGAGGTTAGATAATGCTGTTGGCAGTAGGGTGACTGGAATTGTGTGCCCGAAACCATGGTAGACCCAAAATAATGGGACAGAGGGGAGAGGCAATGGCATCTAGCCACAAGAGTTCTTAATGTCCTTCCGGTGTAGAGGCAGGAAGAGGGACAGTCTCATGGGTGACGATTCTGGATTTAATATGAGAGCCGTCTGCCAATTTGATCACCATCTTGTGGGACTTCGGTTGTAGTGGGATGCAGTGCAGTGCTGCGAAGTCCTGATCAACGAAGCAACTGCACACTCTGGAATCAAGGATGGCTGGGACCGAGGTATTCCCTCTGGGAAGCTGCAAGGCAAGGAGAAGAGTGAAGTAAGCAGTAGGACTGGAAGAGCCAGGCAAACCACTCTGGGTAGCTGAGGAGCACTTACCGCACTTGGCGGGCACATCCTGACCACATGGCTTGGTTCGCCACAATACAGGCATAGGTTCATGGAGAGGCGCCACTGTCTTTCTTCTGTGGTGAGGAATGGGCATAGCAGCCCGATCTGCATAGGCTCTGGGGAGTCCTGTGGAGAGGAGGAGGAGGTAGCTGGGCAGGGTTCGGATAGTCCCATGCGGAATTGAAAGCATAGAGCAGCACTATTCCAGGCTGTGTCGGCGCTCCAGAGCCAGAATTCTGAAACATAGTCCTCCACTGGGCGGCGACCCTGCTGGAGTGCGTGCAGGGCGGCCTTGGCCGTAGCAGCCTGGTGGGGGTCCTCATAAAGTTGCGCCATGGCTTGAAGCAACAAGGCCGATGTAGTGGCCTCTGGAGCATTTTGTTCCCACAGTCTATGGGACCAGGCCTGGGGCTCATCCTGCAGCAAAGAAATGATGAAGCCCACCTTAGTGGCTTTGAGGGAGAAGCTGAAGTCCAAAATAAAGTTCACACGCAGTCCGGAAGGCCCGGAACTTGGGTCAGTCCCCGGAAAACATGTCGGGCAAAGGAACCTTGGGCTCTGAAGGCAGGGACACGATTGTACGGCCTGCAGCTGGAGCAGCTCCAGTGGTTGGGGAAGCTGATAGCTCTTGTACCCATTCCTCCAAGCGGGTATAGCCCTCTTGTAGATTCTTGACTGCTTGTGTAAGACCCGCAAGGTGTGCACACAGATCGTCCATGGCGGAGCGGGTTCCCTGTGCAAACTCAGTCATGGCTGTCCGTTACTGTCACGGTCCTGGCGGTGGAGTCTGTCTTGTGCAGAGAACAACCGCTCTTGCGCACCCAATTCAAGGACCCCTGGTAGAGCAGACAGGAAGTCCAAGAGTGCTGGATGGTCACTGGTGATGGAGCGTGCATCGGGCACGAGAGTGATTCCAATACTGTGTGTTCTGTTTCATACTGTAGTAACATCAGATGGCGACTTGCTGTCTGCTGTTCGAATAAAATTATTTCAGCCTAAATGATTCTCAGCCATTCAGGAGAAGCCTTGTATTTTTGCATTGAATACAAGGCTTCTTCTGATTGGCTGAAGTGGATATTGTGATGTCATCCGGCAGTAGTTGGGAAGTTGCCTGTACTGCCGTGGAACACAGTGCTGCTATACTGTATATAGCTGATGGACGATAGTAAGATACAGCATATGCAACACTAAAATCTCTTAGTAATTGAAATCATTTGTTTGGGCCAGGTTGGCCCAAATTATCTATTTAAAATGGAAGGAAACCTGGACTTTAGCTTTTAAAGCCTTACTCTAGTCAAAGATTTTGAAATTTTGAATAGCATGGGGTACAGTGGAATTCCAGGCTAAACCTAATGTTCTTTCTCCCCTCCTTACAACCTATGCTGACTATCCTGTGTAAAATCTGTGTGTTCTCAGTCTGCCTTGTGATCCCCTGTGTCATCCAGTGGTGGTTGCAGGGGAGAGGAGAGAGCGCTCGACAAAGGCTGGTAAAGCCTGGAGCCTGAGCGATTGTCACCAATAGGTTTCAATGGCCCAGCCATTGTCTGCACTCCCTCCTTTCCCCTGCTGCCACTGCTGACTGACACAGGCAGCAGAATTAGGTTAAACAAGCATATGCATCTTTCTTACACAGGATAGTCAGCATAGGTGTTGGGAGAGAGTATTTTAAGATTAGTTGGGTTTAACCTGGAATTCTACTTTAATCGTTATCAGATTGTGGAGATTTGCACTCCCTGCGACACTCATACAAGAAATAGGGGAAACCAAAAACATTTTTAAGGGATCTAACTCTTCCTTATTCTATTAACCACTTGACCACTGGGCACTTAAACACCCTTCCTAACCAGACCAATTTTCAGCTTTCAGCGCTCTCACATTTTGAATGACAATTACTCAGTCATGCAACATTGTACCCATATGAAATTTGCGTCCTTTTTTTCACACAAATAGAGCTTTCTTTTGGTGGTATTTAATCATCGCTGGCTTTTTTATTTTTTGCGCTATAATTAAAAAAAGACCGAAAATTTTGTAAAAAAAATTATTTTTCTTTGTTTCGGTTATAAAATTTTGCAAATTAGTAATTTTTCTTCATAAAGCTTGGTCAAAATTTATACTGCTATATATCTTTGGTAAAAAAAAAAAACAAATTTGTGTATATTATTTGGTCTTTGTGAAAGTTATAGAGTCTACAAGCTATGGTGCCAATCACTGAAAATTGATCACACTTGATATATTGACGGCCTATCTCATTTCTTGAGACCCTAACAAGCCAGGAAAGTACAAATACCCCCCAAATGACCCCTTTTTGGAAAGTAGGCATTCCAAGGTATTTAGTAAGAGGCATGGTGAATTTTTTTAAGTTGTAATTTTTTCCCACAATTCTTTGCAAAATGAAGTTTTTTTTTTTTGTTTTGTTTTTTCACAAAATTGTCATATGTTAACAGGTTATTTCTCACACCCAGCATATGCATACCACAAATTACACCCCAAAATACATTCTACTACTCATCCCGAGTATGGCGATACCACATGTGTGACACTTTTACACAGCCTGGCCACATACAGAGGCCTAACATGCAGGGAGCACCATCAGGCGTTCTAAGG
>BLSH010171408.1:1751166-1763102 GCA_018402905.1 Glandirana rugosa
GTAGGTACGAGTGGGTAGGTAGGTAGGTACGAGTGGGTGTGGGTGAGCATGGATGGATGGATGGGTGAGCATGGATGGATGGCTAGGTGAGTACGGTTGGGTGGGTGAGCATGGATGGATGGATGGATGGGTGAGCATGGATGGATGGATGGATGGGTGAGCATGGATGGATGGATGGGTGAGCATGGATGGATGGGTGAGCATGGCTGTGTGAGGATGGATGGATTGATGGATGGGTGGCTGAGCATGGATGGGCTAAGAATGGGGGGTGTGGATGGATGGGGTGGATGGCTGGGTGGGTGCTTGATGGATGGTGGGGGTTGGTAACTGTCATTTAGCAGTGCTGTGGGCATTACACATCGCCCACAGCACTGCACAGGTCTTTCCTCCCCCTCTCTCCTCTCACAATGCACCGATCAGTGCGGAGAGGAGAGAGAAAAGCCGGCGGAAGCGCCGGCTTGTTGACATGCTCACAGCGGCCATTCACCGCGATCCATGATCAGTCGGGTCCCCCGGACCCGACGGTCACGGATGTTCCCGTGTGCGCGCCCCAGGGGGCACGCGGGAAGCGCGATTCTGGAGGACGTCCATGGACGTCCTGTCAGAATAACCCGACCGCGCTGTGGACGTCTTTTGTCTATAGCGCGGTCGGGAAGTGGTTAAAATAGGTTTTTGCCAGTGTCTCTGTTGGAGAGATAAACCATGACTTCCTGTGTTTACAGGAAATCTCTCCACAAAGGACACAGACAGAAATAAAACCTCAAAAGAGAAAGAGATCCACATAGATGCCCTATGGGTGAGCACACTATTTTTTCTTAGACATTTCAGCCCCGAAAGGATTTGCCCCCTTCCTGACCGGGCCATTTTTTGCGATGCAATCGTGAAACACTGTACCCAAACAAAATGTATGTCCTTTTTTTACCCACAAATAGAGCGTTCTTTTGGTAGTATTTGATCACCTCTGCTGTTTTTATTTTTTGCGCTATAAACAAAAACAAAGTAACAATTTTGAAAAAAAACAAAAAACATTTGTTTACTTTTTGCTATAATAGATAGATATACAAATGTTAGAGAAAATTGAGTACTGTTGAGTACTGCCTGTGATACTTTTTTTGCACTAACATACAATTTTTCAGGGCAAGCTTTCGGGGTATGTCCCCTTCTTTAAGGTCCAAGCGGTACTGATTCACAAAAGTTTTAGCCGAATGTTAAAAAAAGAAGGAAAAAAAGAGAAAAAAATCTCTGAGGGAAAGGAAAAAAAATAAACAAACACAAATCAATGTATAATGATGTGAAACAGTACCGCTTAGACCTTGAAGAAGGGGACACACCCCGAAAGCTTGTCCTGAAAAATTGTATGTTAGTGCAAAAAAGTATCATGGACAGTACTCAACCGTACTCAATTTTCTCTAACATTTGTACTATAAAATGTATTTTTATGATAATATTGTGTATGTGCTCACCTCAGTGACAGCCCTGAATCTTGAAAAGTCCTGTTGCTCTTCGGCCTCAGACAGGTCTAATTGTTCTGCCTATATACAATAGTAGGATGTGGATGTAGGTAGCTGTCCCTGGAACTCGAAAAAGATTTGAATGCGTCTTCAAAATGAAATACAATGTACAGGCGGTCCTCGGGTTACAAACATCCAACTTACAAACGACTCCTTCTTACAAACTGAGGTAGATAACAGGAAGTGAGAGTACATCTACCCCTAGGAAGGGAAATTCACTCCTGTAAGAGTTGTCATGGGAAAAGGTGTGTTTCCACAACAACCCAAAATTTTCAAAATTCATAGGGACAGAAAGTGAGGTAAAATCTTCTAAACAGAAGCACAGACAGCAAACAAACCTTACAGGGGTGTTACCCCTTCCCTATGCTATCCAAGAAACTTAAAGATATATATTTTTTGGCTGAAGCTACACTTAAAAAATATACCTGTTCTGACTTACAAACAAATAGTTCATATAAAAACGGAACTCATCAAAAACACACATGCAGCAATGCAGCAATGCATCTGGAACACAGAAATTGTAGTATGAACTGGCCCTTATGTTTACCTATGTAAGCAGTGTAGAAGATATAAACAATGTAGGCAGAGGCGTAACTAGAACCTTCAGGGCCCGGTGCAAGAAAATATGAAGGGCCCCCTCTGACCCCTGGCCAGGGCCCTTCCCTCTTTGCACTGATCCTGGGGCCCTTTACTCCTGTCACAGGTCCCTTTATTACGATCCCACCGAATAAACGAATAGTTGTGTACCGACCCTCCCATTTATGAATGAAATGAAGTATAGTAAAAACAGTTTACTATGCTTCAGTTATGAGTGAATAAATTGGTACCAATCTCTGACTCTGTCCAATCAGAAAAGGAAGGAGCCAGTAAATGACAAATTTACCAACCCATTCCCATCTCTCCATCATGACACATCTTCTACAGCAGCTGGCAAGAGAGAGGAGGGGGGAAGACAGCAGCTCTGTGGGGGGGACCAGGGAAGCACACAGGTACCCTGGGAACAGCAGAAGGCAAGTACACTGTATAGGAGGGGCATTGGGGGCAGCATATTGAGGAACCAATCTCCTCCATTAGGAGGAAAATGGAGGAGATTGGTTCCTCTAAATGCCGCTCCGCCATCCCTCCTATCCAGGTGTACAACCTGGAGCACGGGGCCCGGTTGCAATTGCAACCCCTGCAACCCCTGTAGTTACACCCCTGAATGTAGGCCATTTATAAAGGTGTAATTTCTGAAAATTTGAAGTTTTTTTTAGTAATCATGGAATTCACATACTGTATATCTTTTGTACAGTGTGCTTGATATATTTTCAGAAAAGACTATTACAACTCTCATCGTCTTTGACCAGTCTGTGGCTACTGCAAAGATATAACAGTCAACTTGTGGAAGTTGTTAACTGTTCTCTATAATGATGATTGGAAAGAGTGTTTCGGGCATATATATATTGAGTAGCATGCATTGAAAAGACTAATGACACCATTTACTATTGCTAATTATGTTCATAATCTTATTGGTGATTAAAGCACACTCATAAATTAAGATAAATTTATAACAGATAAACTAGGAGTTGGCACCCATCTCTTGAGCTTGTGGTAAATAAATTGAAGAAGAGACTCTTCTGTCACCTTGAAAGTGACGGCTCACTGCTTGTAATCAATCAAATGATTTATACATTGTAAAGTTTCTCTCTCTTTGCTCGCTGACAGTAACAGAGTTCATTTCTTCTCGCTTTGGCAGGACACATCCAAACTATAGCCGGTACTGCAGCTGCTACACTGTGATTACATAGAAACACAAGAGTGCAATTATACAGTCATAATCACTTTATGTCATTTATTTACCTAAATAGGGTGGTGTGTTGGAATAGGTTTTGTTCAATTGTTAACATTTAAATAATTTACATCTTTTACAAATGTTTGTGTTTTAAAAGTTGAGAACTAAAAGAAATATGTTTTCAAAATGGTGGTTTTAAAATATATCTTCTTATTGCTAGTCTCAGATGACCTTAATCTCTATCACACTGCTCAGCTGTATAATGGGATAATATGTCAGGTGATAAATTAGAGCCATTGCAGTATAATAGGTGGTAGACCCAGTAAAATATGAATAGGCACACTTAACATTTATGGAAAAAAATGACCAGCCCTCTACATATTTCAGTGTATCTTTCAAGGGCAATCAACAAGTTGATTATGAAATAAAACACACCTATACACCTAACCTTGGCTGCATCTTTACTTAATTTCCTCGTTGCCATTGTTGACAACTTAATCTATGCTGGTATGTCCCATTTGGAAACAGGTGGCTTCATTGTTTACCTTTTTATCTTGGTATATCCCATCCTGCATTCTTTCTATGAGTTCATTGTCTTCTTATCATTGTATCATGTTACTGTAGGATGCCCAGTTTACACAAAATAAATCTCAATGATATAAGTGCAAGTGGGTGCACAAGAACAGATGATTTCAGAAAGTAATGCGTATACCATGGTTGTTCGACCTGTGGCCATATAGCTGTTGTGGAACTACAATTCCCATCATGCCTTTGGGAGTCATGCTTGTAACTGTCAGCTATGCAATGGTAGTCCTGCAGCAGCTGGAGGGCCACAGGTTGAGCACCCCTGGCGTATACACTCAAAATTTATTTTCCATAATAGCAGCAATTGTTAGGATTGTTATTTCACAACTATTTTATGATAGTTGTACTTTAAAAGAATGCTAAACATCATAGGCGTGTGCAGGGGTGTGCCAGGTGTGTCTGGGCACACCCTAATCACTCTGTGTGGTGCAAATTCCCCCACTACCCAGGCCCCCCCACTGCATTCCCGGTTTCATTTAAAGTGACACACAGACTTTAAATAAGTTTGCAGAACAGATGTGCACTTATTCCCGGTTTCATTTAAAGTGACACACAGACTTTAAATAAGTTTGCAGAACAGATATTCACTTATTCCCGGTTTCATTTAAAGTGACACACACATTTTGCAGAACAGTGATATGGGTTCTCCCGGCTTATTTATACTTTTTTGACACAGTTTGAAGATGATTTTAGAACATTTCTATGGCCTCTACTGTTAATTAATACTTTTCAGACCCATTTTGAAGATGATCTCCATTTTTGCTTTTTTTATGTTTTTATTTTTTTTTAAATATTTAAAGTTATTTCCCTGTCCCCATTTCTTTGTAGGTCACTTGTCCCACCCTTACCCCCATTTCCTTCCTTTTGCAGACCTCTAGGACCTTCCAGGACTATTTTACAGCCATTTTTGTGCCTAAAAGTCCGTGTCCCCATTGATTTCAATGGGGTTCGGGGTCCGGGAAAAAGTTCGGGTTCTGTCCGGACCCGAACCCGGACTTTGTCCCGAAGTTTGGCCAAACCAGCAGAACCTGGACTTCTAGAAGTTCGCTCATCTCTATTTACAACCACTTTAATTTAAAAAATCATCTGAATACCTTACTTAATCATTGCCGTTCAGAGGTCACATAAGCATGGTATAGGTGGAGTTCAAGTTGATTGACAATAGATTTCCCTTTCTTCACACTGTAAAGAGATCTTGAGGAAGTTCTGGCAATCACAGGCTGTGTCACGTCACTCCAGGCTGTGTCTATGGTGTGTATATGCTGGGACTAACAGGGTGGTGAAGCCTCCATCCGTCAACATCTTATATTCTGCCCATAGTGTTTAGCAATATGAGGACATGGAGGAGAACATGGAGGAGGTGGAGGGATAGGAGTGTCATTTACCACTGTGTATACGCCCAAATGTGTGACTCTATAGCCATATGGGCTGCACAGATAAGAAAAAAGGAGCAAATGAACAGTTTAAAAGGGAGGTGAAACTGAATCATGCTCAGTAGATGTCAACAGCAGGTCTACACAATCTCAGGCTTCAGTGGGGACACAGACAAGGAGAAAGGCACAAAGGACAGTGGGATTAACCAGGATTTTTGCAGTCTATAGAAAATAAATGCTCTAGTGGGTGAGTGAGTATAAACACAATGTAATATGGTGTGCATTGACAGTTTATGATGATTTCGTTTTAATGACACTTTAATATAAAGTATGCCCAATAGTATTTAAAAACATACTCCATAGTTCAAGCGTAACTCCACTTTTGTTGAGAAAAAAACATTCTCCCCTGGGTGATCTATGTACATTGCAAGGATTTTAACAAACTTTGTTGCAGATTCCTACCTTTTGCTATTCTGAAGAAATCACTGTTTGTTTTTCTGTGCTTCTCTGCTGAATAGGTCTAATGGGAGTGGTTTAACAATTATCTATCCGCTGTGCAGCTGCAGAGCACCAATGAGGAAATCTGCTGGGCCTGCATCCCTTTAGGCATGTTCCTATTGGGAGTATCTCTCCAAAAATGACATTTTTGTTGCAGGGATTGCCTAAAATTTGACTTGTATCTTAGGCAGACTTCTGTGAAAATTGGCAGGAAATGATGTTTTTGGGGAGTTTTCAGTACACACTCAGTGTACAGAACAACTCCAGGTAGCCATATTGTATTGCATTTTTAGAAAATGACAGCGGCTGCAGATTGAAAAGGAAAAGTAATTTTTAATAACATTCAATTACAATATGACGTGTATCGCAATTGTACACGCTATATTTTTTTTCTTTATTTGCTATTTTTTTCCCAACAAAACTGGAGTTACCCTTTCAGTGGTTTGCCCAAAAAAATAGTTAACAGTGTCCATGAGATTCCTGGAGTAAATGATTTATCATGAATTGTATTTTGTGCCTAACATAAAGATGAGCCATAAACTAAAATTGGAATACAATATCTATACATAAACAATGTTCGTTTAAGTTGTTTTAAAATGTGAACATCTTTGTTCACCATATACTGTATATCAGGGGTAGGCAACCTTTGTGAGGCAGAGATCTACCTGAACAATATTAAAGAGATCAAAGATCACCGGGGTTCGATGCCCCTCCTCCTCTTTTTTTTTTTTTTTTTAAATAAAGTAACTAGCAAGGCCTAACTAAATGGTAATCAAAATTTAGAAAAAGATAGTAATATAAATATCACTGTAAAAATATATACTACCTTAACCACTTCAGGCCCGGAAGGATTCCCCGGTTTAGGACCAGAGCAATTTTGGCGATTCGGCGCTTTGTCACATTTAACTGACAATTGCGCGGTCGTGCAACATTGTACCCAAACGAAATTTGCGTCTTTTTTTCCACAAATAGAGCTTTCTTTTGGTGGTATTTGATCACCTCTGTGTCATTTCTGTTCACCGCTATAAACAAAAAAATTGACAATTTTGCAAAAAAAAAACAATATTTCTTACTTTTTGCTAAAATCCAAATCCAAAAAAAATATATAAAAAAACATTTTATTCATAGGTTTTGGTCGATATATATTCTTCATCTCATATTTTTGGTAAAAAAAAATGCAATCAGCGTCTATTGATTGAATTCCGTAAAATTTGCCGTGTTTACGAATAATGAGAATTCATTTCTGGGGGTTTTTATTTTATTTCTACTAGTAATGGCGGCGATCTGCGATTTTTTAGTGGTACTACGATATTGTGGCGGACATGTTGGACCATTTTAACACTTTTTTGGGACCATTGGCATTCATACAGCGATCGGTGCTATGAAAATGCACTGATTACTGTGTAGATGCCATTGGCAGTGAAGGAGTTAACCTGGAGGGGGGAGCTCTAAGGGTTAACTGTGTTCCCTCAGTGTGTTCTAACTGTATGGGGGCTGGGCTGGCTGGGGGAGGGGAGTGATCACGGCTTCCATATGCAAGAAGCCTGTGATCACAGCCCTTCCCCCTCTGTCAGAACGTAGATCCGTGTTTACATACACAGACCTCCGTTCTCTCACTGCGGGGGAGCCATCGCGGGTAGTGGGCAGAGGTCGAGTCTACCCTGCCCATTCCCTGGCCCCCCAAAACACAGTGAGCGTGCCTCCGGCGGCGCTCGGTCACACTACTCGTTATCGCGGCTACCATCAGGTGACGCCGTTTCACAATAACGAACCACTTTGCCACCATCAAGCCATAGCGGGCAGTCTGCAAGTGGTTAAAAAGGGGCAGTATCAGTCAGTAGGATAATTGACAGTGTCAGAAGGGCAGATGTTGGTGGTAGGGCAGTGGACCACGTTTGGATGGTGTCAGTAGATGTGTCCATAGGGTAATGGATAATGTCAGAAGGGCAGAAAACCGGGTCTGTAGAGCAGTGGGCAATGTCAGTAATTTTTACAATTATTTTTTATTATTTTATTTTATTACCATTTTATTTTTTTATTGCTTTTTACAATTTTTTTAGCGTTCCTGTTGGGGAGCTTTGGTGAAATATCGGGGTCTAAATAAATCTCTGATGTCTCACTTTTGAGACAGAGAAAGGAGATTAAGGATACAGTCCTCAACCTCCATCTGTCCAGATTCAGCTGCACAGAATGAACACAATTTACTATGAATGGCCCCTTCCTCTACTCTCCATCCTGAAAGCAGCAGCTGGTGGGAGAGGAAAAGAGAGAAGCTGGCATAGCTGTGGGGTGAGAGGGGGAGAGGGGAGAACACAGGAGGCCTGGGCAGCACAAATAAGACAGAAAGGGCAGGGGGGGCGGCATGTACAGTAATCGATTTCCTGTATTTTCCTTCTGCAGCTGCTGAATGCCGGTGAGAGGGACAGGAAGAGAAGCCAGCTTTTAGTGGCTGCGGGAGGAAAAAACAAGAAATTGGTTCCTGTATATGCCACCCCAGCTGCCCCTCCAGTCCAGGTGTAAAACAGAACATGACAGGGAGACCGAACGGACAACTGGAGCATGCGTGTGGTCATTGCCACCACTGACACCATGCCAGTGTTGTGGTTCATTCATGTCAAACAGGGGTTCCTCTGCTGCCTGATCACTACAAGTCCCAGCATGTCCAGGACTCGCCACCTCCCCCATGCTTCCTCCTGTCACTCTCCCACACAGATTGTCTCAGCGGGGGATTCCTCCATCTGCCTTGCTTGAACAAAAAAAACTAAACATCTATGGCCAGCCTTAAAAGCACCTCCTCTTTGTTTTACATTGGAAACCTGGCAAGATCTGTTCTCATAGAAAAAAGCTGAAATTTCTGTGCTTCTGTTGTGAAATTTGAAAATACATTTCTCCACAAAACCTATTGCTACAGAGGTGAGAGAGGGCAAGAAAACTGAGAAGAAATCAACACACCTGAACCTGAACTAATTGCCCAGAGGGGGCAATATTAGTTATAAAGAAAGCAATTGTATCTTAATATATAAAAATATAATATTTATTCTTTTAACAAGGTCTGTTTTAAAAAACAATAAGCTAAAGCTATCATAGGACAGCACATTTTAACCATTTCTTAACATTTCTTATCATGTTTTCCCTCTTTTTTCCATCTTTCCTTCTCTTTTTTTATACTATCTATAACCATTCATTAATCAATTCATTTTATTACCTTTTTCACCAAAATATTGCATTTTCTGCTGAGTGATTTTTTTTTTGTGCGTATTCTGCTGGTAATTCAGTTTTATGGGTAAAACCTTAAAGTTTATGCAAACTCCAACAATGAACTACTCTTTTTTTGCTCTGTCCACAACAAAAGTGTGTTTTTGGCAGATCAATTTTTTTTAGCACAAACATGGGGATATGTGCATATATTTAAGAGGTATAATATATATTTTTTCTTCCCCCCCCCCGACACCTGTTTTAACCACTTCACTCCTATACACTTTATGGACCAGAATGTATATATTTCAACTATGGTTCTGTTTATTTGGGCATAACATTGCTTTTACTTGTTTTTTTTGGAGGGTGGGGGCAAACTAAGCTTTTGGAAGTATCTTGTAAAACTGATTTGATTTGACAGTAGGCAGATTCCATAGCCACCATTGAGCTTCAAGTGGTTAAAAACTCTCACCTATACCCAGTGAAGTGACTAACATCAGGTGATACACAGAGATGTATCCTCCTATATAAGTTTTTCCTGTTTACCTGCAGCAATTTCTACTGTAGACTGTTCTAATAACACACAGGTCAAAGGATTTGTTCTCAGTTCAGCAGCAGATCACGGGGATCTGAAGTCTCACAATGAAGATCTCAGTTAGAACAGCTCTGAGCACTGATTGGAGGGAGAGTAAAGAGCCCTACTGGAGGTTTTGTGAACACAGGTATTCACATAGACAGATTCAAAAAGCAAAACACAGGGTGGCAGATTATGACAGAGAGAGCCTCCTGAAAGTAAATGAAAAAAAAAGAGAGAAGGAGGAACCAGTTGTGGTGAGAGTTATAACTCAGTTCAGAGCACTATGGGATACTGTGCCTAAGATCCTCCAGAAACATGGGGGGGGTAACTAATACCCCTGGCCTGGCAAGCATAGTTGGCCTGGCTTCCAAGATGATGGTCCACCAAGCTAGAAATTTGGGAGAAATATTAATGCATTCTGAATTTACAAAAGAGGCAAAAATGACCTGGCTCTTACAATACTCTAGGAGTAAGGGAGTGTTCCCCTGTCGACGGCGCCAAGTGTGCCCATATGTGGACAGAACTGACACATTTAGGGATGCTCTAGACTAAAAAAGTTTCCAAATAAGGAAATTGATCAACTACTCTACTTTACTTTTTTATTTACATGCTATCCTGCCCATGTGTCTGGAAAATGGCCAAAGAAGAATTGGCAATACTGCCAATATTCAACATGGCCGCATCAGGGAACTTCCGTGTGCAATGGCGCAGGCAGATGCGCGATGGTGCAAACTGACGAACCCACTTGCGCAATAGCGCGTGCATGGCGTGATAAATGCTGGCACCCATTGGCCTATATAAACCTGCAGCTGTGATCACTAGATTGCTAAATTATGGTCAGCTCCCCCATGTTTCCTGTGCTTCTGTGTATTGTGATCCTTGCACCTCCTGTTATTGACCTGGCTTGCCTTAACCTGCTTATCCTGATCTCCTGGTTTGACCTTTGGCTTGTACTCTGACTCTGCTCCTGCTTTCTTCAGTGTGTTTGACCCCGGCTTGGCTCACCGACTCTGCTACTGTCTGTCTCATTGTGTATGACCTTGGCTTGTTCCAGTCCTGCTCTATGAATATGCTACTGACTGATCCACCATGTATGACCCCTGACCTGGCTCCTGGTTCTGCATTTCAGTCTGCCCTGCAGCCAAGTATGACTGGTGCTACCCAAGCACACCTGCCCTATAGTGCATCCTGCTTGTTTCCAACTACCTTCCAGTGATCAGCTCTTCAGACCACAGTAACTGGCAAACCATGCTTCTTTGGGCACTGCATTCCTTGTACCACCTCCAGGAGTTCTCTGCACTTAGCTGCAAGGTAGCCCTCTCAGTACCTTGGCCTCCAACCTGGTACGTGACACCATGTAATAAGTTTTACATAGGCAAAACAAAACGTTCCCTTAAAATTAGTATAGGAGAACATATGCATGAAATAAGAGAAAAGAATTATGAGAAACCATTGGCAAGACATTTCATTCAGTACCATGGGGGAAAACTGGATAGCATGAAAGTGAAATGGATCTATGTACTCAAACTGAAGAGGTGACTTTAACCTTGTTTGCTACAGAAAGAAAAGTGGTGGATATACAGATTGAAGTCACTAAGTCCAGCTGGTTTGAATACTGAGCTAAACCTACAGGTATTCTTGGAATCATAAGAAAAATATGTCACCCAATAGAGACCATGGGCTTTATTTGTTACGATGGAATGGATTTAAGGTATCCCTTCTTCCATCTCCATCTCTGCTTATAAGAGGAGGTGACTTTAACCTTGTTTGCTACAGAAAGAAAAGTGGTGGATATACAGATTGAAGTCACCAAGTCCAGCTGGTTTGAATACTGAACTAAACCTACAGGTATTCTTGGAATCATAAGAAAAATATGTCACCCAGTAGAGACCATGGGCTTTATTTGTTACGATGGAATGGATTTAAGGTATCCCTTCTTCCATCTCCATCTCTGCTTATAAGGCCATGTCTAGTGTTGAGCGAACCCGGACTGTAACGTTCGGGTCCGTACCGAACTTTCGGGTGTCCGTGGCACGGACCCGGACATTTCAAAAATCGTTCGGGTTCGGTCCGGGCGTGACACTGAGGTCGAATATTTCTCCGACCCAGTGTACTACGTGACCGGTTAATGTCGGTACGGTAATCATCCGTACCGACACTACCGAAGATTCCCGTTTGGTCACTTTGCGAACAACTAACCGACGGGACGTCGAAGAGTTGTGCACCTCATTTTATCGTCTTGGGGCCTGGCTTGGGCTTGCTAAAAACTTTACAGGCCCAGGCACGGTGCCTGTGGGCTTTCAAGCCATGCCTGGGCTTGCAATGTCAGGCCCAAGCGAGTTGTGATCTGTACCGGAATATTCGTCTCTACCTCTACCTTCTTCCCTATGGAATTTAGGTAAGGTAGCATTGTTTATTTCGGGTAC
>BLSH010171408.1:1767237-1778487 GCA_018402905.1 Glandirana rugosa
TTTTTTTACTTGATTTTAATTTATTTTCCCTATCCCCATTTATTTGTAGGGCACTTGCCCTAGTTTGAAGATGATTTTAGAACAGTTATATGGCTTCTACCGTTAATTAATACTTTTCAGACACAGTTTGAAGATGATCCACATTCACCTCCATTTTTGCTTTTTTTATGTTTTTATTTTTTTAAAAATATTTAAAGTTATTTCCCTGTCCCCATTTTTTTGTAGGGCACTTGCCCTACCCTTACCCCCATTTTACTTCCTTTTGCAGCCCTCTAGGGCTTTCCAGGACTTTGTTACAGCCATTTTTGTGCCTAAAAGTTCGGGTCCCCATTGATTTCAATGGGGTTCGTTGTCCGTGCGATCGTTCGGGTTCCGTCCGGACCCGGACCCGGACTTTGTCCCGAAGTTCGGACGGACCAGCAGAACATGAACTTCCAGAGGTTCGCTCAACTCTAGTCATGTCCCCTTTGTTGGCACTACACATATATCTGAATTTTGTCCTGTCCTTGTTATGTTTAAGGTGTATTTTTGTTCCTCTCTGTCTGCCTTTTGTCCTTTGTCTTGAGCTATCCCATATTTTGTGTCATTCTATGACCTTTTCCATCTCTCCCAGGCCAGTCTCTAACTTTTCTCCGCTTTGGATTATATTGCTAAAATATGATCTATTTTGCCCATGTAGGTACTATTTAAAATACATTGAATATGTCTAAATCTAATATAATCACTCAAACTTTGGAGGCAAATATATAACAATATCATTATTAATGTGACCAACATGATAATACTAACTGAAGAGGAGAGAGAGGGCTGGCCCGCTCAGGTGTGCTGCATCAAAAGAGTGCTGAGGTACAGGTGCGGATCCGGAGAGACGCCAGTCCAAGACCACAAGTAATATCAGAAGAAAAGGACCGCACTCAAAATCCAAAGCACAAAGTAGCTGATTTATTGTGAACCCATATTCCAGTAACCGTCAGGCAGACAGAACATCAAAGCTGTGAAAGGGTTAACGCGTTTTGCAGAACGGAGGTCCGCTTAATCATAACCTGGTTGTAACGCGTTAACCCTTTCACAGCTTTGATATTCTGTCTGCCTGACTGTTACTGGAATATGGGTTCACAATAAATCAGCTACTTTGTGCTTTGGATTTTGAGTGCGGTCCTTTTCTTCTGATATTACGTATGATAATACTAACTTTACAAAACCTGGGAAGCCAATACTATGCACACAGAATGGCAAGAAAATGTTTTTTTGTCCCTTTAAGATGTGTGTAAGGGGTAGAAATACCTGCGGTGGAAACACCATAAAACAGGACAGCAGGGAAACTGCCCAATGTCCAGACGAAGCTATGCTACTCCATAGCGAAATGTGTTGACGTCATCAGCATCACATGACGCCACTTGCTGCACTCCCTGATGTGCTGAAGCAGGGAATTAGGAGATGCGAGTGGGACCTGAGCACAGAGGATTACTAGTCTTCATTTGAGCAGCTGTCATAACTACAATAGGCTAGTCACTGGCCAGTCACTGGAGGATCTACAATGTTTCGCAGCGACTGCAAGTATTGGTAGTGTATGAACAGTTACTCCATAACCATACATGGGAATAACATACTAACATTACCAGCAGCAGTGAATAAGGAGGGAAGAGGTGGAGAAGGAAGTGCAAACCATAGAATTGCGTATGAACAGAAGTTATTTCCTATTACCATCTACCTCTGCAACATGTTTGCCTGTCATGGTTATGCCCATACTGCCTATCTTCCTTGTATGCCTACATGGACTGTATATGTGCTTAACAACTACTACTACTACCAGAAGTTGGAAAACACCAGCAAGGAGATTTGTAGGGTTCAAAGGAACTGTACTATACTTCAATGTCAAATACTGCACGTTAGTTACCCATACTTGCTTAACAGCTGGTTAATGTGCTTATTGAATGTTCTTGTTACTTACTGAAGTGCCGCTCCATTCCTAAGTAATATCTCTTTTGCCTATACCAACAATAGTTAATGTAAATACTGATCAGTATTTGGATGCATGAAAATGAGAAATACAGGGAAACGGGATGTGAATTAACAGTCATTGGACATGTTCACTTACCATGAAAATATCCAATTATCTCCTTAATCGTTCCACAAGCACCGTATAGATTAATAGGATCCAAAATTGAAATAGACTTTGAGGAACCAATAACATTATCTAGGCCTATTCCAGCTCGAGCACCCAATGGGCTTCACACACATGGGTCACTATCATATATAATCTTTATTGGCTAATGAATTTAAACTGCGATTTGCGTGGTATAGCCCAGTGTGTTGAAATGACTCGGCATTTGGACAATTGTTGTCATTTGTGTTAATTGTTTTGTGTTTGCTTGATGAGAATGCACAAATGTATGCACCTTACCTGCTTTTTATGTGTATTCTTTAAGGCTGGGGGGTGTCTTATATTCTATTTTGAATCTGGAGGATTTTTGATTAAAGTATAAATGAAAACAAAATGATTATATTATAACCCATCTACAGCACTCTTTATCATTAGAATAACTACTGTACTGGCCCTTGGTTCTTGTCACAAGGGTTAATTGTCTTTTTGTTTTGTGATGAGATGGTTATAATGACAACATCATACTGGTGTGTGATATATTGGGTTAACTAAGTTAATTACTTTTTTAATCCTTTACCCTTTTGTGATTTTTTGAGTCTGGCCTATTGCAAAATGACGGCTGGGTGGGACTTTTGTTGATCTGGGTCGAAGTCATATAACGTCCTTCTGAAACGCGCCATGCATGCGGCCGTGAGGCCGCACTGCTGGCACGATCTGTCACCTACTGTGTCCACCAAGCACGGCTGATGGCAGATCACTGTACCGGCCTGCTGCTTTTTACCATGCCCTCGCTGTGACCAATCACAGCAGATCACATGACAATTGTAAACAGTGAATGACTTCCTTTCATGCCATCCATTTTGTTCAATTGTGTACAACTGTATGTAAAAATAAAAATTGTGAAAGAATATTTTTTAAAAATGCCTTCATTTTCCAAAAAATTGTGACAAAAAATTACAACTTTAATTTGGGAGATTTTTGTACTGTCCTGGAATTTTTGGGCTTCAACAAACGAGATAGGCCATCAGTACATCAACTTCCAGATATAAAGTGGATATAGAAAATAATCACCCCCCTTAAAAATAATCACCTTTTTTGTTTTGCAGTCTGAAATTAAGACACATGGTTTTGTATTATTCAGCTGTATTTACTCAGTGCACTTCTAATATCCAAATGAAAGAAATAACACCAATATGTCAGAAAAAAGAAAAAATCAAAAACAGAAAAACTCAGTTGGAAAAAGGATCACCCCCCTCCTAAAAATGACTCGTAAACTCAATCAGATGTAGCTAATCACTTTCTCGGTGGCCCACAAGACCATTTGACTTTCATCATTGTGATCAGCCATAGTCATTTTGATTAGCTCAGGATGAAAAGAGCTTTCCTGGAGCATTTCAGTCCCTGGTAGTGCAACTGAAGCAAACAATCAACAATGGGTGGCAAGACAATCTCTGGGATAAAGTTGTGGACAGATACAAGTCAGGAGATGCGCAAATTTTTTTTCAAAGGCTTATCAATGCCTAGAAACACAGTGAAGTCTATTATTAAAAAGTGGAAGCTGTTTGGTACTACACAGACCATTCCTGGATCAAGACATCGTTTCAAACTGGATGAAAGAGCCAGAAGGAAACTGGTTAGAGAGGCTAACAAGAGGCCTACAGCAACTCTGAAGCTGTTGCAGGAATCTATAACAAAGAGTGGTAATTGTGTGTATGTGACACCAATATCACAAATTCTCCCCAAACGTGGCTTATCTGGGAGGGTTACAAGAAAAAAAAGGCACCCCTCAAGAAAGGCCACATGCAGTTATGACTGAACATTGCCAAAACACACCTTGAAGATTCTGAGGCCACATGGAAAAAGGTGTTAAGGTCAGATGAGACTAAAATTTAATTATTTGGTCTCAACACCAAACGATATATCTGGCGGAAATCCAATACAGCTCACCATCCAAATAACACCATCCCTACAGTAAAGCATGGAGGTGGTAATTTCCTGTTATGGGGGTGTTTCTCTGCAGCAGGGACTGAAGCACTTGTCAGGATAGAGAGATAAATGGATGGGTCAAGTTGCTGTCAAATTCTTGAGAAAAGTCTGAAAATCTTATAACAGAAACTAAGAAAAACACATTTTTTCCAAAATTGTCAGTCTTTTTATTTGTTTAGCAAAAATGTAAAAACCCAGTATTGATTAAATACCTCCAAAAGAAAGCTCTATTTGTGTGAAAAATAAAAAATTATAAAAATGTCATATAAATACAGTGTTTTATAACCGTGCAATTTTCATTCAAAGTGCAACAGTGCTGAAAGCTGAAAATTGGCTTGGGCAAGAAGGAGGTGAAAGTGCCTAGTATTGAAGTGGTTAATCCTTTTGTTCCATTTGATCAACAGAAAATATATATATTTTTATGCATTTTAAAACACATTTATTATAGTGTAGAACTAATTTGGTATTGTATTAATATACATCATTGGGATATTTCTGTGTCTGAATCTGGATTTGAGAAATTAGCATTTTCAGCAAAAGCTGAGTCAGAATAATTTTCTGTTCTGAGTTCACACTTTGTAAAGAATCAATTTATATTAATGAAATAACAGTGAAATGAAACTGTGAACAACACAAGGAAGATGTTGATGTAATTCAAATGCGTGTAATATTTATTTATATCTTTAAAACAGTACTATTTTTATATTTATTCTGAAGTCAATATTTATACCCAGAAACCAATGCATAGCTGGGTTGAACACAAACTTAAAAAAAAGCATAAAAATGACATTCTGAAAGTATACATCGTGTTGCCAGATCAGTTTTGTGTTATGTGAAATGAGTGAAAAAAAACGTTATCTTCAATATAATATGTTGTAAAGTGCTTGGCTTCATGCCATGGCATTAACACCCATCTCCAAGCTCAGACCACCCCCAATTGTCCCCCCTCTGGAGGCCAACTTTACATGTATGTTCTGCTTCTTTTTATTTTATACATATCTTTTTCAGGAGCCTTCAGACTGTCCATGTGACATGCTGGAACGTCTTCTTCTTCTTCATCTCCTCTCCAACCTGGGGCAGTCATCTGCAGAGGCAGAGAGTGATGCTGACATAATGACGAATCCAGTGCTGTCCTGTGTTTTAGGCAGTGCTATCTCAAACAATATTATTAGACTACATAGCACCTCCTTCCCATGTAGTGGGACAAGGTGTGTGTTACTGGCAGAATCACAAGGTAAAAATAAACAAAAAGAGACTGGAAAAAAATGAATGCAACCATTAAATGGATAGAATGGCAAAAAATTGTGAAAAAAACTATTTTTTAAAAAAAGTCTTCATTTTCCAAAAAAAGTGACAAAAAAATTACGATTTCAAAACTCACCATGCCTCTTACTAAATACCTTGGACTGTCTATTTTCCAAAAAGGGGTCATTGGGGGATTTTACTGGCAGAATCCCAAGATAAAAATTAATAAAAAGACTGAAAAAAGAAAACAAATGCAACCATCACATGGATAGAATGGAAAGCAGCAAAATATTTCATTTTTGTTCTTATGTTAAGGTACACTTTAATATAGTTACAAATTCCACACAATTGATGTAAACCGTATCTTGCACAAAATTGCACTTATATTTGTAAATGAAAGCAATAATTAATTACTAAATGTACAGTTTCTTTGTGTGAGTACATGGTAAATTAAAGTATATGTGAACCCCTACCTTTGTAAAACAACCCATTCAGTTTGAAATCGAAATGCAAGTCAAAACATTTGTGTATACTGTGTATATATATAAAAAAATATATATAAATACAATTTTCTCCCTTAAGTGATCACATGACCTCTGTTCTTAGCTGCATAAGTTGATTAGAGAGCTGGGGGTAGAGACTGCAGGGAGGCTTGTCAGCAGGAGGATGAGAAAGAGCAGTACACCAATCTTCCCAGTGAATTGCTGTTGGGGGGGGGGCGTGTCAGCAGAAATCTAACCATTGGGTTACATTGGGTTACAGGCTGGTTATGCTCCCAAATAGAATGTTTAAAGTGGGACCAATATTTGGTCACACTTGCAAGGATGCGTGGCTGCCCCCCCCCCCTTCTCATTCCACACATCATTTATTAGCTTTCACTATTTAGGGTGTACTACCCCTTTGCATTTTCTCCACACCCTTGGGCACAGGTAAAGGTGCCCAATCAGGTGGGGTGGAAGATTCTGGAGCATCTAAGGGCTCATTATATAAGGAGCTGCATCCCTTATCTCAAGTGGCTGAGCTTTTTTCACTAAGAAGATTTTATTTTTGCAGCAGACATGGAGTTATTTACGGGTGAAGCTGGTTCTAAGGGTTGTGCGGCTGTGGAGGACACAAATTGGTGTTATACTGCATGGCTTCAATCCTTTATTTCAAACAATATCACAAAAAATATAGTCTTATTTGAACTTTTTCCGGGAGTGATGGCTTTTGAACTGTGGGGTCAGCATTTCGTAAATAGGGTAGCACAGTGGTGTAGTGGATAGAACTTTAGCCTAGCAGTAAAAGGGTTGCTGGTTCGAATCCCAACCACGACACTACCTGCCTGAAGTTTGCATGTTCCCCCTGTGCCTGTGTGGGTTTCCTCCCACACTCCAAAGATATGCTGGTAGGTTAAGTGGATCCTGTCTAAATTGGCCCTAGTATGTGTATGTATGAATGTGAGTTAGGGATCTTAGATTGTAAGCTCCTTGAGGCAGGGACTGATGTCAATGTATATGTAAAGCGCTGTGTAAATTGCTATAGAAGTACCTGAAATAAATAAAAATAAAATAAATAAACACATTATCATTCAGACCAACAACAAGGGTGTTTTGTTTGTGGTAAATTGTCTGTCTTTAAAATCTTCTCTTGAGTTAGGCTGCGTTCGGGCGATTCGACTTCGGTGGACTTTGCTAGACGACTTCAGCGCGACTTACAACACGACTTCATGCCAGGCGACTTTGCCTGTGGCCAATCAGAGAAGGGAGTGGGTTGCCCTGGATAAATTCTTTTCCCTGTAAAGTCGCTTTCATATTGATGGGGGATCCAACTTGGAAGCGACTTCTATTGAATTCTATGGGCACAAGTCGGATAGAAGTCACCTTGAAGTCATGCAGGAACCTTTTCTGAAGTTAGAGCGACTTCAGTAGTGTACATTAAGATGGCTCTTATTCACTTCAATGGGATTTCAGATGTCAAGCGACTTGGGACGACTTGAGGTGACTCAATTCGGAGCGCAAGTAACCCCTGTGTGAACTGTGTGAACAGGCTTTTTGCATTATTTGTTTTATTATTTTAAAACTTAATCTTTGGGTTAAGGCTAAATATTTACCTGGGAAAGCTAATCTGATTGCAGACCCCTTATCCCGTTTTCAGTTTTTTTTTTCAGGAATCTCCTTCCGATCGCAGATATAGTGGATTTCCGTTACCCGGGCCATCTGTGGGACATAGACTAGAACCCATTATGAAAGCCATTAAGATCTCTCTGACCCCTCATACATGGTCTCACTATGCTCAAGCCTGGGATAGATGGGCTTCTTTTTGCAGGTTTATGGGTTTTCCTTGGAAACTCCCTACTATAGTTGACCGAACACCTGGATGTTCGGGTTCGGTGGGTTTGGCCGAACTTCGCAGAAAAGTTCGAGTTCGGTACCGAACTTGACCCAAACTTTACCCCGAACCCCATTGAAGTCAATGGGAACCCGAACTTTTTGGCACAAAAATTACTGTAAAAAAGTCCTGGAAAGTGCTAGAGGGCTGCACAAGGAAGTAAAATGATTTTAGAACAATAATCTGTCCCTTACAGCAACAGCAGGAACCTGACCCTATAGAACTAGAAGAAGAAGACAATAATCTGTCCCTCTAAGCCACATATGTCAAACACAAGGCCCGCGGGCCGAATGCGGCCCTCCAGGCCTTGTCATGTGGCCCTCGCACCCAGTTTTGCAGCCGGAATGTGGCAGAACTCCATTTTGCCACCTCCAACTTTCACTCTCTGCTTCCGCTCCCTGCAAGGTGAGACAAAGCCGCCTACAAAGGGAGGTAGTAGAGCCAGGCAAGGTAGAAGAGAGAAGCAAGGATGCTTCGGTGAGGGGGTTGGTGTTGCACATTGTGCATAGCACACCCCTATACCCTGAATTCTGTACACTGCACACCACTGAACTTTGTATGCAACACACTCCTGAACCCTGCACTCTGTACATAGCATAAACCTTAGTTCTGCACTCTGCACATAACGTTCTCTTGAACCCAGCACGCTTTACGTATCGCACCCAAGATACAACCGGCCCTTTTAGGGCAACCATACGGCTAATGCGGCCCTCGATGAAATGGAGTTTGACACCCCTGCTCTAAGCAGTAGACTCTACCTAGTCCAGTCAGATTGTTCTGTAATGTAGGATGAGATGTTATTAGATCTGCAATCTGTCCCTAAAAGCAGTAGTAGTAGTAATCTCTACCTAGTCCAGAATCAGATCGATGAGATGTTATTAATATCATATCTGCAATCTGTCCCTCACAGCACTGGCAGCATCCTCTCCCTAGACCAGCCTGAGAGCATGTGACATGCAGCACTACGTGACTCCAGCTTATACAGAGGCTGATTCACATGATGCACTGGCCAATCACAGCCATGCCATTAGTAGGCATGGCTGTGATGGCTTCTAAGGGCAAACCAGTGAAATGATTGTTGATTGGCTGCCCTGCAGCTATTCAACATGCGTGGTCAAATACCCAAACCCAGAACCCGAACCCAAACTTTTTTCAAATGTCCGGGTTCGGGTCCGGGTCACGGACGCACCAAAGTTCGGTACGGACCCGAACTTTATAGTTCGGGTTCACTCAAGTCTACTCCCTATGGAAGATGGTAAACTAGTTTATTTGTGTTCCTTGATGGAACAGCAATTCTCTTATAACCATATTATGAAAGTAATGGCTGGTATTTAAATTTAAATTTTTCTTTAGGTTAATGAATTTCCCAGCCTGTAACAGTTTTTTCAAAGTTCGTCAGGCACTAAAAGGCTATAAAAAGACACATTTTCACATCCAATGATAGAAGGCCTATTTCTTTGCCTATACTAAACAGTTTGTACATAGCTACGTAATCTATATGTTTTTATTCTTATGAATCAATTCTGTTTAAAACTGCTTTCATCTTAGCTTTCTTTGGGGCATTTAGATTGTCAGAATTAGTGGCCAGGAACCGTAAAAGCACCACAGGGATCAGGCATGATAACATAATACTCTCTAAGGCCTTTGTAAGCCTGTTTATACACAAATCCAAAACAGATCAGGTAGGGAAGGGGACTTGGCTGAAATGTTGTACTTTGGGAAACTCCAATATCTGTCCGGTACAGGGGGTATGCAATTTCTTGGCCATAAGACCCCCACACTTTGAACAATGTTTCATACATATGTATAGTTCCCCTCTCACGGGGTGCCAGTTTGGTGCTATTCTAAAGAAATGTTTTAAGATCATTGGTTTAAGCCAATTGCGTCTCACGCCTCACTCCTTTAGAATATGGGCAGCAACAGAAGCTGCCAGGATGGGTCTGGATAAAACCATGATAAGTACACTGGGCAGATGGGGCTCTCAGAGATATCGTTTGTATATCCGCCCTAATGGATGTTTGTTTTTCAAGTTCTGAACGCTGTATTTGGATTGTCAGCCACTCCTACATTTTTTGGGCCTTTAAACATGCATCTCAGTGCTACTCCCCGAATTTTTTATATGAATCCTGCTTATTTCAACATTCTTTGGAAAGGGGTTAGAGGTATAAAATGGCCTAATTTGCATTTCTGATTTCCTTTCTGGTTGTTCCAGATTTGGCCTCCACCCTCCATACTTATTATGACGAGGGTCGTGTTAAGACTTTCGATTTAATTTGTATGATAAAGAATGGTTTACATAGGTTCAAGGTGGCTTCCCCTCAGACAACCATTATATTGTCTGAGATTGTTCCGCATCTTTTGTGGTTAGTTACACAAGAATTAAGGAAGCTGGACAAAATTTGGAGAAAAGTGAATAGATGTATTCAAAAAGGTATGCCCTTGATAGAGGGTTTTTCGTTTAGGCATAGTAATTTGGAGGGTGGTGTTTCTGGCTTTTAAAAGTCAGATTAAGTGCACCTATCAGATCTCGGTAATGGTATTTTCAATTTTGTTCTTCAATCCTGCATTGAAGTGGCCATGAGCATGAGGTAGGCCGGACTTTTATATCAAGTCTGGCTGGAGGGGACTTTGTTATTGTATAAAATATGATTTTGTTAGAGTTTTTGATAACTAAGCAAACTACTGTTAATCTCTGATGGTTTGATATGTAAGATAAAAGTACCGTTGTTATATATATTTGTTACAACCAAAATAAAGTGCCATGGCCAATAATTTGTATTTAAATAAGCCTAGTTGTCTTGGGAAAATTATTTGTCTGGGTTGGGGGGGGGGGGGGGTGGTGCAGTCTGCACTCCGATGCAAAGAAGAAAACTGACCACACTGAGATGGCTGTGTTTCCATGCCTGCAGTGGTCAGTTTGAAATAGGAAAGCAGGGGGACAGCAATGCAAAGATAATAGGATACTTTATTCCCTGCAATAGTTCTTTGTTAAGGATTTACAAGAGTACACTTTGCATAGAGAGGCATTCTTATACATAATGGAGTTGACATAGTGTTAACACAACTGCCCACTGTGGGGACGATAATTGAAACAGTGGGGTTGATTTACTAAAAGCAAATACTGTAGACTGTGCACTTTGCAAAGTGCAGCTCCTCCAGAGCTTAGTAAACGAGGTAAAGCTTCACTTTGCAAAGAATACCCAATCACATGCAAGGAAAATAAATAAAACAGCATTTTTGTTTGCACATGACTGGTTAATGGAAGTCAGCAGAACTTCTGTTTGTTTACTAAGCTCTGGGGCAACTGCACTTTGCAAAGTGCACAGTCTATTTACCTTTAATAAATCAACCCCACCGAGTAAATGCAAACTGAAATGTGTTTATACAAAACGGGCCTTCTTGGCAGAGGAAGTTCTGTTTACCTCTCTATAGGGGGATCTCATGGAGTAGTAGAGAAAAAAATGGGAAAGTGAAATATCTAAGAAGCGTGTGGAAGGAGGAAACTATTTTTTTTTTTTTTTTAAAGAAATTTTATTGATATTATG
>BLSH010171408.1:1810404-1831318 GCA_018402905.1 Glandirana rugosa
CGGTATATTGACAAGATTTTCCCTATCCCCATTTATTTGTAGGGCACTTGCCCTAGTTTGAAGATGATTTTAGAACAGTTATATGGCTTCTACCGTTAATTAATACTTTTCAGACACAGTTTGAAGATGATCCACATTCACCTCCATTTTTGCTTTTTTTATGTTTTTATTTTTTTAAAAATATTTACAGTTATTTCCCTGTCCCCATTTTTTTGTAGGGCACTTGCCCTACCCTTACCCCCATTTTACTTCCTTTTGCAGCCCTCTGGGGCTTTCCAGGACTTTCCTACAGCCATTTTTGTGCCTAAAAGTTCGGGTCCCCATTGATTTCAATGGGGTTCGTTGTCCGTGCGATCGTTCGGGTTCCGTCCGGACCCGGACCCGGACTTTGTCCCGAAGTTCGGACGGACCAGCAGAACCCGAACTTCCAGGTGTTCGCTCAACTCTACACATAAGGTAGAATATCAGAATAAATCTCAGTCTTATCCCTCAACAGAATATTCACATCTGAGCTTTCTTCCAAAAGGGGTGTACAAGACACTTCACAGACAAATCTATGGGTAATGTTAATTTAACATCTAGAACAGGGGTGGCGAACACGCGGCTCTCGAGCCGCATGCGGCTCCCGGCCATAATGAATGCGGCTCTTTGCCTCTTATTATATTTTGTATATACTGTGCCTCTTTGCCAAGTTTCATGTTTCTCTCAGGGCGATCTCAGGCAGCTTGCATTGACTTCTATGATAGAAGTCTCCTTGCAAGCCGCCTTGAGATCGCCTCGAGCGCCGCATCGCGCCGCTTCACGCCGATTCGCGCCGCTTCGCGCCGCGCCGCTTCGCGCCGCGCCGCTTCTGTATGAGTGTTTGTCTGTTTTGGCAGGTCACTGCGTGGTGTGGCTCTCTGACTCTTACAGTTTAAAAATGTTGGCTCTTTGTGTCTAACTTGTTCGCCACCCCTGATCTAGAATACAACAAGCCCTGTTACAGCTAAATTATAATCATCAAATTGAGGTTAAACCTACTATTTCAGGTCCCTACTGATACCGGGTCCTATGACATTTTTCAAACAACTCCAAACACTGATTTTTAAATTTATCTGGAGTCGGGGTGGATGCAGGGTGGCCCGATCTTCTTTATATGTCTCAAAGTGGCGAGGTGGATTGAGGGTCCCTCACTTTTTACGCTACTACAGAGCAGCCCAATTGGTGCAACTCTACCAAATTCACTCTACAACTTACCAGCCTGATTGGGTGACACTGGAGGCGCACCAATATCTATAGACCTGCTATTATGGTTACCTCCTAAGGAGCTTAGAGCCATCCTGAGCCCCTCTCTCTCCCATTCTGTGGGTTTATGGGATAGAATGTGTAGAATATTCCCTCTGAAGTCGCCCCACACTCCCGAGGCTCCCATTTTTGGAAATCTACATTTTCCCCCAGGAATGCACCGGCAACAATTTGCATGGTGGATCAATAAAGGATTATATAAAATAGTAGACTTTCTTGACCATAGGGGCATTAAACAGCCTTCGCATTTTCAGGATACTCTGGATATGCCTTTGACAGAGTCATTTCAGCTTTATCAAATCACCCATTACTTACGATCACTCTGTTGAGACCAGGGAGATATTACTACTAGAACATTTTATGAGAATAAATGCCTGTGAGGACCTGAACATGGGGTAGCATTTCAGAGTTGTATAGTCAGTTAATGGATCAGAGTCCTAAACTCCCCTATCAGTTGGCTTGGGAGATGGATCTGGGGGAGACCATTGGTGAGGAGGTGTGGTCTGGGTGGTTGACCATGGTGCACAGGGGAATCTTAAACACGTCTCTGGCGGAAGCGAACTACAAAGTACTGTCATGGTGGCACTTTGTTCCGGCAAGGTTGCATAAAATTTACCTGGATGCATAACCTTTCTGTTTCAGGGGATGTGGCCAGGAGGGTACCATGTTCCACACTTGGTGGTCATGCCCAAAAGTCAAACGATATTGGATCAGAATATTTAATTTGATCTACTTGGTGACCGGACTAATATACCTAAAAAAGCGAAGACACCCCTATTTTCTGATCTAACGAGCGATCTACCCAGACACATTAGGTCCCTCATCTTTTTTATCCTTTTGGCAGCTAAGATCAGTATAGCATGAGCATGGAAAACCCCTACGATAAATTTAGCATTAGTGAAAAATAAGATCTCCTGGATCATGGTCAATGAAAAATTGACCAGTATTGTTTGGGATCAGCAGAATCGATTCGAGAAGGTTTGGAATCCTAGGATTAGATATCTCCAATCGCCGTGAGGGTTGGGGCAGGGGGGTGGGGGTCGGTAGTTTGAGGCGTGGTGATCAATGGTGAAGCACTTTCTTTCCTTTCTTCTCTCCTCTGGACTTTTTCTGTTTCTTTTCTCCTTTCTTCATACTAACTTTTTGCCGGTCCTACTTTGGGTTTTACCAGGAACATATAGGCCTACCAGCTTGCTCTGATATACATACTATTGAAAATGTTATTAAGATTAAAAAGGAGATAGAATAGTGATATCTGAACACTGAGTTTCATAAATCTCATAACCTGATACCTTGTAATTCTGATTGTGATGAATATGACAAACGCTTTACAGAAGGTGTAGTTATATACTGATCCAACTGTTCTGCTAGGATATCCAAAATGGTAACATTGTAGTTGACACAATCTGAGTCTCAGAGGACTTTATTTGATGAAATTCTCATTACAAATCACTGGAAAATGAAAGGGGTAACATCGTAAATTTGAATTGGATGGTGTTGCCTACCACCCTCAGACACAGTTTGCTCCAAGTTGGGGTGTTGTGGGTGGGGTCAATACCCTCAATCGATAACTAGCCTAATGTTATTCTTACTGTTCCTGTGGTATAATGATCTATGTTCTGTTGGAAGACTGATCTCCAAGTCAATACATGCTATATAACATTGTAGGACAGAATTGTTATTGTTATAACTCCCTTTGTATTTCTTTTATATCAAAGAAAACAAATAAAAATATTGGAAACAAATTGAGATTAAACCCTCTGTAAAGACTTCCGGTTCCGGCGCCGCATGGAGAGGAGCTAGGAGACCACAGCTCCGCTCCCCAGTCAGCTAACCGGCATACAAAAGCGGCGACCAGGGTGCTAACATCCTGCCAAGCACACCCCAACAGCACAGGGAACCGTATGGACCGCTTTGTGGAGCGGACCGGACAGAGATCGCTCACTGCACAGCCGAACTCAGGGGGAGAGAAGACACATGCTGCAGCCAATATGGCCGCCGCAGCACAGCCACAAGCACAGGTACTGTCCTACGCAGCAAAGCTGGCAGCAACCACGCCAAGCCTGCACACAGACAACTCTGGCATACAGTCCCAGCAGCAAATAACAGCTACCCCAGCACCCGAGCCCACATCCCCAGGGGACATAGCGCAAGCGGTGGCGCTACTCATGAAGCCCATGATCACTGATGCAGTGGAATCAGCGGTGCAAAAAGGCATAGAACAATTACATAAGGAACTCCAATCGCAGTCTACCAGGCTCTCCCAGGCTGAGGATAGGCTATCAAGTATGGAAGATGACACAAACGCCCTAATGGCGACGGTCGCAAAACTGACTACGCACCAGAAAGAACTACAAGACAAAGTAATTGACTTAGAGAATAGAGCCAGGAGGAATAACCTCCGCATCATAGGCCTTCCTGAATCCTATTCACCCCACACCCTGCACAAAATATGTGGCGTGGCCATACCTGAACTCTTGAGACTCCGCACTCCCTGTATTGTGGAAAGGGCGCACAGGATCGGGCAGCCATCTGACACACGCTCAAAACCCAGAGCAGTCATTGTCAAATATTTGAACTACACTGACAAGCAAGCCATTCTACAAAGCTTCAGGAGGTCCCGGTCCCTGGTGTTCGAAGGACATACCCTGCTAATATTTGCGGACTACTCAGTAGAAGTTATGCAAAAGAGGAAGGCCTTCTCACATGTCTGCTCCACTCTTCATGACCAAAATATCAAATTCAGCTTGGCCTACCCCGCAACCCTCTACTTCCAATCACCACAAGGTGAGAAACTTTCATTTACATCACCCCAGGAAGCTGAACAGTACATAAATGAAGCAACACAGACCGACATGGACCAAACACCCCAAGCAGAAGCCAATGCTAGGAACTCACCTGGAAAGGTACCCAAATTATCGAACATGTCTGGAAGCCCGGTGAAACCCCCCTACAAGAGGGTGCGCTTCGGCCCGAACGAGGTACAACAAATACAAGCCTAAATGGAAGAACCGATCGCTCCATAATCGCCATCACTCATCTTCATGTCAACAGTTCCTACAACGTCCAGCCTCACAAAAAGAACAGACTTCAATACTACACCATGGTGGATTGAACACTGAACTGACATCTGGTTTAAAGCCCCCATACTGGGGACGAAAACCCAGCCAAGGGACTCTGCATTGTTTCAGTTCATGAGAAGCTAAGAAGCTATGGTAACACTCTCAGTTCGTTATATATTAACATGCCTTTTGACTTTATTGACCAAGTTTTAATATGTATCAGGGCATTCTGAACCTGAATAATACCCCTCGGGGTAAGGGCGCTCGTGGGTGAGCCCCCCTCCAGATCACCCAACTCACTCTCCGGCATTATCTGGCTGGGTGGGGGACGGGTCGGGACGGGACTCACCCCCGAGCACCAAAGAGGCATTGGGAATCTTCTATGGACCTCAATAATCATAGACTCTTCCAGGCAGGGCTGAGGGGCTCGGAAGAATCTTATCACAAATGCGATTTGAACCCCCTTATAACCCTCAAATACCCTGGTTCCCCCCCCATCCCCCCTACCCCCCCGCACAACAAATTCACACCCCCCCCATTCGGGGAAGTCGCCTACATCCGAAAGTAAAATGGATGACAGGGTCGGACACAGAATTATGGCAACACTCCCCTCCTTGCGGAAAAAGGTGAAGTCCATGAAAGATACTCCAAATGGTACTCTCTTCCAATGTTTGTTTTATGTTAACCTGTTATATTCAAACGTTAGTAGAAAAAGTTATGCACTGTGCCCACTCCAGAGCCAGGGGGAATTCCCTTCTGGGAAGCCCGTGTCCGGGCTAGTCCCATCAATACTATATATTAACAGCATACAATGGATCCCCCCGGGCTGTGGAGTAACCTAACAATAGTGTCCTGGAACGTCAAGGGTTTAAGGTCCCCACACAAGCGCATGCA
This sequence comes from Glandirana rugosa, assembly GCA_018402905.1. Classification (NCBI taxonomy): domain Eukaryota; kingdom Metazoa; phylum Chordata; class Amphibia; order Anura; family Ranidae; genus Glandirana; species Glandirana rugosa. Next base: position 1,815,645 of record BLSH010171408.1, read on the forward strand.
GATACTAAGACACCTGAAGAAACTAAAGGTAGATGTGGCATTACTTCAGGAGACACACCTAGGTGCAGAGGATCTCCCAAGACTCCGCAAGCTATGGGTAGGAGAGGTAATAGGATCCCCGGCTGTGGGGAAAAAAGCAGGGGTGGCTATCCTGGTCAATAAAAAGCTACCCTATACTATTCGCAACTCTTCAACAGACCAAATGGCCGCAGAATTACCGTTAATTTGACCATAGGAGGCAGAGATCTTGCCATCTCTAATGTATATGCAGAAAACTCTCCTACCCAGAGCTTCTTCCAAAATCTAAGCACATGGATACTACAAGTCCCAGAAACCCTACACCTGATCGGGGGAGACTTTAATTCCATCATGCACAATGTGGAAGATCGCACTTTCACTCATACCCTACCTGCCAACAAACTGACCACACAGCAAACGCCACTAGCAGAAACGATAGCATCTCTAAACCTAACGGATGTCTGGCGGATGCTACATCCCACAGACAACGAATATACATTCTTTTCCCACCCCCACAAAATTTTTACACGTATTGATTACCTTTTTGCTTCCAGATCCCTACTACCCATGATAACCTCAGCCTCAATAGGTGACATGGTGGTCTCTGACCACGCCCCAGTACTAACTACCATCTCCAATTTCCTTAAAAAAAAACCGGGAATGCCTTGGAGGTTCCCCACATACCTAGCCCAAAATGAAAAGCTAAAACACATGTTACAACAGGTGTGGGCAGACTACCAAAAAAACAATGTAGAATCCCTACAGAATCCAAACTTGTATTGGGAGGCAGGCAAAGCTGTACTCAGAGGGCACATTATGTCCTTCTCGGCCAACGTTAAAAAACAAACCCTATCGGAATTACAGAAAGCCAGTCAGGTACTGAGGGATGCACAGGCCCTCCTAAACAAATCACGCACGCCCGAGAATATCCGAGCCTGGCAGCAGGCAAAACAACTATTCGACCAATGGTCAGCAGAACAAGAGAATTTACACCAATTCCATACTAAAGTTTATTTCCACAAATATGGGAATAAAGCAGGCAGGTTGCTGGCTCGGATGGTCACGGGCAGTCACACTCCAACACACATTCCCTCCCTAAAAGATCGAAAAGGACTCATTACATCTAATCCATCCCAGATAGAGGAAATACTCACAACATTCTACAAAAACTTATACACCAATGACAACATTAACTCATCCATAGCAGAGGAAATACTACAAGCAGCAGGTTTACCCAAAATAAATGTAACCCAACTAGAGGCACTGAACGCTCCTATCACACTAACAGAAATCGAAGCCACAATCAAATCGCTAACTAGAGGCAAAGCCCCAGGCCCAGACGGCCTTTCTTCTGACTTCTATAAAATAACACTAGACTTTATCCCAGATACGCTCCACCATGTATATACCCATATTTGGAAAGGGAATTCCTACCTCCCCACAGGCCAACAGGCGTACATTAAACTCCTACCCAAACCGAATAAAGACACCCTATCCCCAGGCTCATACAGACCCATCTCCCTTATCAATGTCGACGCGAAAATTATGTCAAAAATAATTGCAACACGCCTGGCGACAATGCTCCCCTCACTAATTCACCCTGCACAATCAGGCTTTATTCAAGGCAGGTCAGCCACTCTCAATATCAGAAAAGTCCTCCTAGTCCTAGAACAAGCCAAAAGAAACCCAGACTCAAACACAGCTATACTATCATTAGATGCAGAGAAAGCATTCGACAATATCAGTTTTGAATGGCTTTTCAAAGTATTACAAGCGGTAGGATTCGCAGGCCCCTTTTTGACGTTCATACGGGCAATGTATGCCAAACCATCAGCCAGAATTGTCACACCAAGTTTCATATCCCCAGAATTTCCCCTGGGCAAAGGAACCCGCCAAGGGTGCCCACTTTCCCCGCTCCTATTCAACCTTGCCATAGAACCACTCTCTCGCATACTTAATTCTCCTGAGGGCATCAGCGGGGTAAAAATTGGAAACATAACCTGTCGCTCGGCACTCTTTGCTGACGACATACTTCTATTCATGTCCGACCCACTTAAAGATTTCACACTCCTAAATAATATACTCCACAAATTCAGGGATTGTTCTGGAATGAAAATAAACTTCAACAAGAGCGAAGTACTCCCACTCAACCCAAAAAAGATGGAAATTTGGACGCCATATTCGCCCTTCCTAATAGCAAAAGGCCAAATTAAATATTTGGGTATACAATTAAGCAAGGACCCTTCCTCCCTATACTCACTGAATTACCCTACCCTAATAACTAAAATAATAAAAGACCTGCATACTTGGCGGTCCCTCCCCCTCTCGCTTTTCGGGAGATGCCACCTAATCAAAATGATTCCGTTTGCAAGATTGCTATACCCCCTCCAAACGCTTCCACTTCTTCTCAAACATAAGGATGTGCAAAAATTACAAACAGAATTCTCCAACTTTATCTGGAATGGGAAGAGACCTAGGGTGGCACTTAAAAAACTCTTTCTCCCGAAGAGTGAGGGGGGAACGGGCCTACCCAACCTAAGAAAGTACAACATAGCATGCCTCCTGAGGAACTGCCTTGACTGGGTAACTAAACAATCTATATACTCAAACCTTCCACTGGAGGAAGCAGCCGCTTACCCATTTAGGTTACCTGCCTTACTTCATGCCAGGATAGCCTCACTACCGGTACAAATCAAACAAAGTATAGTCCTGAGGGACACTATCCTGGCATGGAGGGAAATAAGGAAAATGCTTCACCTACCATCCTCAATTTCGCAATCCCTCCCCATTAGAGGGAACCCCATGTTCCATCCCTCTACAGACTTGCTGGCATTTAAGACTTGGGAAGACAAAGGCCTAACCCATGCCCATCAATTACATGACGCAACCACGAACACCTTTAAGTCTTTTTCTGACATCAGAACAGAATTCCAACTACCGGACACGCATGCCTTTCAACACATGCAAATCAAAACTTACTTACAATCTTGCCAAGGCAAATTCCCACTACCATTCAAAAAAACTTTCCTAGACACACTAGCAGCGGAGGGCAACTACTCCATATCCAGAATTGTAAGACAACTGGACATGGCACAAGCACCGAGCACTACTTCGTTAAACTTCCAACCCTGGAGCTCTATCCTGGAAGATACGCAGGCCCCTGAAAGAATCCTATTGGGTTATCAAAAGGTACGCTCCTTAACCACCTCGGAAATCTGGAGGGAAACCCAATTTAAAATAGCTCACAGAGCATACATCCCCCTGGTCTTTCCCCCAGACAGACCTAAACATGGCATATGCCCATGGTGTGACACCAGCAGACCATCCCTATACCATAGACTCTGGCAATGCCCAAAAGTCTCCGAATTCTGGGACAAGGTCCTCACTTTTAGTGAAAACGTAAGCAGGCTAAACATACCAAAAGACCCTCTTTTATGCCTCTTCAGTGCCAACCCCTTAGCTCCCGACCACAGCACACTAACCAATAACATCCCCAACTGGGTACATATTTGTCTCCTAACGGCTAGACGAGTCATCTTACAAGCCTGGATCCATACAGCACCACCCAAGCTAAAACAAGTGCAAAGTATACTTCACTCCTTAGTACTTTTAGAGAAACATGACACTATCAATACAAATTTCACTGGAACTAAGAAATTCTTCCTTAGGTGGAGAAACTTCCTAGAACACTCCCTCAATGACAGCGAACTAGGAGACTTCATGTTACCGTTCCAATACTCAGAATGGTACCTCAAGTCTGACATAGCACAATCCTTAGGAAGACTTAAAATCCAATCCCAAATATAAAAAGCAGCGATAGGAAATGACCCACTAACATCAGACACCTCGCACCTGATCTTCACCTTAACCCCTACCTTGACGTTCCAACAGGGGCTCAACGCTGACTATCCCCTCACTTGTACTACAAGAAAATGATCAAAGAAAACCCCCCCTATCCTCTGAAAATCCTTCACACTCAGAGAAGCCCCTCCACAATCAAATAATCAAGGGCACAGGCAAATAGCAAATGGAATCAATACAAGAAATATTGCTAAACTATTCCTAATTATCCCACATGAGGCCTCAACCTCATGATCAAAACATACGATATAGTACCCGCTTTCAACAGCATTGGATGTGCCACAGAAGTCGCCTTACATATCTGCTGTAAATTTTCACTAACTTAATGTTACTATGCAATGCATATTTTGTACTTATATGTTTTATACTCCAAGCCCCGATTTGGGGATTTTTGTAATATTGTAAAATTCAAATAAAGTTTATTTAAAAAAAAAACCCTCTGTAAAAGGGGGAAAATATTCTTAAAATATTAGTATAAACGTATCCCAGAACGCAAAACTAAACTCTTTCAGGAGGAGTTTCGGGACATAATTGGTAGAGTGTGTAACAAGGGGCTAATTGATAATGGTACCTTGGATTTTCTAACTATTTAACACCCTATCATACCAACATTTTATTAATTTCCAAAAACTCATAAAGATCATAAAGTGATATTAAAGGCATTTTTTTTTTGGTTAAAAATAACAAACATGTTATACTTACCTCCTCTTCTTGGATTTCTCACTGGCACTCCTGGTCCCTCCCTCCTGCTTAGTGCCCCCATAGCAATCGGCTTGCTATGGGTACACCCAAACATGCTCACTCCCGAACTGCTGCTCTGTGTGTCCATTCACACACAGAGCGTAGCTTGGCCCCATTCCTTCTCTCTCCTCATTGGCTCACTGGCTGTGATCGACAGTAGCAGCAGCTAATGGCTACCTCTGCTGTCTCAGCCAATGAGGAGGGAGAGACCCAGGGGAGCCGTGGTGCACACCGCTGGATTGAAATGGGGCTCAGTAGTTTCAGGGTAGGATGGGCAGAAGGTTTTTCACTAGCATGCATAAATTAATTGATAACTACTTAAAACCATCTGTTATTGTATGTACAGGATACTAGGGACCTTCTCAGAATCATTGGGGATATGGCAATACCCATTAGATCGCGGCTGGTAACTACAGATGTGGAGGCCTTATATAGCTCCATTCCTCACTCCTTAGCAGTGACCACTATTGCAGAATTTTTTAAAGGAAGAAAAACAGTTGACCTGGGCTTTTAATAGTTTTGCTCTGGAACTTTTGAACTACATTCTATCTAGGAATGTGTTCATGTTTGGCAGATCCCATTATCTCCAGGTGCAGGGGGTGGTGATGGGGATGAGTTGTACCCCATTGTACACCAACCTGTACCTAGGGGGAAGGAGTGCTCTTTATTTTTTTGACAAGCATCGGTGGACCTGTGTCACATTCTATCATGGCACAGGTACATTGATGATTTTTTTTTATTTTGACTGGATCCCAGGAAGGCCTTGATGTCTTCATGCATCATACTGGCCATAATGAACACAATCTGAGTTTAACAATAACTTGTGATCAATCTATGATCACCTTTTGGACATTCAGATTATGGTAGACTCAGTGGGACATCTTAAATCTGATTTGTACTGTAAGCCATCTGCAGCAAACACTGTCCTATATGCTGCTAGTGCACACCCTAATCCACTAATGGATAGCATACCCTATGGTTAACTTAATACCTTAGAATTAAAAGAAATTGCACCAGAGAAGAGGACTTTCTGGCTCAAACTAGGGGATTACATAACCATTTGCTGCAGAGGAGTTGCAGCAAAAAAATATCCGAAGAGATCTTTTCAGAAAGCTAAAGGCAGATCTCATGAGTCACTTATCCATACATGTAAGAAACCTACTACCATGAATGCTACACGCCTCATTGCTCGCTACTGTCAGCATCATAAGCAAGTTACAGACATGTTACAGGCACAATGGCATCTTGTGAGAGGGGAACCCGCGGTAAACATATATATATATCATAGAGACCTCAGATTACTTTCAAATGGGACTCTGACACATAGTAATTTTGTTGAAAGGGCTCCTCAGGTCTCTATTCGGGGGGGACCTATCAATATGGAAGGTGTCATTTCTGCGATTGGATGCTCATGGGAAGAAATATTTCTCTCCCCACTGGAAAAACTTAGACTCCAAGGTATAACATTAACTGTCAATTCATGAGGGTAGTGTGCCATATGATTATTGGCGGGGCATGGCAGTGTATTTCTGCCTTTTTTCTGATGCCAGTCACGTGGTGTATCTTTTCTCTCCCCGGACATGGTGACATGCATGTGTGGTGCTTTGGTCTGGGGTGGGGGGACGCTCTCTTTGGGGCGGCGTTGGAGGATAGGCGGTTCTCTCTGCCCAATCCCTGCCACCACTGCTCATGTGGTGTCTTTGGGTGGCGTCTGTGCAGTGGCACATCTACGCATGTTGATATTCCCCGACATGTGGACGCCGAGGATGGCGCAGGGGAGGGGGGAGGAACTTCCATCATCTGCCTATATATATTCCAACTGGCTGGTTGGAGGTGCCATTGTTATTTGTTTTATGTATTTTGTCATGGCAGTGAGGCACTTGGTTTTGGTGATATACCCACTTCTATAAATTATTTTATGTGTTACTTTCTTTTTTTTTGGCCTTTGTACTACACATAGGAAGAGGGCGTCTGATGACATCCTTTTTTCTATCATAACTTTGAGGTATGCTAATGTGGTTATAGTTGGCCTCCTGTCTTAGATTAGTTTTCTTGTATGGACATTACTCCACCACATCACTCCGTCACATCACTCCACCACCTATAGCTGGGACCATTGGGGCCTCTTTGTCTGGCCTATTATTGCTCCCCTCTTTGAGTCCATGCCCTGTGGGTCTTTACACATAAAACTAGGCATTTACAGTATGTTCTGGATGATAGACATAGTTTTTGAGTTTTGCTTTTGAATGTATAAGTTATGTTTGTTATACATTTTCTACCAGCTGCACTACTGAAGAAGTTCAACTTGCGAAACCCATTGAGATACTACACCTCCCCATACTCGGCCTCCATCTACACAGCATTGATACAAGCGTAATATTTATAAACAGTATCTCACAAAAGTGAGTACACCCCTCACATTTTTGTAAATATTTTATTATATCTTTTCATGTGACAACACTGAAGAAATGACACTTTGCTACAATGTAAAGTAGTGAGTGTACAGCTTGTATAACAGTGTATATTTGTTGTCCCCTCAAAATAACTCAACACACAGCCATTAATATCTAAACTGCTGGCAACAAAAGTGAGTACACCCCTAAGTGTTACAGTAGATGTTGGCATTCATGGTTCCCTCAATGAACTGTAGCTCCGCAGTGCCATCCCCAGACCATGACACTCCCACCACCATGCTTGACTGTAGACAAGTCACACTTGTCTTTGTACTCCGCACCTGGTTGCCACCAGACACGTTTGACACCATCTGAACCAAATAAGTTTATCTTGGTCTCATCAGACCACAGGACATGGTTCCAGTAATCCATGTCCTTAGTCTGCTTGTCTTCAGTAAACTGCTTGTGGGCTTTCTTGTGCATCATCTTTAGAAGAGGCTTTCTTCTGGGACAACAGCCATGCAGACCAATTTGATGCAGTGTTCGGCTTATGGTCTGAGCACTGACAGGCTGACCCCCACTCCTTCAACATTTGCAGCAATGCTGGCAGCACTTATACATCTATTTCCCAAAGACAGTCTCTAGATAGGATGCTGAGCACGTGCACTCAACTTCTTTGGTCAACCATGAAGAGGCCTGTTCTGAGTGGAACCTGTCCTGTTAAAACCACTATATGGTCTTGGCCAGCATGCTGCAGCTCAGTTTCAGGGTCTTGACAATCTTCTTATAGCATAGGCCATCTTTATGTAGAGCAACAATTCTTTTTTCAGATCCTCAGAGATCTTTGCCACGAGGTGCCATGTTAAACTTCCAGTGAGCAGTATGAGAGAGTGAGAGCGATAACACCAAATTTAACACACATGCTCCCAATTCACACCTGAGACCTTGTAACACTAACGAGTCACATGATACCGGGGAGAGAAAATGGCTAATTGGGCCCAGTTTGGACATTTTCACTTAGGGGTGTACTCCAGCAGTTTAGACATTAATGGCTGTGTGTTAAGTTATTTTGAGGGGACAGCAAATTTACATGGTTATACAAGCTGTGCACTCACTACTTCACATTGTAGCAAAGTGTAATTTCTTCAGTGTTGTCACATGAAAAGATAAAATATTCACAAATATGTGAGGGGTGTACTCACTTTTGTAAGATATTGTATGTATATATATATATATATTGGGTAAGGTGTATGGAGTTTGCTGACTATGTACTACTTGATATCTATTTGAGGTTGTTTTATCTTTTTGATCGGTCTGTTAACCCTTTTTTAATTGTTTTTGTAAAAAAATTGGAATTTTACTTTTCTTATGTGTGTTTTTTTGGGCGTAAATATTATTGCTCCTTGAAAGTCCCTTTACTCTTATTCTTTTTTGATAATATAATATTATTGGGATGTGGTGCTTAACCCCTAGGGATGGACCCCCAGTTCGAGTGGAAAGCATGTTCGACTCAAACTTCGGGGGTTCGCCTGTTCGGCGCATCCCGAACATTAAGGGGCATTTGTGGGAACTTTGAGCGCCCCATAATGCATTCCAATTGCGGGGGAAATGCTGCCCGCTGATTGGCCAAAGCATGCACATGACCTGCATGCTTTGGCCAATCACAGAGCGCTCTGCTGTGAGAGCTATGATTGGCCAAATGCAGGGTGCCTTTAGCCAATCACTGCTCAGCAGCCTCAATCCACGCCCCACACTATATAAAGCCGCTTGTACAGGGGCTCTTTGTAGTGTGTATAGCGGTGGATAGAGAGACAGTGAGCTTAGCTAGCGGCGGCAAGCAGTTTAGTGTAGCTAGGTGATGATTGTGAAAAACATATTAGATAGATAGATAGATAGTGCAGGCAGTTTAGTGTAGAGTGAAATATATACTAGATAGATAGATAGATAGAAAGATAGGGTGATCTGTATAGTCAGTTAGTGCAGGCTGTTTAGTGTACAGGGTGGGCCATTTATATGGATACACCTTAATAAAATGGGAATGGTTGGTGATATTAACTTCCTGTTTGTGGCACATTAGTATATGTGAACGGGGAAACTTTTCAAGATGGGTGGTGACCATGGCGGCCATTTTGAAGTCGGCCATTTTGAATCCAACTTTTGTTTTTTCAATAGGAAGAGGGTCATGTGACACATCAAACTTATTGGGAATTTCACAAGAAAAACAATGATGTGCTTGGTTTTAACATAACTTTATTCTTTCATGAGTTATTTACAAGTTTCTGACCACTTATAAAATGTGTTCAACGTGCTGCCCATTGTGTTGGATTGTCAATGCAACCCTCTTCTTCCACTCTTCACACACTGATAGCAACACCGCAGGAGAAATGCTAGCACAGGCTTCCAGTATCCGTAGTTTCAGGTGCTGCACATCTGAAAGAATAAAACCAAGCACATCATTGTTTTTCTTGTGAAATTCCCAATAAGTTTGATGCGTCACATGACCCTCTTTCTATTGAAAAAACAAAAGTTGGATTCAAAATGGCCCACTTCTAAATGGCCGCCATGGTCACCACCCATCTTGAAAAGTTTCCCCCCTCACATATATAATGTGCCACAAACAGGAAGTTAATATCACCAACCATTCCCATTTTATTAAGGTGTATCCATATAAATGGCCCACCCTGTAGCGTGAAATACATACTAGATAGATAGATAGATAGATAGATAGATAGATAGATAGATAGAGTGATCTGTATACAGTCAGTTAGTGCAGGCAGTGTAAGAATATATATATATATACCTTCCTAGTGTGTGTATATATATATATATATATATATATATATATATATATATATATATATAAAAATATATATATACACACGCAGTGTATTGAGTGTACACTATATATCAGTGCATTTGAGGTGTATGGTATATAGTCACTACTTGACGTGGTGTCTTAAAATATACACAGTCTAGTATATAGATATATATGCACACAGCGTATTGAGTGTACACTATATATCACTGCATTCGGTGGTGTACGTACGTTATATAGTACACTTGACGTGGTGCCTTAAAATATATACAGTCTAGTATATATATATATATATATATATATATATATATACACAGTGTATTGAGTGTACACTATATATCACTGCATTCGGGGGTGTACAATATATAGTACACTACTTGACGTGGTGTCTTACAATATATAGAGTTTAGTATATATATATGCACATAGTGTATTGAGTGTACACTATATATCACTGCATTCAGGTGTGTACGGTACATAATATAGTGTAGTGTGGTGTAAAAAAAGCCCCATCATGTCAGGAAGGCCACAAAGGAGAGGCAGAGGCTCCCAGGCCACTAAAAGAGGGCAAGCAGCCTCTCTGTCGTCAGTGAAAAGTGGTGTTGGTGAACATGGTGCATCCCCTGCAGGCATCACGCTTGTCCTTTTTTTCTGCTGTTGGACATGTTATTGAGCCACAACATGCAGAAGAGTTGGTGGAGTGGATAACTAAGCTGTTCTCATCCTCCTCTGTCACCCAGGCTGATACAAGTTTGTCTTCCAATGCAGATGGCAAAGTGGCCTATTCCACCGAATCCTTGTTCACAGTTATTTCTTCTGTAGCCCTACCATCATGCACGGAGTCACGAGAATTATTGGACCATAGTGTTGGTTACATGCTGATGGAGGATGTGCAGCAATTTGAAGGCTCCGATATTGGTTCCCAGGTTGAGGAAGGGAGTAGCGTGAGCCTAGAGACAGGTGGTGCCTCAGAATGACAAGAAACTAGCAGTCATGTTCCCCCAGCTGCAGCATACTGCTAAGTTTGCTCCAGTGACAAGGAGGGAGGGGATGATGAGGACACGGACTGTACTTAGGTATCTGAGAGAAGAGAGTAGGAAAGTGAGGAGGAGGAGGCATAACTCCAACAAGGCAGGATGTCCTCCAGGGGCCAGCTTAAGGGCAGCCACCCAATTGCATTAGACCACAGAGCTCCACAGGTGCAGGGAGCTGCTGACTTTAAAAAGTTCATTGTTGTGGGCATTTTTCAACAGATGTGCAGTAGATCGCACTGTTGCCATTTGCAATCTATGTCTGAAGCGGGTCACGTGTGGCTAGAACTCCAGCCGCTTAGGCGCTACTGTCTTGACAAGACATATGATGACCAGCCATGTAGTCCATTGGCAACAGCACCTGAAAAACCCACACCAGAAATGAGGCAGACTTCTTGCTCCTCATCTAGGATCTCAACCCCTACTATACCTCCAGTTCTCTCCAAAACCTGCACTGAAAAGAATGAAGGTCTATCAATGTGTGCCCCAAGTACACCACCAGGTGAATTCAGCAGACAAATATCCCTACCCCAGTTGCTGAACCATAAAAAAAAATACTGTCCCAGCCATCCACATGCTCAGCATCTTAATGCTAGCTTGGCCAAATTGCTAGCACTCCAACTGCTGCCTTTTTAGCTGGTAGACTGCCCCTTTTGTGAATTTGTGGAATGTGCTGTCCCACAGTGGAAGGTTCCCAAAATAAATTTCTTTTCACGTAAGGCCATTCCAACTCTCTACTGTCATGTGGAAGGCAATGTTTTGGTCTCGTTGGACAGGGTGGTCAGCAGCAGGGTTCATATTACCACTGACTCATGATCCAGCAGGCACGGTCAGAGTTTTTTTTCCTTCACGGTGCACTGGGTAACTCTGCTGAAAGCTGGGAAGCATGCAGGACAGGGTTCAGTGTTGGCGCTAGTTACGCCACCATGCCTCCAAAAAGCTGGTGGTGATTTTTCCACATCTACCTCCTTCACCCCCTCCTCTTCTTCTACCTCTGTGGCTTCTTCTGCAGATTTGTCCTCTGAACCTGCAGTGCTCCCTAAGCGTTCAAGGGGCTACGCATGCAGTCAGGCTAAAAGATGGCATGCAGTGCTTGAGTTAGTCTGTCTAGGGGACAGGAGCCACACTGGGGCATAGATTCTGTCAACTCTGTGGTGGCAGGCTCAGAGGTGGTTGACGCCACGGCAGCTTGAGCCAGGAATGGTTGTATGCGACAATGGCACCAACCTTCTCTCTGCCTTCCAACAGGGACACTTGACACATGTTCCATGCTTAGCACATGTCTTGAAATTGGTGGTTCAGCATTTCTTGATCAGGTACCCAGGCCTACCAGATATCCTGAGGCAGGCCAGAAAAGTCTGTGGTCATTTCTTGCCTTCATACAATGCCAGTGCTTGGTTGGCTGACATTCAGCAGGAACCTGCCCACCAACCGTCTCATTTGTGACATGCTCACAAGGTGGAACTCAACATTGGCATTGCTGCAGCAGCTGCACACACAGCAGAGGACCATCAATGAGTACCTCTGTGAGCATGGCACCAGGACAGGCTCAGGGGAGCTTGGCTTCTTTTCGGCACAACAGTGGCTACTGATCAAGGATAAATGCACTGTTCTGTCACCATTTGAGGAGGCCACAAGGATGGTGAGCAGCAATAATGCTTGCATCAGTGACGCTGTCCCTCAAATATTCCTTCTGGAGCACACGTTTCATGGAATCATTGACAGGGCACTTGAGACAGAACAGCGGGAGGAAGAGAAGGACTTCCTTTCCTCTCAAGGCCCCCTTTATGCAGACAGCATTACTGCAGAGCCCCCAAACACACAAGAGAAGAAGGAGGAGGATTGTGTCAGCATGGATGTGGAGGATAACATGCAGCAGTCTTCAAGGAATCATGGTTTTCAGTCCCCAGAAACCCAAGGAGTTGTATGTGGCTGGGAGGAGGTAATTCCTGATAATGTCATCCTAAGTGACCCAGAGGACACTCATGCCTCCTAAAACTTATGCTGCTTGGGCTCTCTGATTCTGAAAAACCTGCAGAAAGACCCTAAGATTCGTGTTATCAAGGAGAGGGTTCATTACTGGCTGGCAACCCTTCTTGAGCCACATTACAAGGGTAAAGTTGCAGAGCTCATCCTGCCTGCACAGAGGGAACAGAGGATGAAACATCTTCAGGATACCTTAAAGAAAAGTTTGTGCAACGCCTTTCCAGACCCTGGGAGGTTACCATGTCCTGGTGCTGGACAACTGTAGCTTCGGTCGTTCAGAGGCAGAGTGGTGGAGAAGGTGGCCGGCTGACCGATGCTTTTAAAAAAAAAGTCCAGGCATGATAGGTTCAAGCAACCATCATCGGAGCCTGCATTATATGGTGCAGGAATATATAGGGGCAAGAGCAGGCTTGGAGACCTTTCCAACTGAGCATCCACTGAGTTACTGGGTCTTGAGGATGGACCACTGGCCGGAACTTGCTGAATATACCATTGAGCTACTGGCCTGTCTTGCATCCAGTGTGCTTTCTGAATGGACATTCAGTACTGCTAGAGGGTTTATAACTAGAGTTGAGTGAACCTCTGGAAGTTCAGGTTCTGCTGGTCCGGCCGAACTTCGGGACAAAGTCCGGGTTCGGGTCCGGACAGAACCCGAACGTTCGCACTGACCCTGGACCCCATTGAAATCAATGGGGACCCGAACTTTTAGGCACTAAAATGGCTGTAACAAAGTCCTGGAAAGCCCTAGAGGGCTGCAAAAGGAAGTAAAATGGGGGTAAGAGTAGGGCAAGTGCCCTACAAAAAAATGGGGATAGGGAAAATAAATTAAAATCAAATAAAAAAATGGGAAGGGGCGTGGATGTGGAGTAGGAGCCTAGAGGTTGACTAGGCCGTGACCGTGGCAGTGTAGGTGGAAGTGGCGGTGGTAGAGGAGTAGGAGGAGGTAGCCAACATGTTTTTTTTTTTTTTTTGTATTGAGGCCTATTCCAAAAAACAAGTATATGAATGGCTGTGTGAGTCCGGTCTAAATGTTTATTCTGCACAAGGTACAGACAAGTCTTGTGATATCCATGCCTGATTCATTTTAATAAAGGTTAGCTTGTCCACGTTGGATGTGGACAAACGGCTCCTGCCGACAATACACTGGCTGCAGGGCAGGCCAGCACCTCCAAGGCATAAAGGGCAAGCTCAGGCCATGTGGCCAATTTGGAGATCCAGAAGTTGAATGGGGCAGACCCATCAGTACGTCTAGGCGTGTGCACACATACTCTTGCACCATGTTGCTGAAGTGCTGCCTCCTGCTAAGACGTTGTCTATCGGCTGGTTGTGCTGTTTGTTGTGGCGGGCTGCTGACAAAGCTTTGCCACATTTCGGCCATGCTAACCCTGCCTTCTGAGGTGCTGGCGGTGGCACAGCTGCATTGGTGGCCTCTTTTTCCTCCTCCTCCTCCTCCTCCTCCTCTGCCTTCGCCTTGTGCTTCCGCTGAGCCCCCGGTGTCATTTGGGAAAGCCCTCAGCAGCGCCTCTACCAGTGTGCGCTTGTAGTCGCGCATCTTCCTCTCACACTCCAGTGAGTGAATTAAGGACGGCATGTTGTCCTTGTAATGGGGATCCAGCAGGGTGGCCACCCAGTAATCAGAGGAAGTTGCAATGTCGGCAACTCCGCTGTCGTTGCGCAGGCACTGCAGCATGTAGTCGGCCATGTGTGCCAGGCTGCCCACAGGCAAAGACAAGCTGTCCTCTGTGGAAGGTATATCATCTGTGTCCTCTGTATCCCCCCAGCCATGCTCCAGTGATGCCCACGAGCTGGGTTGGGTGCCACCCTGCTGTAATTCCTCCTCCTCCTCGTCCTCCAGAACTGTGCCCGGGCTTGAATATTTTGGACCTGGCCTATGCTGGTGCAGGAACCCACCCCCCGAGCCACTTGCTAATGACTGGCCTGATAACCGTGGAAATGACCCCTCTTCCTCCTCCTCATCCTCCTGTGCCACATCCTCTTCCATCATGGCCCGAAGCGTTTTTTCAAGGAGACATAGAAGTGGTATAGTAACGCTGAGAACAGCATCATCGGCACTGGCCTGTTGGTGGAGTACTCAAAACACCGCAATACGCTACACAGGTCTCGCATGGAGGCCCACTCGTTGGTGGTGAAGTGCTGCTGTTCCGCAGAGCGACTGACCCGTGCGTGCTGCAGCTGAAACTCCACTATTGCCTGCTGCTACTCACACAGTCTATCCAGCATGTGTAAGGTGGAGTTCCACCTTGTGGGCACGTCACATATGAGGCAGTGAGCGGGAAGGCCTAAGTTCCGCTGCAGCGCAGACAGGCGAGCAGCAGCAGGGTGAGAACGCTAAAAGTGCGCACAGACGGCCCACACTTTATGCAGCAGCTCTGACATATCCGGGTAGTTTTTTAGAAAATTCTGTACCACCAAATTCAGCACATGCGTCAGGCAAGGGATGTGCGTCAAATGGGCTCGGCCCAGAGCCGCTACGAGATTTCGGCCATTGTCGCACACCACCAGGCCGGGCTTGAGGCTCAGTGGCAACAACCACTCATTGGTCTGTTGTTCAATGCCCGTCCACAGCTCCTGTGCAGTGTGGGGTTTATCCCCCAAACATATCAGTTTTATAACAGCCTACTGTCGTTTCCAATAGGATGTGCTGATGTTGGTGGTGAAGGTGTTACGCTGAGCGGATGAGTGGGTGGCCGAGGAGGAGGAAGCGCAGTAGTGTAGGGAACGGACTGCGTACACGACTTAAACCACCATGTCTTAAAAGATTTTTTGATGGGCCTATACAGTCTCGACGACGTATTTCACACCCGGCAG
>BLSH010171453.1:0-12612 GCA_018402905.1 Glandirana rugosa
TGGCGAATTCTACGAAACTTCCAGGATAGGTTTGGGACATTGAGAACTTAGGTTGTGCAAAGTTTCAGGGCAATCGGTTGAGGTTTAGGCACTTTATTACACGTTAAGCAACATTAAGCACTTTTCACATTAAACGTTTTAGGATTGTAAAACATTGCTTAACATGAATAACTTTTGGTGCGATTTCCCAAATGATCTGACATTTTTAGAATATGTTGGCATAGACAAAATCTTGAGTTGTGTGAAGTTTGGGGGAAATTGGTTAACATCTAAGGTCTTTTTGGTACGTTAAGCAACATTAAGCGCCCCAAAAATGAAGCTTAATGTCCCTAGTTTGCCTTCTGGGGTGGCGAATCCTACGAAACTTCTAGGATAGGTTTGGGACATTGAGAACTTAGGTTGTGCAAAGTTTCAGGGCAATCGATTGAGGTTTAGGCACTTTATGGTACGTTAAGCAACATTAAGCAGTTTTCACATTAAACGTTTTAGGATTGTAAAATATTGCTTAACGTGAATAACTTTTGGTGCGACTTCCCAAATGATCTGAAATTTTCAGAATATGTTGGCATAGACAGAATCTTGTATTGTGGGAAGTTTGGGGGAAATTGGTTAATATCTAAGGTCTTTTTGGTACGTTAAGCAACATTAAGCGCCCCAAAAATCATGCTTAATGTCTCTAGTTTGCCTTGTGGGAAAGCAAATCCTACGAATCTTCCAGGATAGGTTTGGGAAGTGGAGAACGTTAAGCAACATTAAGCAGTTTTCACATTAAACGTTTTAGTATATCCCTGCAGAAAGTGAGGTGAAGGGATTATCTGTCAGCTGCCAGGAGCACCTTGCTCAGTTTTCAGATAGAGTGGATGACAAAGCAAAAGATTTGGGTATCTCTGAGGTCAGTGGGACATCCTCCACACCTAATGTATGTACCAATAGGAATAAATCCCTGGAAGTTAAAAGCTCTTTAAAAGTTGCCCCTATATTTTGTAAGTCGCAAGAAAGAACTACTAATCCAGGAAAAGCCATCCCACTATCAGCTACTGAATCTCCTCAGTCATCTAAAACAAAACCTTTTGTTAAGAGATCCTATACAACTTTAGATACGATTAAATGCCATTTATGTGGACTGTTTGGTCACATAGCTAAATTCTGTCTATCCAGTCCCATTGAAAAAGTAATGAAGCAAAATCCTATAGAACAAAGAGACGTGATTTAGAAGTGCAACCAGCACGCTTTGCAACATGGTCTAGGGGTAATCAGTATGAAAAGCCTAGATCATGGGTCCCATTCCAAGATCCTAAGGTAAGGAATGCATCCATACGGGCTGAGAATGGGCAAATGAAATGGGATGGATCTTTGGAAGAAGTTCAACCCTACAAAACAGATTTTATGGGTTTAAGAAGAGGTACAGGTCATTATAGAAAACAGGCTGGTATTCGGGTTGTCTAGAGTTTGCCTTCAAGCTAGCTAATTGTGAGAGTGTGCTTGTGGTGTGAAATACTTGGAACATATGTTGTATCATCTGATTTACCTGTCTGTTTGTTGTCTCAGCTGCTGACAGCCTACTGAAAACTGACCCCCTTCTTTCTATCCAGGCCTGTGAGAGTGTGAAAAGAACTGTATTAACATGCAAATTTGTGTATTCAATGTAATGTGTTTTCTTTTTCAGAGAGAGAGTTCTGAAGAGGTTCTATTTGGTGAGGTATTATAATTGCTAGATAAGTAGTACCGCTAAAAGGTATTAAGAGCTGCTCATTTTTTTTAACCATGGTGAATAATTTTTGGAAATGAATGGTATACCGTAAACAAAATCCACGTTGTAATAATTACGTTGAGCTCAACAATTTTCGGTATTTGGGGAAAAGTGCACTGTTTCAAAACGAATAAGAAAGACTTTCTTTGTGGAATATGATGTAATGTATGTTTGTGTGTTTTGTATGTTAATACTTGTTATATCAGGTATCTAACCATCGGTTTATTTTTTTCTAGGAGAAAAAAATTGAATGTTCATTACTAAATTTTAGATGTGTTTTATCCCTTAGATTCAATAATTGGGGTTCATGGCTTTCAGAACAACAGGAGATCATGGCCTCAACAGACAACTTTATATAACATTGTTTTTTCTTTTTCCTGGTTTGTCTGGTTCCACAGGTGAAGGTTTTAGGTTTTCATCACCATTATTTAGTTGGTGCTTCTGTTTGTCTGTCTGCTTGAATGTGTTTTGTCTACCTTGTGTGTGTTGTATGTTCTGGTCCAACAGGTGTGGAACTCTAGTAGGAATGAGTTTCTTTGCTCCAGTGATTGGCAGAACCAACTGGCTAAAGTCCGCAATTCCCTATTACCAGTGACAATATGATTGGTCATAGTTACATAGACAGTGAGGTTGGAAAAAGACACAAGTCCATCAAGTCCAACCCATGTGTGTGTTTTTTATGTCAGTTTTATTTACATTGTATATCCCCCAATGTTGGGGTCCCTTAGGTGTGCATCTAATAATTTTTTGAAATTATCTATACTACCAGCAGAAACCACTGTTTTTGGAAGAGAATTCCACATTCTCACTGCTCTTACCGTAAAGAAACCCCTGCGCATCTTAAGGTTAAACCGCCTTTCTTTCATTCTCAGCGAATGGCCGCGTGTCTTTGTGTTTTCCCTTGCGCTGAATAGTTTTGCCCCTATAGCGGGGTCACCAGTACAGTATTTGTACATTGAAATCATATCCCCTCTCAAGCGTCTTTTCTCCAGAGAGAATAAGTTCAGTGCTTGTAATCTTTCCTCATAACTTAGGTCCTCTAATCCCTTAACCAGCTTTGTTGCCCTTCTCTGAACCCTTTCCAATACCAGGACGTCCTTCCTGAGGACTGGTGCCCAGAATCACTGGTCATCTCCAGTCTAAAGCTGGATACACACTGTACAATATCCTGTGGGTTCTTTTTCCTTTGGTTTTTGCTGGGACCATGTAATGTGAGATCGGGCCTTGAGGGTTTTGATTTGTGTGCTGTCAGGCGGGCCCTTGCGCTGCATGGTTCTGGTAAGTCTGGGGGAAATCAGACAGCCAGGATTGTACCGTGTGTATGGGGTCTTACTTACTTAGGTTAGATGAAAAGTTGGTTAAGAGGGCAGTGAATAATTGTCAAGCTAACACGTATATTAGGCTAACAAGTGTTATACATATCTGTTATTGTTACTGTTTTTAGTGGTAAGAGTGTTTTCTTATTTTTGTAATGTCCAAAGTTGGAAATGGATCTGTCACAGAGCTGTTACATACCTGTATCTGTTTCTTATTCCCAAGGATCGGTAGCCATGCTGATACTTTTAGTTCCACAGCTTTAACTGTTAGGGGTCTGCTATTTTAAGACTGCTTAACCCCCCCTGCTGTTAATATAATTAGGCCAGTCAGTCCTGTTTTTTCAAACTCTGCTCATTGCCTTAGGCTTATGTATGTTAATGACCCTAGCAGGCTGTGTGTCTCCAAGTGTATTTCCAGTCTGTTTCCTGCCCCGTGTCACCATGCAAATTGGCTCCTAGAGTTTCCTGTTTGTCTGGTTTTTAAGTGGCTCTTTGTTACTGGTTGTCTAATGGGTCTTTGGTGTATCTGTCACTAATATCTATGTATCAATGCACACCTGTCAGCTTGAATTGTACCCCCTACTGTTCAGTGATCCCTGAGCCTCAGTGCTGCAAGGGATTTTTTTTTGTCTGTTGGCTGTTTGTGTCCAATGGCAGTAGTTCCTTAAGCTGAACACACATTACGTAATTTTTGTTGTTCAGTTTCCTTTAACGTCCTGCCTGGATGCCTACAGGTTGAGGGTGTTTGGGTCTGGCCTTGTACTGTGTGGTTCTGGTGAGTTAGGAGGAGAGTTGTACAGGGAAATTGTATGGAAGTTGCATGGTGTGTGGCCAGATGTGGACTCTGGGCCATGGCTTTTGTTATATGTATGGGCTGGCTGTATTCTCCTTAGTTAGTACCCATAGGTGTCCTTCCTGTCCTAGGCTTCTCCGGTACCCTAACTAGTAGTCTGTGTCTTGCATGCCAGCAAGAACAGCGTCCCGGTGCTACACTATGCCCCTGAGATTCATGTGAGTCCACTTTAATTAGTGTAGAGAGTTTATGTTGTATGTGTGAAGGATAACATTGTCTGATTGCCAGATTGATAAACAGGTTAAAAGGTGTGCAGCCTTTATAAAGTGTACATGTGGGAAGGTGGTTTTCAATCCGGGTATGTGGACTATTTCCCATACTTAAGTTAAAGAGAGGCTTAACCATTTCAATACAGGACACTTATACCCCCTTCCTTTCCAGACCAATTTTCAGCTTATAGTGCTCTCACACGTTAAATGACAATTACTCAGTCATGCTACACTGTACCCACACAAAATATTTATAATCTTTTTCTCACAAATAGAGCTTGCGTTTGGTGGTATATAATCACTGCTGGGTTTTTATTTTTTTCAATATAAGCGAAAAAGTAGCGAAAATTTTGAAAAGAAAACACTTTTTTTATCAAAAATTTTGCAAAAAAGTAAATTTTCTTCATAAATTTGGGCCATCATTTATACTGCTACATAACATTGGTAAAAATAACCATAATTCGTGTATATTATTTATTCTCTGTGAAAGTTATAGAGTCTACAAGCTATGGTGCAAATAATTGAAAATTGATCACACCTGATGTACTGACCACCTCATTTCTTGAGACCATAACAAGCCAGGAAAGTACAAATACCCCCTCCCCCCAATTACCTCTTTTTGGAATGTAGACATTCCAAGGTATTTAGTAAGAGGCATGGTGAGTTTTTTGAAGTTGTAATTTTTTTCCCACAATTCTTTGAAAAATTAAGATTTTTTTTTTTACACATAATTGTTATAACAACAAGTTATTTCTCACACACAGCATATGCATACTTGCAATGACACCACAAAATACATTCTGCTACTCCTCCTGAGTATGGCAATACCCCATGTGGGAGACCTTTACACAGCCTGGCCACATACAAAGGACTAACATTGAAGCAGGACCTTCAGGCGTTCCACAAGCATAAATTACACATCTTATTTCTCAGCCACCTATTACATTTTTGAAGGCCCTGGCGCACCAGGACAATGGAATTGCCCACAAAATGACCCATTTTGGAAAGCAAACACCCTAACATATAATCTATGAGGCATAATGAGTATTTTGAACGGTTCATTTTTTCCAGAAGTTTTTGGAAAATGTGGGGAAAAAAATGAAAATCCATTTTTTTTAACACAAAGTTGTCCATTTATAAGATATTTCCAACACATAGCATGTACATAGCAAAATGACACCCCAAAATACATTCTGATACTCCTCCTGAGTATGGCGATACCACATGTGTGAAACTTTTACACAGCTTGGCCACATGCACAGGCCCAACATTGAAGTAGCACCTTTAGGCATTCTACGAGCATTAATTACACATCTCATTTCTCAACCACCTATTACACTTTTGAAGGCCCTGGAGCACCAGGACAATGGAATTGCAAACAAAATGACCCCATTTTGGAAAGCAAACACCCCAACGTATAATCTATGAGGCATAATGAGTCTTTTGAACATGTCATTTTTTTCCAGAAGTTTTTGGAAAATGTGGAAAAAAATGAAAACCCATTTTTTTTACACAAAGCTGTCCATTTATAAGATATTTCCAACACATAGCATGTACATAGCAAAAATGACACCCCAAAACACATTCTGCTACTCCTCCTGAGTATGGCGATACCACATGTGTGAGACTTTTACACAGCTTGGCCACATACACAGGCCCAACATTGAAGTAGTACCTTTAGACGTTCTACAAGCATAAATTACACATTTTGAAGGCCCTGGAGCACCAGGACAATGGACCATTTTGGAAAGCAAACACCCCAACGTATATTCTATGAGGCATTATGAGTCTTTTGTATGGTTAATTTTTTTCTACAAGTCTTTGAAAAACGCAGAAAGAAAATAAAAACTCTTTTATTTTTACACAAAGTGGTAAATTTATAAGATATTTCTAACACATAGCATGTACATAGCAAAAATTACACCCCAAAATACATTCTGCTATCCGTCCTGAGTATGGCAATACCAAATGTGCGAGAATTTTACACAGCCTGTCCACATAGAGAGGTCGAACATGCAGGGAGCACCATCAGGCATTCTAGGAGCATAAATTACACATAAAATATCCTAATGACCTATTACACTTTTGAAGTCCCTGAAGCACCAGAACAGTGGAATTACCCACAAAATGACCCCATTTTGGAAAGCAAACACCCCAATGTATATTCTATGAGGCATTAGGAGTCTTTTGCATGGTTCATTTTTTTCCACAAGTCTTCGGTAAACGTGGAAAAAAATAAAAACTTATTTTATTTAACACAAAGTTGTCAATTTATATGATACTTCTAACACATAGCATGTACATAGCAAAAATGACCCCCCCAAAATATATTCTGCTACTCGTCCTGAGTATGGCGATACCACATGTGTAAGACTTTTACACAGCCCGGCCACATAGAGAGGTCCAGCATTGTAGTAGTACCTTCAGGCGTTCTAGGAGCATAAATTACACATCTAATTTCATTCCTACCTATCACACTTTTGAAGGTCCTGGAGCACCAGGACAGTGGACTTACCTAAAAAATTACCCCATTTTGGAAAGCAAACACCCCAATGTATATTTTATGAGGCATGGGCTGCAGATAGGTACTTGGGTACTCTTATGGGCTGGTAAAAGGTACTCGGGTACTCTGATGGGCTGGTAAAAGGTACTTGGGTACTCTGATGGGCTGGTAAAAAGTAACCGGGTACTCTGATGGGCTGTTGACAGGTACTAAGGTACTCAGATGGGCTGGTGACAGGCACTCGGGTACTGAAATGGGCTAGTGACTGGTGCTAGGGTACTCAGATGGGCTAGTGACAGGTACTCGGGTACTCAGATGGGCTAGTGACAGGTACTAGGGTACTCAGATGGGTTGGAGACAGGTACTTGGGTACTCAGAAGGGTTGGTGACAGGTACTCGGGTACTCTGATGGGTTGGTGACATGTGCTCGGGTACTCTGATGTGTTGGTGACAGGTACTCGGGTACTCTGATGGGCTGGTGACAGGTACTCGGGTACTCTGATGGGCTGGTGACAGGTACTTGTGTACTCTGATGGGTTGATGACAGGTACTCGGGTACTCTGATGGGCTGGTGACAAGTACTCGGGTACTCTGATGGGTTGGTGACAGGTACTTGGGTAATAAGATGGGTTGGCGACAGGTACTCGGGTACTCTGATGGTCTGGTGACAGGTACTCGGGTACTCAGATGGGCTAGTGACAGGTACTTGGATATTCAGGTGGGCTAGTGACAGGTACTAGGATACTCAGATGGGCTAGTGAGAGGTACAAGGGTACTCAGATGGGCTAGTGACAGGTACTAGGGTACTCAGATGGAACTGGTGACAGGTACTCGGGTACTCTGATGAGCTGGTGACAGGTACTCAGAAGGGTTGGTGACAGGTACTCGGGTACTCTGATGGGCTTGTGAAAGGTACTCGGATGGGCTGCTGACAGGTACTCGTGTTGTTGTAGAAATTTAGGATGTGTTTATTATGTATTGTCACGGTGTCTCCCAGTGTCAGTTTAACGATATTCTCTGTGTACAGCGAATATGGCTTTAACTGATATTGAGGAAAGGCCATTTACAATGGAAACCTTCCATTATTTGATAACTACACGCTACCCGCCCGATCATCCCAGCCAGCAGGCGCCCTGAGCGATTAACGCTGGAGCAAACGCCGGTCCGGATCTTTGAGGTGCAATGCACGTTCTGTGGCGTGGGTGTATTACCGTCAATCAGGGGGCCCCTGTATTATGTACAGATTGATCTGCTTGGCGGCGGTTTACTTGCGTTATGGAAGGTATTGCCTTTTATGTAAGGATAATGATCTGTAAGCTTTCTGTCGCATCTGATCAATGTGACAGAAATCTACAGCTATATTCCTTCGTGCATAATTTACCCTTTAATGGAACAGTAGTATAATCACTATGGAGTATAGTTCATAGAGCTGTATTTGATAGCGATTCGTTGCAATGGCAGTTCGAGGTTTGCATGCATGGCATTTTGCTTGGAGGGCCTTTGTGAGATGGTGCTTTGGATTTCAATGGAAGCCATGTGTCCACATGGCTTTCATTGTCATCTGGAGACAGCTGTTGCTCATACAGGCCAGCCAATCCCCATGCATGCATGCCTTTTCTATTGTATCGTTTGAATATAAACAAGTGTGTCATTGGTTGGTGGTTTTGTATTGAGCTCATGTCATGTGACTGTGCCTTGGAGGCTGATAGGCTGATTGTGAAGCCATCAAGTCCGATTGTTATCCCTGTTTGATTCGCATAAATAAAGCCTGAAAGCTCGGCCACCCAGGACAACCCCGTGAGCTGCCATGTGAAAAAAGCTACCTGTGTCTGTCTTACTTGCTTTAACACGAGTGCACTCAAATGCATTATGCAAAAGAGCTGAAAAGTGCGCTTATTAGCGCAGGCAAAATATAATGCATACAAGGTATTATAATTGCCCTGACATCATGGCGAGCCAGAGAATTTTTGGAGCCTACAGAAATTTCCTTCACAGCGGACCGAAGGGAGGAAGTGATCCGGACAGGACATCAAAACAGCCGGCTATTGGTAAAACCAATTTTATTTCAATTTTTGAAATCTTTTGCGGTCCTGAGTTCAGGATGTGCTTTCTCTGTCCGCTGTGTCAGGTAAATTCTGCTTTGTTAAAGAACCTGTTTTTCCTCTTTTTTGCATAATGGCGGGGGTTTAATGGCTTTATCATTGAAGTTAGGTCTATTGATTAGGAAGAAAACCTATACTTGTCCTCTATAGGTCCTAATCAATACACCTAAAGTGTGTGTTATGAGTAACCGTATGCTTTGAATGTGTGATCGGTATGTATAATTATGAATATGCTTTACTATGAGTATAATTATGAATATGATTTGCTATGAGTATAATTATGAATATGCTTTGAATGCATGATCTGTATCAGTGTTGTATGTGCTATGTTATAATTCTGGTGGTAATTCGTTTGGAGTCTCAGATTGTATAGTCAGTCTGTAAGGGGAGAGATTTCAATTTGGGCTGCTTTTGGCGGGAATGGCGTAAGTTACCACCATTTTGTTGTAAAATTGTTACAATTTCAATTTTGTTTCTGCTGAATTTGCTTTTGGACCTAATTTCAGCATTTTGTGGAATTAAGTAATTGTCTGCAGGAAATTCAGTTTCTGGTTTTATTGCTTTGATTTTGTCCAATATTTCAGTCTCAAGTGAAAATAGTTTGTTATTGTACGGAATTCCATTTTCAGTAGAATCATTTTTGTTGTAATGTTGTTTTGCGTAGTCCCAGCTGTAATTCAGTTTTTGCTAGAGACATCTGTTGTTAGACAGCTATTCAGCTTTAAGTGTGAAACCGAGTTAACATTACAGTGTATAGAGGTCTTTTTGTGCTATGTTTACTTACGAACTGCACTTTTTTTTTATTTTTGGCGGCAAATTTAGTTTAGACACAGTATTGTAATCGTAAAGAGGTTTTGTGATTTTTACACTGTAATTCAGCTCTGGTTCTGTCTGAAACCGTTGGTTATTTTAGACGCTGAAGTTTGAGTAGCACATGGCTGTCCTGGTTTTGGACTGAGTTTCTAGTGGCGAATGGCGCCGTGCAGCTGAAAATCAGCATTCAGTGAGGATGGTTAATTTCTACGCTGTATTTCAAATCCGGTTGATAAATTCTGTATTATGTGTTTTTATTGTTCTAACACCGAAATCCATGTTTGTACTGTGTACTGTACATTTGTACTGTGGTTGGTTGTTCTCAATGTGGTCGTTTTGTTTCCATCACGTGTTTGGCGTCATTTTCTCCTGGTAAAGAGGGCCATGGGGTTGTAATGTTGCTTCACTTACTGCCATTTTGTGTTGTGAGGATTGAAACCCACATGGTGTGGCCGCCATCTTGGAGTAGTGACGAAGGGGCCACATGACTGAGATGCCATATTGAATTTCATTGCATCATCGTTTTTGTTTTTTTCATGTTCAGCTGTTTTTACACTTTTGTTTGGAAAGGCAACATTTTATAAGAGTCATTACGTGATGTTTTTACAGGATTTTTGCATCAGTTTTAGCCAGTTTTAGATTTAGCTTCTTTATACAATTCATCTGTTTTCGTGTTTTATCTTTGTTTTTGGATATAGCTGTTTTGTTTTTATAACTTTTTCAGCTTTATGTAGGCATTTATGTTTAAGCAGCTTTTTCATAGGGTTTTTGTTGTATAGCCATTGATTTTCAATGATAGACTACAGTGTGGAGTATAACTGATCCATTCTTGTATTGGATTCAGTTTTGTTTAAAATCAGGTTTGTTTTGGACTAATTTATGGTTAGTGGTATTGGGATAGTGTTTTCTATGGTAGTTTGTGTTCCAGGTAGAGACATTATACCTTTCAGTGTGTAATCAGTAACCGGCATCTCCATTTCTTTAGTATAACATCAGGAAATAGACTGAAGCCAAGGTTTGTATAGTGAGGATTTAATTGTACTTCCGTGACTGTTTGGCTGCACGGGTTAGGTCGGAACGAATGTGTACTTTGGGCCGGTCTACGTGAAACGGGGGAAAGCGACACATTTGTTCTAGTCTTCAACGTGTGAGGAGCAGATTCTGAAACCCGCCCCACGTGTAACCGTGTCAGTACCGGGGGTGGGGAGAGCGTGGGTGGTTGCTGAAATGTATAGCCGTACAAATCCACCGGGTGGAAGTTTCTAGCTGACCGGCGGGGAAGCCGTGTATACTAATCGGAGTCGGAAGCAAGCTAGCACTGCGAAACAAGGCACCCGGCAGTATTGCTCCTAAACTTGGTGCAAAAGTCGGTTCGAATCGACATGGGCAATGGGCCATCTATGTATCAGGGGGGAAGCGAGACCTCTCAATCTAGCCAAACAGCTTTGCGGTACATAAAGTCTGTGTTTGGGGCTCGGGCCATGTGACCCCTAAAAAAAAGTGGATGTTCCTTTGATGTCTGGAGGTGGGAAAAGTTCATTACTGAATTAGGACCAGGCTCCAGACAACAAAGACGCTGGATATAGTGATATTGTGGCTTCAGAAATCTATTATGGTGTATTAACAGGATATTCAGAGTGCGTTTTCAGTCCGGGTGATGCGCATTTTGTATACCTGGCCAGAGGGGAAAGCTGTAGTTACGTGATCCACTAACGGCAGCCGGGGGAAGGATTGGATGTGTATTACATCATTTTCTGGTCAATGTGGAATGTATCGTGTTAGTCCTTGGAAAGAACGTTGCTGGGTAAAGCCCAACCTAACCAATTGTGTGTTTACTCCATCTGCTTTTCATCTTTATCTTGCTTAAGTTTTTTTTTAAGTAGCATGGTAACTATGAAATCTCTCCCCTTGCATTTGTATCTAAATGTTTGTCTTATGTTTTATTCTCATTGTTTGTATGTAATAATATGTTATTTTTGTAGGAACGTGAAAGTAAGAGTTACAGAGGTTTATAATTGGTTGTAGGAAATGTACAAATTGTGATATTCTTATTTTGGTCAAAGTGGAACTTTAACTTGCAAGCAGCCCACAAGAGTTGTGTTCAAAACTAAGTAGACCCCCCATGGGTAATTCAATTCAATACATGCCCAGCCATCCTTTCCTTTTCAAATCTAGCTCATCGCCCCAGGCTAAGGTATGTTAATGTACTTGGCAGACTATCTGTGTGTCCTCAAGTGTATTTCACACCTGCTTCCTGCCCAGTGTCACCGTGCATCTCTATTTACTCCCAGTGATTCTGTGTCCCTGAGTAAATTAATTTTCGAGGGTCACCTAATGGTGAAAAGAGTAGGGCCTGACTAGACATACTGGGATAGGGAGTACCAGAGGTTCTGGAGCAGTCCTGATGGTGAACCTGAGGAGACAACAAAGAAGCTGGAAATTAGGAAAAATTGCATTTTTTTTGTTTCATTAGATCAAAGTGGGACTCTCAGTGGCCATTATTTTGTTTTTGTTTTGTTTGTGTTTTTTTTTTTTGCGTCATCCTAAACAGTGCGTCTTTTCTTCCTCTTTGTATTGAGAAAGAAAAGGGGGGAGATAATGGTGGTGAGAATGACAATTTTCAAACTTACAATACTAACCTCTCTAATTCTAACCAATTTTGTGACCTAGTAGGACGACATGAACCATACCAGGTTCAGCTGACGACACCAACCTCCCTAAAGCTTGAGGGACGAGAAAACTGTATCCATGCCAGCAACTGCAAGAAGCTGCTCAACCACGTCAACGACTGAGGAGTATCTTTTTATTTATATTATTTAGCTTAATGTATTTTAGCAGGGGTAACGATAAAACATCCCAACTGTTTTTTTTTAAATGCACCTCCGACGAGCTAAAACAGTAAACAGAACCCACTGCTGGGTACACTCTAGGCCCCCACCGAGCCTTAATACCCCGGCAGTGGCAGCAGTACATGACATGGATGTGTATGTACATGTATATATACATATATATATATATATATATATATATATGTGTATATATATATATATATATATATATATATAT
>BLSH010171453.1:32206-43295 GCA_018402905.1 Glandirana rugosa
GGCAGGCTTGAAGCCCTGTTTCAGGCCCAGGCCCAGGCCTGCCTTGGGCTTGCTAGCGTGCCTGTTGCTTGGGGTAACTTTCCGTGCGATCGTTCGGGTTCCGTCCGGACCCGGACCCGGACTTTGTCCCGAAGTTCGGACGGACCAGCAGAACCCGAACGTCCAGGTGTTCGCTCAACTCTACTCAGGAGGTGATAGTGAATTGACATTTTCAGCATCTCATGAGTTAATTGGAGAAAATGTGTCACGTGATCCAATTATTTCATGAGATATTCTTTAGTGAATTGAGCCTCTTTAAGCAAAAGACTCCTTGCACTTTGTGTGAGAGCAGTGGTCTCTGTAAAGTGGTCCAGCATGCACCCTGCTTTTCATCAATACAATGCTGAAATTAGCATATTCAGTTGTTTATGCAGGAATTATACGTCGCAGCAAATGAGATAATGATTTTGCACAAATACATGTGCAGTGAATTGGATAGAGAGAGAAATACCTAAGGTTGTTCTTATCTTTATGTATGCTAACAGTCACCTGTATCTGCCTTTTGTTCATTCTTGTTTTTCCAATGTGCTTTTTCTGTTGTGCAGCAAATCTTTAGAAACTGAAAATCATTTGGCTTCTTTGTACCTTTGGCCACGATGTGCTATCAATCCTATTCTGCAAGTTTATTCAAAGGGCAATAATCACGTGTAAATTTTGATAATCAACAACAGCCAATCAGTAGAAAATATATGATCTGATGGATCTTTTGCAATTTTTTAAGTCTTTAATGTGCAAGTGAAAAACATCACATTCGACAGTCTGACACTGGACTTTTTTCAATTTGGCACTTCACCGCTTTAACTGGTAATTACGCGGTCATGCAATGCAGTACCCAAACAAAATTTGCGTCCTTTTTTCCCCACAAATAGAG
The DNA here is from genome assembly GCA_018402905.1 of Glandirana rugosa. Taxonomy (NCBI): domain Eukaryota; kingdom Metazoa; phylum Chordata; class Amphibia; order Anura; family Ranidae; genus Glandirana; species Glandirana rugosa. The sequence continues at coordinate 33,117 of BLSH010171453.1, forward strand.
CTTTCTTTTGGTGGTATTTGTTCACCACTGCACTTTTTATTTTTTTGCGATATAAACAAAAAAAGAACGGAAATTTTGAAAAAAAATTCTATTTTCAACTTTATGTTATTACAAAAATACAATAAACTACATTTTAGTCATACATTTTTGCCAAAATGCATTTAGCCACATGTCTCAGGTAAAAAAAAAGTAAATTAGTGTATATTTATTGCTGTGTGCAAAAGTTATAGCGTCTACAAATTAGGCTACATTTTCTGGAATTTCTGCAGCTTTTATTTTATGACTGCCTATCTTATTTCCTGAGGTGCTAAAATGGAGGGACAGTACAAACCCCCCCAAATGACCCCATTTAGGAAAGTAGACACCGCAAGGAATTTGCTGAGAGGCATGTTGAGCATAGTGAATACTTTATTTTTTTGTCATAAGTGATTGAAAAATGACCAAAAAAAAATAAAAATTTACACAAAGTTGTTACTGAAATTATATATTGCTCACACATGCCATGGGTATGTGTGGAATTACACCCCAAAATACATTCTACTGCTTCTCCTGAGTATGGGGATACCCCATGTGTGAGTATTTTTGGGAGCCTATCCGTGTACGGGACCCCAAAAACCAATCACCGTCTTCAGGATTTTTAAGGGCAAAAATGTATGCCTTCACCCAACACTACCTATCTCAGTTGCGGAGGCCATGAAATGCCCAGATAGCAAAAAAAAAAACCCAAATGACCCCATTTTGGAAAGTAGACACCCCAAGGAATTTGCTGAGAGGCATGCTGAGTCTATAGAATATTTAATTTTTTTGTCAAAAGTGATTGAAAAATGACCAAAAAAAAAAAAATTACGCAAAGTTGTCAAAGGGCAAAAATGAATGCCTTCATCCCACACTACCTATCTCAGTTTTGGAGGCCATGAAATGCCAGATAGCACAACCCCCCCCCCCAATGACCCCATATTGGAAAGTAGACACCCCAAGCTATCTGCTGAGAGGCATGTTGAGTGCATGGAATATTTTATATTTCACCACAAGTTTTGGGGAAATTACAATTTTTTTTTTCACAAAGTTGTCACTAAATGATATGTTGCTTGAACATGCCATGGGTATATGTGAAATTACACCCCAAAATATATTCTGCTGCTTCTTCCGAATACGGGGATACCACATATGTGAGACTTTCTGGCAGTGTAGCCGTGTACGGGACCCCAAAAACCAATCACCGCCTTCAGGCTTGCTAAGTGCATAAAAAGGTGATTTTACTCCTCACTCCCTATCACAGTTTTGTAGGACATGGAATGCCCAAATAGCACAAACCCCCCCCCCCCCTGACCCAATTTTGGAAAGTAGACACTCCAAGCTATTTGCTGAGAAGCATTTTGAGTATTTTGCAGATCTCACATTTTGTCACAAAGTTTTGAAATTTGAAAAAAGTAAAAAAAAAAAAAAATCTGTTAATTTCTTCATATTCCAAAACAAATGAGAGCTGCAAAATACGCACCATGCCTCTTAGCAAATACCTTGGCGTGTCCACTTTCCAAAATGGGGTCATTTGGGGGGGGGGTTTGTGCTACCTTGACATTTCAGGGCCTCCAAAAACGTGATGGGTACTGAGGAGTAAAATCACCATTTTATGCCCTTTGAAAGCCTGAAGGCGGTGATTGGTTTTTGGGGTTCTGTACACGGCTAGGCTCCCAAAAAGTCTCACACATGTGGTATCCCCATACTCGGGAGAAGCAGCAGAATGTATTTTGGGGTGTAATTTCACATATACCCATGGCATGTGTGAGCAATATATCATTTCAGTGACAACTTTGTGTAAAAAAAAAAAAAAAATTGTCATTTCTCCGAAACTTGTGGCAAAATATAAAATATTCCATGGACTCAACATGCCTCTCAGCAGATAGCTTGGGGTATCTACTTTCCAAAATGGGGTTGTTTGGGTTTTTTTTTTACTATCTGGGCATTTCATGGCCTGCGAAACCTGGATAGGTAGTGAGGAGTGAAGGCATACATTTTCACCCTTATAAATGCTGAAGGGGTGATTGGTTTTCGGGGTCCTCTATGCGCATAGACTCACAAAAAGTCTCACACATGGGGTATCTCCATACTCAGGAGAAGCAGCAGAATGTATTTTGGGGTGTAATTCCACACATACCCATGGCATGGGTGAGCAATATATCATTTCAGTGACAAATTTGTGTAATTTTTTTTTGTCATTTTTCAATCACTTATGACAAACAAATAAAATATTCCATGGACTCAACATGCCCCTCAGAAAATAGCTTGGGGTGTCTACTTTCCAAAATGGTGTCAGTTTGGGGGTTTTTGATCTATCCTGGCATTTTATGCCCAACATCACCCACTCTTCTAACCACTTGAACCAGTTTTCTGACACTTTTTGTTTACATGAAAAAATACTTTTTTTTTTGCTAGAAAATTACTTTGAATCCCCAAACATTATATTTTTTTAAAGCAGAGGCCCTACAGATTAAAATAGTGGGTGTTACAATTTTTTTTTTCACAAAGTATTTGCGCAGCGATTTTTCAAACTTTTTGGGGGGAAAAAAACACTTTTTTGAATTTTAATGCACAAAACCACACTATTTTGCCCAAATTTTTTGTGAAATATAAAAATTGATCTCATGCCAAGTGCATAGACACCAAACATGACATGCTTTAAAAATGACGCACACCCGTGAAGCGGCGACAATCTATATACATTTGTTAAAGCTTTTAAAAGCCTTTACAGGTTACCACTTTAGATCTGTAGAGGAGATCTACTGCTAGAATTACTGCCCTCGATCTGACATTCGCGTTGATACCTCACATGCATGGTGAAATTGTTGTTTACATACGACACGAGACTGACGCTTGCGTCCATCTTTGCGCGCCTGCACGGGGGGGGGGCAGGGGTGCATTTTTTTTTAATTATTCATTTTGCTTTTTCATTTTATTTTTGCACTGTCCCTTTCATCTTTTTTTTTATCATTTTTATTTTTATCACAAGGATTTTAAATATCCCCTATGATAAAGATAGGTATTGTCGCATATTTTTTTTTTTTAATTTGGGGTCTACTAAACTCTAGATCTTTCCCCAGCCCTTAAAGCATCTGACCACAGGAAAATCTGTGTGATAAGATGCTTCCCCAATTTCCCAATGGCGCTGTTTGTACCTGGCGAAACCGAAGTCACAAAATGCTCGTAGCTTCTGGTTTCTTAGGCCATGGAGATGATTGGAGCCATTCTTGTCTTCAATCAGCTCTATGGTCAGCTGGTGGAACCACCAGCTGCATTCTCACATACCCCGGTGGGGGAGAGCCTGAGAAGACCAGCAACATGTCGCTGGCCCTTGTTGGGCATATATTGTAATGTTCTTTTTTTTCATGCAGCCTGTGGGTTAAATGAAAAAAAAAGAATCAATCAGTGGGTATGCCCACCATTAGAAAACCTCCCTTCATCCCCCCCACTTCTAATGGTGGGCATAGCCACTTTTTTAAAAAAAAATATACCAGAGCATAGGGGCAATCCGCCCCAATTTCCACCCACTGCCCCTATGCTCCGGTATATTTGCTCTGTTTTAACTGTGGTGGTGAAATCACCGCCAACAACACTGAAGTTGCTGCTTTATGAATGGTGGGAGCAAACGCTTTTGCTGTCACCTTTAATAAATCAGTGCTGCTGAATGGCATACCTGAAAAGGAATAAACAATTAATAGAACACAGTAACATAAAAAATGGCATACCTGCTAAAAAGAAAAAATTATAAAACACATTAACAATAAAACATTACAGGTAAGCATTAACATAAAAATGTACATACCGGCAAAGAAAACATGATAAAAACAGTAACAAACAGGTTACATACAAAATATTAACAATAGAGAGAGATTAGAGAGAAAACAAGAGAGAGAGAGAGAAAAAAGAAACGTACAACTGTTTTTTGTTTTTTTTATTTATCTATTTTTTTGTTTGTTTTTTTTAACATTTTTTTTTTTTTTTAATTTTTTTTTTTTTGTAACTAAAAATGAACTGGTTCCAGCTTTGGGTCTCTCAAAATGCACTGGCATCTTTGGAGACCCTATGTACGTGTGCCTAATCACTGTGTCTGCTGTACCCTACGCTAATAATTCACTAATGTGTGATAGCGTTCAAAACATTCATCGATACAGAGACCAGGCTGGTCAGGGCAGGTGGGGCAATAAGTGCGGGTGTCACGCCTGTATCCGCGTTGTCTGCAGACACGACATCTCTTTTGGGGTGCTCTGTGGCCTGGGGTACCACGGAGGACACGTGGAAAGTGTCCTTCGTGGTACTGCATTCACATTCTGGAGTGGGGGTGCAGCACCATCTGGAAACAGAAGGGCTGTGATGATCTCTTCCATGAATTTGAGGAAGGATCCCGTCAGTCCTGACGCTCTGTATAAGACATGAGCGTTCAGCAAAGCCAATTGAAAAAGGTATATAGACACTTTTTTGTACCAGCGTCTAGCCTTGCGGATGATTAGGTTCGGCGCCAGTAACTGGTCATTGAGGTCCACACCTTCCATATTTAGGTTATAATTGTGGACACAGAGGGGTTTCTCCACAACACCAGTCGCCGTAGAAAATTGGACTGTAGTATCTGCATGAAGAGAGGTCAGAAAGAAAACATTCCGATTGTCCCTCCACTTCATCGCGAGCAAATTTTTATACTTCAAGCAGGCTCTCTCCCCCCGACTAAGACAGGAAACTACAAGCCGTTGGGGGAAGCCCTGGTGATTAGGTCGCACGGTGCCACATGCGCCAATCTGATGATCAAACAAGTGACTAAAAAGTGGCACACTCCTGTAATAATTGTCCACATACAAGTGGTACCCCTTTCCGAATAAGGGTGACACCAAGCTCCACACAATCTTGCCAGCGCTCCCTATGTAGTCTGGGCATCCTTCCAGCTCTACGTGACTGTCTTTGCCCTCATAAACCATGAAACTATGTGTATAGCCTGTGGCCCTGTTACAGAGCTTATACAGTTTGACCCCATATCTGGCACGCTTGCTGGGGACGTACTGCTTGAAAGCAAGTCGGACAGAAAATTTAACCAGGGACTAGTCCACGCACACAACTTGGTTGGGAATAAAAAGTGCGGCAAACTTGCTGTTAAAGTGGTTTATGAGGGGCTGAATTTTGTACAGCCGGTCAAATTCAGGGTCACCCCGTGGATGACTGAGTTTATTGTCACTGAAGTGCATGAACCGCAAAATCTGCTCGTATCGTGTCCTGGCCATGCAAGCAGAGAACATGGGCATATGGTGATTGGGTCAGTGGACCAATATGACCACAACTCAGTTTTTTTAGTTATGCCCATGAGGAAGGAAAGGCCCAAAAAGGTCTTAAATTCTGGAACCGTGATTGGTTTCCAGTCTCTGGCAAGTGTCAAAAGGGGATTAGCGGCGATGAATTGACCAGCATATAAATTGCTTTGGTCCACTATAGATCTATAGAGATCTTCCGTGAAATACAGCGAATAAAAATCAATGGCCGTAAAATCAGCTGTATTCACCGTGATTCTGGGTTGGGCAGTGAATGGGGGAAGTATGGGCGCTGCATCAGTGGTGGGTTGCCAATCAGGGCTTGCATGCGCATCAGGAAGGGCACTATGGGTTCTGTGGGCCTGTGTTCGTCTTCTTTGTGGCTGCGGGACACTACTCGTGCTAGCCACACCAGCTTGTACTGCACTTATGGGACTCACCATGTCACCACGTGATACTGCAGTGCTGGTTCGTCTACGACCAGGATGTACTAGGCCGCTGATGCTTGCCAGAAGGAGTTGCAGCACTAGTACTGGCTCTCCGCTGCATACGAGAGCCCTGTGGTTCATGCATATCAGCGACAGCAGAATGGGGTATGGTACGCCTGACCCTAGCAGGGACCACAACTCCATCGCCAGAGCTATCTGACAGGGTGCCGCTGCTCTTTACAGGTTCATATGCTGAGCCTGATTCTGACAGTGAGACTTCCCCATCGCTCTCATCTGTCATACTCAGCATAGTGTAGGCCTCTTCGGTAGTGTACCTCGGATTGGACATTTTGGACTTGCTAAATTTATAGGTACACTACCGTGACTCACAGGCAAAAAAGCGCACCTGGTTGTCAGTGCCTGTTTCAAAAGCTACCAAATTCACTGTCAGATTTCGCAGGGATCGGGCATGATCTCTGCAAATGCTGCAGATATGTGTTCTGTGTTTTGTAAGTGACAGCGATCTATTGATCCTGCACTCAGGTGGGCTGGGCTGGGCGGAGGGGCTAAACGCTGGTGCTAGCAGTTATCTGGGCTGATCCCGCTAACACTGCGTTTTTAAGAATACTAAACTAGTGGGGATTCTAATATATACTATATAAAATACTACAATAATATCTAACACCTATCTAATATTTGTGTGTGCGTATCAGAGTACCTCACTATCTGGCCCTGCCTGGGGCTTACGCTGACCCTAACGCTCACTAAAACCTAACTGGGGTCACCGCTGGGCGATCGGGGGTTAAAACCTATAAAAGGTATATAAAGTAATATGCGGCGGGTAATCTAATTGAAAAAAAAACTAGCTAGCTAGCGTCACCCATGACACTTATACGGTGATCACAGGTGACGGGGGGCAATGAAGTGGTTAAAAACTTTATTGGAGGGGGGGCAAGGGGAGTATTTACACCTAACTAGGCCTAATACTACCTACCCTAACACGGATTTAGTGTCACAAGGGTCACAAGTACAGCGATCAGTAAAAATCAGATCTCTGCACTATATGACACTCTGACAGGGGGTGACAGGAGTGAAGGGGTTAACTGGGGGGGCGATCAAAGGGTTAAAAGTGTGCCTTAATGTCCTGATGTCACGGTAGTGTTGTGCAACTTACATTTAGATGCTCTCTCTTCCTCGCTGAAACCGAAAAGGGCTTCAGGGAGGAAATTGAGCTCACTTCCTCTGCCTCTGTTTACATTACAGAGGCAGAGGAGCAATGTCATTCGTCAGGACCGATCGGAGGGGCCAGGCCAAAAATCATTGGCATGGCCGTGTAGAGTGATCGGTCCTGTGATGAATCGAACAACAGTGCTCACGGCGCGCGATCGCGGCCGCTGTCTCCTGACGGCGTTTCGCGATAACGAACCATCTTGCCACCGTCACGCTGCGGCAGGCGGCAGCAAGTGGTTAAGGAAGGGAGAAGGGAAAGGAGGAACAAAAGACCAAGATCCCTTGTCCCTCCTTTCCTTACCCCTTATTTAATTCCTGTTCTCTTTTCCCTCACTCCCCCTTTCTTTCTCCCCCCTCCCCCCTTTTCCCCCCTTCTCTTTCTCTTTTTCTATTTTCCCCTCCCTCTCCCCTATCTTTCTTCTGTATCAGGATCGCTAGTTTACTGTACCTGTTTATATGGATATTTTTCATTACTAATGTAAACCTCATTTTTTTCTAGTGGCCATGGAGCCCTAGTAAATCCATTCACCACCTACTTCCCCATATCCGCCACAGGGAAATTTTGGTGATATCGCTGTTTGGACCCTGGCCTTTGTCCTCTTTGTAGGTCCTCACTGGTAAGCGACTACAGCCCTCTATTCCCCCATTTATCCTCCAATTTGAGTACACATGTATTATATATTGGTATTTAATCTTTATATCTTATAACCCTAGTTTAAGACTTTATTAAGTGTTGTTCCTCCTGAAGAAGCAGTGAAAGTCTGTGAAACATGTAGAGGATGTTCATGCACTGAGGAATACTACAGCTCCTGTGTACCATCATAGAGTATATCTAATATGAGTGTAACATGTACTTCATTTGATTTGATGTACACCCATTGTCTTTGTTGTAATCTGTATCTGTATTTGTTAATGTTAATCATGTATCAATAAAATTTGTATATATTTTTTTTTTTTGTGTAATATGTCCAGGGTACCAAAATAGAGACTTTTGTGGAGAATAGTCTCCTTGCACTCACTCACTATTGTTATTTGGATGATGGTACCCCCAGCTCTTTACCCTTTAGCTAGTTATTTGGAGGCCTTTTTGCCATTGCTTGTTATGATTGTGAACATTGAGTACTTAGAGTTGAACTCCAGAAATTCAGCTACTTTCTAAACTGTTCTGGATTAATAGGGGTTAAGTCCAAAGAGGTGCATGCCACCTCAGAGACATATCATTTTTATTTACAAATTTTATATTTACTAAGCACTGGGAGCATGGCTATTTCTATATTTCCAACGATTTGACACTGAACCTTCTGGTCTCAGTTCTTTAAGCTGCAAAGTCATAACCAACCAGCCATTCTGCTCATTCCCATCCACAAAATGGGCGGGGCAGAGTTGCTGTAGAGGTGAAGGCCATTTCTGTCTTGTCATAGCTCCAGGAGTGTAGCCATGTGCAAAATATATGACTACAACTAGTGAATTTATTGTAAATGCCACCCACCATTTTTTGAAGGACCAATCAGCCATTTTATAGGTCACTTAAAAACTAAAAATAATAAGAAAAACAAACAACCATATTTTAGGTAAAATATGTAGTGTGACTGAGAGAGGAATATCCCTCATTAATACCTACAAATATAAGAATGGCGGTCAGAAAAATAAAGTATATAATGGACTCCAACTATTGGCAGTGATGTGGAACCTTATACAGTCACCCCGATCATAATAAGGATGACAAAATAAGATGTATGAACAACATGTATTATACATACTATTAAGTAAACCAATTATAATAGCAAATGGAAAAAATATATTAAACAAAGACAACTCCATTATAGAGGACCAATGAGTATAAAATATACTGAAGTCAAAAATAGAAAATATACTAAAATCCATAAATTACCTAAATAAAATAAAATATATAATACAGTATATAAAATATATAATATATAAAATGCACAGGATGGATCTGAAAAAATAACTAGTATCTATAAAACAATTAATGTCAATGTCTACATTAAGACCCAATGAAGCAGCTGTTCTCATCTCATAAATTCATCAGTCTAGACACCTACCTCAATTTTGGACTTCTGAATGACCCCTAACTGCAGCATCTCCTAAATTCACTTCTCCGTGTTTGCCTACACCTCCAGAAAGATGCGGCAGGCAGACTGTTTGGTGGGAGGATGTGCCCCATGTCTACCTTGTAGACTACACAGTGCACCCTCTCTGGTTATCCACTGAAATGGTCATGGTTTATCCAAGCACTTCTAAAAGCTGAGTATAAAAATGTAGTTTACAGATCTGCAACTTGCAGAACCAGTGTGGAAATTTTACAGATCTGCAACTAGCAGCACCAGCATGGCAATCTTATCCGATAGTTCTACCCATCTCACCCCAATCCCTGCCCCAATTGTTAAAAACCCATGCACAAGTACAAGTTGATTCCGCTAACTCGTGTGAGTGCAAGGAATTTCTCCATGATTATGTCCTTTTTGTCCACCATCCGCCTTCTGAGCAAGTCAAATTTGATGAAATGTATAGGGAGTAGAGTTGAGCGAACACCTAGATGTTCGGGTTCGGCGGGTTCGGCCGAACTTCGCGGAAACGTTCGGGTTCGATACCGAATGTTATCCGAACTTTACCTCGAACCCCATTGAAATCAATAGGGGTCCTGGAAAGTGCTAGAGGGCTGCAAAAGGAAGACAGATGGGAGATTTTATTAGATCTGCAATCTGTCCCTCAAAGCAGTAGTAATCTCTACCTAGTCCAGTATCAGATCATTCTGTAATCAGATCGTTCTGTAATGCAGGATGAGAGATCGTTCTGTAATGCAGGATGAGAGATCATTCTGCAATCAGATCGTTCTGTAATGCAGGATGAGATGTTATAGATCTACAATCTGTCCCTCGAAGCAGTAGTAGTAACCTCTGCCTAGTTATTATCACTGCAATCTGTTCCTCACACCAGTAGTAGTAATCTCTACCTAGTTATTAGATCTGCAATCTGTCCCTCACAATCTGTCCCTCACAGCGCCGGCAGCATCCTCTCCCTACACTAACCTGAGAGCATGTGACAAACGTCTTACTAGAGAGTAGGACGTAATGTCTTGCTAGAGAGTAGGACGTAATGTCTTGCTAGACTAATGTCTTACTAGACTATGACCTGATCCATCTCTAATGATGACGAAACTCCCTGTCTAACGTCTAGATTATTTTAGAGGGTAGACAGAAGGAAAACGTCGG
>BLSH010171495.1:28778-56242 GCA_018402905.1 Glandirana rugosa
TTCTCCTCCTCCATTGGTTGTGACAAAAAACAAACAAACCCGAAAAAATCTTAACCCCATCGGGTTCCTATTCCCAAACAAACAAAAAACAGTGTTGGTTACCTCCTCCTCTTCCTCCTCCTCCTCCACCACAGCCACTTCCGCCTACACTGCCACAGTCACGGCCTAGTCAACCTCTAGGCTCCTACTCCACATCCACCTCCTCCTCCCATTTTTATTTTTTTACGTGATTTTAAGTTATTTCCCTATCCACATTTGTTTGCAGAGCACTTGTCCTACTCTTACCCCCATTTTGCTTCCTTTTGCATCCTTCTAGCCCTTTCCATTACTTTTTTACAGCCATTTTTGTGCCCAAAAGTTCGGGTCACCATTGACTTCAATGGGGTTCGGTGTCCGGGGTCAAGTTCGGATCGAGTTCGATGCCAAACCCGAACGGTTTCACGAGGTTCGGCCGAACCCGATGAACTCGAACATCCAGGTGTCCGCTCAACTCTAGTGGCCACACAAAATATTGGCACACTAAATTTGGACATTTTCACTTAGAGGTGTACTCACGTTTGTTGCCAGCAGTTTAGACATTAATAGCTGCATGTTTAATTATTTTGAAGGGACAGCAAATTTACACTGTTATACAAGCTGTACACTCACTACTTTACATTGTAGAAAAGTGTCATTTCTTCAGTGTTGTCACATGAAAAGATACAATAAAATATTTACAAAAATGTGAGGGGTGTAGTCACTTTTGTGAGATTATGGAAAATTGTTATCAAATACTTACTGTAATTTTCCTTTCCTGGCCTATCCTCATGCCAGCACACAATGGGTTAACGCCTCTTGCAGGTGCTCACATGACCACCTGTAACTAGCTGAATAAAAGACAACCCCTCCCCCATTAAGGTGTTCGATATCTTAGCCTGCGACAGGCCACTAGGGAGGGAGTCCTGTGCTGACGTGAGGATAGCCCAGGAAAGGAAAATTACGGTAAGTATTTGATAAAAATTTTCCATACTCCTGGCCATACCTCACGTCAGCACACAATGGGATATAACTAGCTGAATAAATGGGCCAGAGAGAACACACGAAAAGGAACATTGATAATCAAGGAAAACTGCCAAAGACAATAAATATTTATTGGTCTCATCCCAAACCTTGCAGAACTTTTACTGCATGCCTATAAAATCAAGGGAAAGGCTAGCTGTCTCACATATATCTTTCACTGAATCCTGGCACAACTACCCCAAAGCGAAGGAGCTTGCACCTGTTCCTGGTCAGAAAGGTCTAATTCCTGAATGCCAATCTATTCACCCTGGTAAACCAACAGAAGATGACTCAAGAACCTGATGATGAAATGAAAAGTTTATCCTCTTTCCCTCGTCTTTTGAACTTTGCCTGGACACTGGTAGCAACTTGTGTAAGGACCTGAAGTCCTCCTGCTGTGTACTCAGTGACTCCGGGTGAAAGCCCAGAGGGACTGTTCCCAGTTTTCCTGAAAACTGCACATCACTTTAGAATTGAGCTTTGGAGATGAACGTAAAAAGACACAAAAAGAATCTTTGCTGCAATCTCCAACCTCCTTCTGTCTAAAGCAACCGCTGTCAGAGGAACTAGTCTAGCCACTAGGAACCACACTGGAAATTAAGCTATTGGAGCGCAGGATGCCTATACTAGTTCTTTCAGAGCCAAGCCTAAGTCCCATGAAATGGAACAAGGATTTCCTTGGTGGTTGTATATGGATTATGGCCTGCATGAAGCATTTGTTTGATGGCTCTTCCACCAGCCTGAAAAAGAGGATAAAGGCGGAGACCTGTACTATAAATGGAGTTGTATGTCAGACCCACCTCAAGCGCCAATTGTAAAAAATGTCCAGGATATTGGCTAGAGCTGGGGACACCCGAGAGATAACTTTGCTACGCAAACAGAACAAACTTCCTTCATATTCTCTTATATATAGCACTCATGGTCTTCAAGGTCTGAACCACCTTGGATGAGAATCCCTGCACCACTAGTCTGGCTGATTCAATGGCCAGGCTATTAAGAGTCTCACTGGATCGGGGTGCTGCCATTGATGTTGGCATAAAAGATCTTGTTTGACCAGGAATGAGATCGGTGATGTTGATGACATCTGGGGAAGCAATGAAAATCAAGGGCACCTTTCTATCGCTACACCTTTGTAACTTGTTACAAATACTGGAAGCTGTGTGTTCAGTGGACTCTCTATGAGAACTACTGATGGAATGCACCATTGAGATACGCATTGTTGTAAAATAATTTGCCTAACCGATCCGTTAATGGATCCTGCCTTTCCAGTAAGTAAACTGCGGATAACTGTAAGCGGCTCTCCGCCCAGTGAAAAGTTTATGTTACAAAAAGTAACAGGAAAAGACAGACACTTGGTGCCCCCTTGGTGAGCAATGTAAGCTACTGCTGTCTTGGTGTCAAACATCAGCTTCACTCGGACCTCTTGGAGAAAAGATCCTGAAAGATTTTCAAGGCTAGAAAAACAAAACCGGCCTAATTTAAGTCAGTCACGAGGCTCTAATGCCCTTACACTGGTCTCCTTAGACTGCAGGCAGACTGGCATCCGATGTCAGAATCATTCCATCTCCTGGGCTGAGAGGCACGCCACAAAAAAGAGGCACACTGGTGTCAAAAACTTCCATTCTTACCAACTTGTGCAGACACAAAGACCTTCTGATCCATAGTCAGCCCATTCCATTGACTGAGGAAGGCAAATTGAAAAGCCCCCATGTGCCACCTGGCCCAAGGCAGCACTGGAATGGCCATTGTAAAATGTCACAATGGGGACAATGCAATTCCTCGCTGATATAAATTATGTCTCCATGACTCTTCATAGGCAGATTGTCATTTTGCAAATTTTGCAGTTTTGGAAAACCACTTGACATATTCGGGTATGAATCTGTGAAGGATCTTGGAGTAGTTTAAGAAGGGCTTAACTGTTTTTCCTGTTTGTTCACTAGTCGACTGAACTTGGTAAAAGGATTTCTAGGACAAGATTGTGATGCTTTGCCAGCTCCTGGCTTACACCTGCGATAATCAAAAACAGTGTTCAAGTAGTGTTAGAGCCTCATTCCCAAATACCAATTACTGCCACTACTGCCGACAAAATGTTCAAAAAGTTTCTTGGTGCTGTGCCAATTCTAAACATGGCAAACACCCGAACTGGAAATGACAGCCAGTCACTGCAAATCTCAAATGTCTCTGGTGTTACGGATCGATTGGTACAATGGAAGTATATAGCAGCCAGGTTGATTGACTAACCGGTGCTCATGCTGAACTATAGCCATGACTGTTTGCACGGACTAAACCTTGAACCATTTGTTGTGTATGTACCCATTTGATTTCTTCAAACACAGACAGTAGGGAAAGCTCCTGATGCCTTGGGTACTAGAAAGAATGGAGAAAACTCACCAGATCTGTTCAATTGGTGGCACCAGCACTATGGACTTGTTGCAGTATAATTCTTATACGTGATCTTGCAGTAATCCTTTCTTCCTGAGATCTGGTGGTCCTGAACGAAAGGATTTGGTGATTGTGCTCCTAGCGAACTGTCTTTGATGTTTGTCACCCAAACCCTCCAAAAAGGGAGGCTATCCTGGCTTCCACTGGAAAACACTGGTTGGGCCCACCTTCAAAGACTTTCCACATGTCTAGCAACCTGCTCTGGGTTTTGATTCCACGTAAACAATGTGATCTGGCAAATATCAGCCCGGCCTATAAGATTTGGCGTCCTGAACCCTTCTAAAAATCGACCGACTTGAGCAAAAGGATGGCTCCTTGCCTTTATTACACTGTGGCCACACTCTGGACATTTCTTCTGTCACTCACTTTGTCCAACGTTTTATCAAACAACAACCTCCCATTATGGAGAATGTTATAAAGGGTTTGTGTGGAAGCTTTAGCCACCCTCCAGTGGCGCCACCACAAGGCTCCCATTGCCGTGACTTAATGCGCCAGCCTTAGAACTTGGTCTGTTGAAACCTCGGCCAGAAGTCAGCAGCCAGGTTCAAGTTCAAGTCCAGAACCATGCCCATTCCTGCCGATTCCCCTTGAATTAAAGGCCATTTTTTGTAATGCTTTAAACATCACAGTTAACGCTGTTGCTAGTCAACAGGCAAAAAACCTGCTGCTGTATAGATTTTCTGCAAGTCTGCAGGCCAGTTTAGAGTTGAAAAGATCTTTCTGCTTTCACCGTTCTGAGGTGTTCAGGTGCTTTTTCAATGCGTTTGTCATGTTACAGATGCGTTCTATAGAGAAAAAATGTGACATGTTCTCCTTCAGTTGACTGTACTGGAACACACTGCACTGGGGTGGCATAGGCCATTGGAATCCATGGTAAACACTGTTCATGCATTTTTATTTTATTTATTTCAGGTACTTTATATAGCGCCATCAATTTACGCAGCGCTTTACATATATATTGTACATTCATATCAGTCCCTACCCTGAAGGAGCTTACAATCTAAGGTCCCTAACTCAAATTCATACATTCACATATTAGAGCCAATCTTTTTAGACAGGAAGGATCCAATTAACATACCAGCATGTCTTTGGAGTGTGGGAGGAAATCAGAGTACCAAGAGGAAACCCACGCAGGCACAGGGAGAACATGCAAATTCCAGGCAGGTAGTGCCATAGTCGGGATACGAACCTGCGGCCTTTTTGCTGCTCGACGAAAGTGCTATCCACTACACCTCTGTGCCACCCTAAAAAAAACACATTGGACTGCATCAGGTGTGAACCAGCCTTAGGTCCACTTTCTAATCCGTAGGATTCCTAAAGGTATTGAAAGGCAAAGACACTTGCGCACCAGACGCTGGCAGGCCCCATCCACTCCTGGAAGTGCGTTGCTCAAAACATGCATCAGCCAGCTTCATTGGATAAAGCTTGGAGACCATTGCTGTAAATTGGTCTTCTTATCACATCTCACCCATTCTTCATCAATGAGCTTTTAACTCCATCATTATGGGAAAATAAGTCATTTTCACATTTGGAAAGATGTGCATGCGTTTGCGATGGTTGGGCCTGTGTCTTGCCTGTGACATGGAAAGTTGCTGCATACGCTTCCTTATCCATTGCCATTTGAGGCAATCCATGCCAATTAATGGGCAATATGCATACAGGGCTTGGCAAGGTATTTACAATTGTGCTGCTTAAACCGCATGTGAGCCATTGCCACGTTAGCTGCTTGAGGAGCATGAAAGCTGCCCTGTGCAGAAATGCGGGTTGACCTGGTCATGGGGATGACCAGTGGCGGGTCTTATGTGTTTCTGTTTAGGGCTTCTGCTCCTAAAATCAGGAAAAAAGCTATACTATTTGCATTCCTTTAGCATTCCTCACTCTTTTGAAGACATGTCCCATGCTTTGCTAATGTTCTGTGCCACTGACAGGCATGATGGGCTCATGCAAAAAAATACAGGTACACTGTCCCTTTAAGGCCTATCTGCTTTCATCCACTTACTTAACAAGCAGCAGCAGGGGAGCCCAGGCAGCCTTCCAGAAGCAGACAGGAGACAAAAAACAGTCAGAGTGTCTAACCCCCTGGAACACAGCACATCAGGGGAGCAAACAGCAACAAGTCTTCACCACACAGAGAAAACTGACAGGACTGCAGAGAGATGGAGAGAAATCAGTTCCTCTGCCGGCTCCAAGACTGTTGATGCTTCTTGGTGACTGCCAGATGCTACCCCATGCCCCCCTCCCCTTGCCCTCTGTGACATCATCCACCGCCACTCTCAGACTGACAACAAAGCCAGGAGAGCGGCATGCTACGTATACAAGACAGTAAAAATCCCAATGGTGACATTGCAGAGCTTCCTCACACCACACCTGTAGAATTGCTGTACAAGCAACATTGCCCCCTCCCGGCAGAAGGGATACCCAGTTTCAGGAAGGTTTACATCCAATATTCTGGGTCTTCCAACTCCATGAGAGGCTGAACATGGAGGGGCAGATTCGGTAGGGGGGATGTCCAGCAACAAGACTACTTACCAACAGCAATGCACAGGTGGCCTGGAGCAGACCAAGAAAAAAGAACACCTTAGTGGGGGAGGGGCTGTCTTTTATTCAGCTAGTTACAGGTGGTCATGTGAGCGCCTGCAAGAGGGGTTAACCCATTGCATGCTGATGTGAGGTATGGCCAGGAAACTGTATATACTAGACTGTATATATATATATATATATATATATATATATATATTTTTTTGCATTGCCTAAACGGACGCTATACTATACACTGAATTAGCTGTATATAGTCTACTACACTAAAGGCATTGCATTATATATATATATATATATATATATATATATATATATATATATATATATATATATATATATTAGGAAGATATATATATATATATATACATATATATATATATATTCTTGCACTGCCTGACTGTATACGGATAACCCTATCTATCTAGTATATATTTCCCTACACTAACCTGCCTGCACTAGCTGACAGATAGATAGATAGATAGATAGATAGATAGATAGATAGATAGATAGAGTGATCTATATACAATCTATCTTTTTTTCTTTTTATCTATCTACCTATCTTTATATCTATTGATCTATCTTTTTTTTTCACAATTAGCTATCTAGCTAAACTGCCTGCAATCCGCAACCTAAACTCTCTATCTAATCACTCCAGCACCGCGGCCAACATTCACTACATAGAGCCGCTGTACAAGTGGCATTATATAGTGTAGGGCGTGGATTGAGGCTGCTGAGCAGTGATTGGCTAAAGGCACCCTGCCTTTAGCCAATCATCGCTCTCAAAGCATGCCGACATTGGAATACATTATGGGGCACGCAAAGTTCCGGCAAATGCCCCATAATGTTCACAATGGCGCGAACGGACAAACCCCCGATGTTTGAGTCAAACATGCGTTCAACTCGTACAGGGGGCTCATCCCTATTCAGTGCGTTACTGCAAGTTTACGCTGTATAATTTAGTGTGTTACTGCAAGTTTAACGCTGTATATTTCAATGTGCTACCTTCTGTTTAACGCAGTATAGTTCAGTGTGTTACTGCAAGTTTAATTCCGTATATTTCAGTGTGTTACTGCAAGTTTAACTTAGTATGGTCAAAAAACAGCGCTTGCTACGAAGCAGAACTCCTGCTGATGTAGGAATTCTTGTACCAATATATAAAGAGTTGAACTGAATACTTTGTGCAAAACTGACTAACATACATCAATATTTTTTTCAATAAGGTGCAATTGTGCAATAATACAAATTACATATTATCCACCATCCATTCATGTCCTAATTAGTATCACTTATATATACAATTTCCCATAATAAAGTGCATAAAAAATGTCCAATAATTAAAAAGTGATTTGCAGTGCTCAAAGTGCTCGAGTGCTGAATTAAATAATAAGTGTCCTCATTCTCATAGTGAGGTTTATTGGCCAAACAAATCACAGTACACTGTATGTGAGAAGGCTCTTGTGGTAGCTGCGGCTCTGCAGTAGCAGCTTGCGTACCAACGGAGCGTGGCCCTACGTCACCTGTGTTCCAACTGACGCGTTTTGTCACTTCCACAACGTCTTCAAGACGTTGCGGAAGTGACGAAACGCGTCAGATGGAATGCAGGTGACATAGGGCCACGCTCCGTTGGTACGCAAGCCGCTACTGCAGAGTCGCAGCTACCATGAGAGCCTTCTCACATACAGTGTAATGTGATTTGTTTGGCCAATAAACCTCACTATTGGAGACGCGCGATGAGTTCTTTCCTTTTTCTTCTCTACATTATACATGGAATAAGATTGGTGTAACCCCAAAGAAGCAGCTTAGCCGAGTGGACGCCATACCCACGGTCGGGTGAGAGACCGAAAGCGCAGATTGACTCCCAAATCGTATGATTGTGGGAGTCAACAGGGTCTGGTTAGTGCGGAGCTTTACCATTAAAAACCCTCCACAGGAGTTTGAAGCACATTGTGTGAGCACGTGCACTTTGAAGATATAGGTGAACGAAGATATATGTGAATATGTGAATGAGGACACTTATTATTTAATTCAGCACTGAGCACTTTGAGCACTGCAAATCACTTTTTAATTATTGGACATTTTGTATGCACTTTATCATGGGAAATTGTATATATAAGTGATACTAATTAGGACATGAATGAATGGTGGATAATATGTAATTTGTATTATTGCACAATTGCACCTTATTGAAAAAAATATTGATGTATGCTAGTCAGTTTTGCACAAAGTATTCAGTTCAACTCTTTATATATTGGTACAAGAATTCCTACATCAGCAGGAGTTCTGCTTCGTAGCAAGCGCTGTTTTTTGACCATACTAAATTAAACTTTTCACTAAGGTGAAACCTCAACAGCAGCTGCTAATCACACACCAAACTGTGGCGCGGGTACCCTTGTTATATAAATACTGCAAGTTTAACGCTGTATATTTCAGTGTGTTACTTTCCGCCTAACACAGTTTAGTTCAGTGCATTACTGCAAGTTTAACGCTGTATATTTCAATTCGTTACGTGCCATTTAACGCAGTTTATTTCTGTGCATTAATGCACGCTTAACATAGTATATTTCAGTGCATTACTGCAAGTTTAACACCATATATTTCAGTGTGTTACCTTCCGGGTAACACAGTATAGTTCAGTGCGTTACTGCAAGTTTAATGCCGTATATTTCAGTGCATTACCTTCTGTTTCACACAATATAGTTTAACGCTGTATATTTTAATGTGTTGCTGCAAGTTTACTGCCAAATATTTCAGTGCATAACTGCAAGTTTAAAACCATATATTTCAGTGTGCTACTGCAAGTTTAATTCCGTATATTTCAGTGCTTTTCATTTCACACAGTATAGTTTAACCGCTTAACAACCGCCCTATAGTCAAATGACGGCTACAGGGCAGTTGCTTAATTCTGGAAGGATGTACAGTGACGTCCTCCCATGAACACGCTTCCTGGGGCGCGCCCACGGATCGCGGTGAATGGCCGCTGTGAGCGTGACAGAGCGATCACATGTAAACAAGCCGGCGGAAGCACCGGCTTTTCTCTCCCCCATCTCTCCCCATCCAGCCATCCTCACCCAGCCATGCTCACCCATCCAGCCATGCATGCTTATCCACCCATCCACCCAGCCGTGCTAACCCAGCCATCAAACCATGCTCACCCATCCATCCATCCATGCTCACCCATCCATCCATCCATGCTCACCCAGCCATCTGGGCTCACCCAGCCATCCATCCATGCTCACCCACCCAGCCATGCTCATCCATCCATCCATGCGCAGCCACCCAGCCGTGCTCATCCATCCCCATCCATGGCTCATTTGTGCCTCATTCATGCTCATCCATACCACATCAGTTCTCATCCGTGACACATCCATGCCACTACAGTGACAATCCGTGCCACTACAGTGCCCATCTGTGCCACTACAGTGTCCATCTGTGCCACTACAGTACCCATCCATGCCACTATACTGCCCACCCGTGCCACTACACTGCCCATCTGTGCCACTACAGTGCCCATCCGTGCCACTACACTGCTCATCCATGCCACTACACTGCCCATCCATGCCACTACAGTGCCTATCCATGCCACCACAGTGCTTCACAATAGTGTAAAAGATAGTCAAATTAGATTTGAAATGTATGCCCCTAGAACACCCGATGGTGCTCCCTACATGTTGGGCCTCTGTATGTGGCCAGGCTGTTTAAAAGTGTTACATATGTGGTATCGCCCTACTCGGGAGGAGTAGCAGAATATATTTTGTAATTGTGTAATTTTTGCTAGGTACATGTTGTGTGTTAGAAATATTGTATAAATGGACAACTTTGTGTAAAAAAAATGCGTTTTCATTTTCTTTCCACATTTTCCAAAAACTTGTGGAAAAAATTACATGTTTAAAAGACTCATTATGCCTCCTAGAATATACGTTGGGGTGTCTACTTTCCAAAGTGGGGTCATTCTTTGGGCGTTTCCATTGTCCTGGTGCTCCAGGACCTTCAAAAGTGCAAGAGGTAGTCAAGAAATTATATGTGTAATTTATGCTCCTAGAACTCTTGATGGTACTCCCTGCATGTTGGACCTCTGTATGTGGCCAGGCTGTGTAAAAGTCTCACACATGTGGTATCGCCATACTCAGGAGGAATAGTAGAATGTGTTTTGGGGTGTGATTTGTGGTATGCATATGCTGGGTGTGAGAAATAACCTGTTAACATATGACAATTTTGTGAAAAAAAAAAGAAAAAAAATCCTCATTTTGCAAAGAATTGTGGGAAAAATTACAACTTCAAAAAATTCACCATGCCTCTTACTAAATACCTTGGAATGTCTTCTTTCCAAAAAGGGGTCATTTGGTGGTATTTGTACTTTCCTGGCTTGTTAGGGTCTCGAGAAATGAGATAGGCCGTCAGTACATCAGGTGTGATCAATATTCAGTGATTGGCACCATAGCTTGTAGACTCTATAACCTTCACAAAGACCAAATAATATACACTAATTTGTTTTGTTTTACCAAAGATATGTAGCAGTATAAATTTCGGCCAAAACGTATGAATAAAAATTACTATTTTGCAAAATTTTGTAACAGAAATAAAGAAAAAATCATTTTTTACAAAATTTTCGGTCTTTTTTTAATTATAGCACAAAAAATAAAAAACCCAGCGGTGATTAAATACCGCCAAAAGAAAGCTCTATTTGTGTGAAAAAAAGGACACAAATTTCATATGGGTACAGTGTTGCATGACTGAGTAATTGTCATTCAAAATGTGAGAGCACTGAAAGCTGAAAATTGGTCTGGTTGTTAAGGGGGTTTAAGTGCCCAGTGGTCAAGTGGTTAACGCTGTATATTTCAGTGTGTTACTGCAAGTTTAATGCCATATATTTTAGTGTGTTAGTGCAAGTTTAAGACTGTATATTTCAGTGTGTTACCTTCCATTTAACACAGTATAGTTTATTGTGTTACTGCAATGTTTAACGCTGTATATTTCAGTGTGGAATAGTAAAAAATAGTGTTGTTCTAAAAAAGCTGAATTATAAATGATCAAAATTAAATATGCTAGATGTCACCAGTCATATTAAAATCAGTCACATTCATAAATAAGTACCCATCAAAGTGCATATTACTCCATGTGTGCCAGTATATGAGTAAATAATATCATAAAAAGTGAAAATTCATAAAAGAATACATATAAAAAGTTTCAAAAATGAAAACCAAAGTTCCAATCCCAAGGTTTATATATGTGTTTAAAGTCCAAAGGGGTGTGTTTTCATGATGGCAAACACCTGTGTATCAGCAAAATCCTTATGCAGCTGTCATCGTGAGCATGCAGCAAACATTAGTGACAGATCCACCATCTATGGGTAAGATGTGCGCTTACCCCACAGTATTGACCGCCTATTATGGGAGGTCAAAGTACGCAGATGAGTAAGACTCCTCTATATTCCTTAAAGTATCCTGGGCCAGACCGAGTGGAAGGCAAGCACGTTGCTATCACAATGAATGTTGCTCCTCCCCACAGTATTGACCGTCTATTACAGGAGGTCAAAGTATGCAGATGAGTAAGACTCCTTGATATTCCTTAAAATATCCTGGGCCAGACTGAGCTGAAGGTAGCCATGTTGTTATTACAATGGATGTTGCTCCAAGTCAAAGGTCATGTATGTGAACCCAGGAATAAAAGGTCATCATAGCTTGAGTCCGTACAAACAGGGGGTAAGTTTATTAAAATTGCACTTACATTACATAGATAAACATCAAGTGTAAAACCGGAGGCTCCAATAGAGTGTCAAATCATTCTGCTTTGCGGTAACGTTGAGTGCAGCCATCGCCCAACTGGTTTAGTCTAATGCAGACTTCTTCCCGGGGGAAAAGGCTTGCACTACCGTCACGGCCATATATATCTAATGTACTGGAAGACAGCCCCGTTCGTATCGCGCCACTTCCGAGAAGAGAACCAAGCATCGTTTTAGAAACATATCCAGATTGGTGGAAACAAATCCACACCTCATTCTGGACCAGGCTAGTGCGCAACTTGGGAATGTATCAATCTCCCAATACGCACGTTGACTGGCTGGACTTGAACCTATACCTGACATCCAATCTAAGAGCCAGAAAAGACCGAACGGACCTGTGAAAGAAAGGTCCCCATGCTAGTAAAAATTAAACACCGGAAGTGGGTGTATACGTGCTCAAAGTAATTTTTGTAAAAGAGCAATAGCTGGCTGGATTACAGTAAACACAATAAATCATGGATTCACAAATGACAATACAAATATATGCATAAAAAAATTACAGATAAATGTAAAAATATATATTAAAAAATTAGTTAAAAAAAATCAATAAAATGCAGGTTTAGGAATTATCAAAAAAACAGTTCACGTCCCAATCTACATTAAGTTCCAACAGGGTGTAGCTCTTGAGAAGGTATATCCATTGTGTCTGAAGCTTGGACAGTTCACAGACCTTTAATGCCCCTCCAATGGGAAGTATAGCTATCTATCCCCATAAACAGAGTCCCAGCTGGATCTCTGCTATGTACAAGGTCATAGTTGCTAAAGACACTATGATTCTTGTACCCTTTCTGTATATTTGCTATATGTTCATTGAGGCGGACTTGCAGGGCATGTGTGGTCCGTCCCATGTACTGCAACCCACATTTACATTGTAACAAATAAACCACGTGAGTAGTCCTGCAGGTGAATAGAGATGTAATACGATATTTTCTAGAGGTAGTAGTAGATTGAAATTCTAAAGATTTTCTGTTCTTACAACGATTTAGGTCACACATCTGACATTTCCCACACCTATAGTATCCTGTCAGATTGTGAAAGAAAGATGGAATTCTACTGGGGGGGTCTATAGCATTGGAAGGTACCCCTTTAAACACAATTTACAGTCTGGAAGGGATTATAGGTGCAAGTGCCCTGCCATTTTGCAAAATATGTCAATGCTGGCGAATTATGCGTTTAATAGTATTATGTTGAGTCGGAAAGCTAGTAATAAAAGGCAGACAGTTGTTATTTTCCTTCTGTAGACCTGCAACTCTATCAATCAATAGGCTGGTTCTATCCACGTTTCTCACTTGACTACAAGTCATCTGTAGAGCATCCGGATCGTATCTAAGAGTCTATCCGTGATAGTTTTAGCTTGCTCATCAAATGATGACAAAGATTCCTTCTAATCCGGAGGTATTGCATCTTAGGGACTCCATCAAGCCAAGGGGAATAATGGCAACTTTCTCTTGGAATGTAGGTGTTACGATCTGTAGGATTGAAATGAGTGGAAGTAATTCATTTTCCATCCTCACTTATATTGAAATCCAAAAAAATGATGGATTTCTTACTACTCTCATAATTCAGTATAATGCCCCTATCATTTTGGTTCAACCTTGAACTTCATAAGGGATGTTGAGTCTCCACTCCATAGGAGGAGGATGTCATCAATGTACCTAGACGAAAGGACTGCACGCATGTCATTTTGGGCATAGATGACATCCTCCTCCCATTTGGCCGTAAATAAATTAGCCACGCTTGGGGCATGTTTAACCCACATCGCAACTTCCTTAAATAGCTGCCCCAAACCAAAAATAGTTACGGGAGGCAGCATATTTCAATAAATCCATAATTAATTCTTTTTGTACTACATCTAAGTCAGAATCTTTGTCAAGATAATAGGCCACGGATGAAATCCCTAACTCATAAGGGATAATGGTATACAGAGAAGATATGTCCGCTGTTACCATCCACCATCCCTCACGAAATGTACTAGACTCAATTAGATTGATAGCAGCTTTCGTACCAAAATTACCAAAACTGCCACAGCGACACAAGTGTAAAGCCTTACACTTATGTGCCCCTCCACACCCGAAAAGCCCTCTGCAAGCTATCTTCCAAACCCAAGAACCAAAGGTCAGTACTCACAGTATTAAGGCGAACTCCATCCCCACACAAAAACTGCCATGTGTCAGCCTCTAATTCCAAATGTTTTACCACAAGGCCCTCATTCCTGACCACAAACTTCCCCACCTTCTTGTTAACCTTGACCCGTGCCCTATTAATTTGGACCACTGATCTGGCTGCCCTCCAGGAAGTGCGTGCCACAATGTCAGACCAAATAATAATGGTACCAGTATGAGCTCTCTGGATGAACTGACACCCAAATCATTACCCCCAGTGTGTAAAATTTGTACATATGGGGGCCTGTCCAACCTGGAAAAATGAGTGACCTCAGGGACCCCCCGACTCCACAGCATCTAACTGACCCATCTAACCACGCCTGCCTCCCTGGGAAGACCTAACTGTCTTCCATTGGGTCTAATATTCACCCTCGTGGCACCCCAGTACACATAAGAATGCCCCAGAATCCACACGAGGCATCTATGACCTGTAAACAAACAAAAGACATGCAGACTACACCCCCACCACCGAACAAATATAACACACATAATAAAAAGACAAACATATAACAACAAAAGAGGGATACCACTACAGTGTGCTATAGCAGGTGGGCCTAACATAGAGATGGAATCTGTTGGATTCCCACTGGCCTATGCACTTTACCACGCTCTCCTCCAGACCCCACCGAGATGCCTCTGTAGCCACCCCAATTCGGAATGAATGAGACGCATAATACAATGGGTCAAAGCCCGCCTTCTCTAAGCACTTACGGAAGACTGCTACAAATTGGAAATGGGACAGAAAAGACCCATCCTCATGAACCAGCACTGGGGCAACCACACCTGAAGTAGCCATGGATAAACACCAGCAAAATATCCGATCCATGGGAATAATCCTGCACGCAAAGTTAAACTTGCCCAGCAGAGATTGCATATCTCGCATATGGCGAGAACCTCCTTAACCACCTCCTTAAGCTCCCCCACTTTTTGTGGGGAAGCCACCAAATCGATTGTGATGCCCAGGAAAACTAGCTCCATAGCTGGGCCTTCCGTTTTGTCCTTGGATAAAGGAATGCCGAACCTGTCCGCAATGCGTTGTAACGTTCCTAGTAAAACAATTGAAAGTAGACACTGCGCTCACATGCTAGATTGGCCATACCCGAGACTGAAATAAATGTATTGGTTGGTAAATGTAAAGGTTGGTCTCCCTATGGATCGCCCCACTCCTTTGGTAGGAAAACTAGCCTCCTCCTCTTTTTTAGTGGTTCACCCCTCATCCTCCCCCAAGTTCATCGGAGAGGGAGGAGAGGGGGCCAACATAGACAAAAAGGATGGAGAAACAAAGGAGACTATAAAAATCTTTAATTTATCTGACCACATGCTTACAG
This sequence comes from Glandirana rugosa, assembly GCA_018402905.1. Taxonomy (NCBI): domain Eukaryota; kingdom Metazoa; phylum Chordata; class Amphibia; order Anura; family Ranidae; genus Glandirana; species Glandirana rugosa. The sequence goes on from BLSH010171495.1 coordinate 44,066, forward strand.
CATCTGAAATGTCTCTTTTGTCACGGGGCTTAACCTTTGCACCATCTACAGATCCTAACCCTTTTACTCTATTTTTAGATTTAACCGCTTCCCCACCGCGCGCCGTCTTTTCACGGCGGCAGTGGGGGAGCGCTGCGCGAATCGCCGTAAATAAACGGATTCGCATTTGGCCACCAGGGGGCGCGCGCACCCGCCGCACTCCTGGGGAGTGTGCCCGCGGCTCGGGTGGACCCGATGTCCGCTGGCGAGCCGCGATGAGCGGCAACAGAGAAAGAACGGGGAACCGCCGATGTAAACACGGCGGTTCCCCGCCCTGTCAGTGGGGCATGAGAGATCTACTGATCCCTGTCACTGGGATCAGTTAGATCTCTCATGCCCATGTTAGCCCAACCCCCCCACAGTAAGAACACACCCAGGGAACACTATTAACCCCTAGCTCTCCCCCTGCAGGTTAACCCCTTCACTGCCAATGACATTTATACAGTAATCAGTAGACATTTAAATTTCTGATCGCTGAATAAATGTCATTGGTCCCAAAAATGTGTCAAAATGTTCCGACATGTCCCCCCCAATATCGCATTACCGCTAAAAATCGCAGATCGCCGCCATTACTAGTAAAAAATAAAAAAAAAATAAAAACCCCAGAAATGAATTCTCACCATCCGTAAACGCGGCCACTTTTGCGCAAACCAATCAATAAACGCCGATTGCATTTTTTTTAATCGCAAATATGAGGAAGAATATAAATCGGCCAAAAACGGTGAAAAAAAATGTTTTTTTATATATTTTTTTGGATTTGAATTTTAGCAAAAAGTAAGAAATTTGGGTTTTTTTGCAAAATGGTCGCTCTTCTTTTGTTTATAGCGGCGATCAGAAATGACGCAGAGGCGATCAAATACCACCAAAAGAAAGCTCTATTTGTGGGAAAAAAAGGACGCAAATTTCGTTTGGGTACAACGTCGCACGACCGCGCAATTGTCAGTTAAAGCGACGCAGCGTCAAATCGCAAAAAGTGCTCTGGTCCTAAAGCTGCAAAACCTTCCGGGGCTGAAGTGGTAAAATAGGTTTGTCCGAAACCTTACCGTTAAACGCTTCTAAAACATCCAAGCCATTAAGAACAGTCAACGTCCTGATCCTCCAGCCACCTTAGGGGGCCTTGCAATCAAGATGTATCTTTTGATACATCGGTTGGATCTCATTCCTCTGATGCCGCTGCGTTATCTATCTTAGAAGACCTCTACACAGATGATTCAGATGTATATATCCAGTGGTTGACACAGCATCTACCTACTTCACCTTCCTTCCAACATACACCCTTTCGCCCTAAGTCTATTTTTAATCCTACATACTCCAAAGGTCCTTTTATCCAAAGCTTTTATGAGTTAGTGTACAGGGAATTACGCCTAATGTGGGATTCCGCCAAACCCCCACACTCTTTCCGCAATCTCACTGGTGGTGAGTCTTCTGCCCTTAAACATTTAACACCCAATCATGACCTGATTATCAGGTCTGCGGATAAGGGTGGTGGGATAGTAGTTCAAAACAGGTCTGATTATCTCTTAGAGTCCAATAGATTGTTGTCCGATGCTTCCACTTACGAGAAACTCCCCTGTGACCCGTTACCTAAATTCATACTTGAGACTCATAGTCTCATCGATAAAGCTTCCTCGGATGGGATCATCACTAAAATGGAAGCTTCATTTCTTAAACATGACTACTACCCACGGCCTTATTTTTATTATTTTTATCATCTTCCAAAGATCCATAAGGATCCTGTGCGTCCCCCCGGTAGGCCCATTGTAGCTGCAATGCAGAGTGTTAGCAGTTATTTTTCAATCTACGTAGATCATTTTCTCCAACCTATAGTTCAAAACCTACTGTCTTATATTAAAGACAGTATTCATTTACTTGAACAGCTTAAAGAGTATCGTTGGGAGGCCTCGTACTGCTGGTTATCTCTGGATGTGTCATCTCTTTACACCTCCATACCCCATGACATTGGATTGCAGGCGGTCAAATCTTATTTAGAACAGGACTCTGGGTTACATCCCCGCCAGGCCGATTTTTTGTTGGAGGCTATAAGATTTGGCCTCACTCATAATTATTTTGAGCATAATGGAGAGCTCTTTATTCAAAAGAAAGGCACGGCTATGGGAGCTCATTTTGCTCCCAGTTATGCCACTTTAACTATGGGCCACTGGGAACATTGTTACATTCTGCACAACAACCCATATGCCAAGAACATCATTTTTTATGGGACGATATATAGATGATGTGGTTATTATTTGGAACGGTCCAGATAGTGCCATTCCATCTTTTGTCAAATACTGCAATGACAACACTATGGGTCTTGGGTTTACTCATGTGACAGATCCTCATTAACTAGCGTTTCTTGACCTAGAACTTTATCATCTTGAGGATCGCATCCAAGTAACAAAATAAAGCCGAACAATGTTCTGGCTCTTTTTTCACCAATAAAGCTCGCCAAGATTGCGAACGCTTGCAACCAATTGGCAAACATGCGAGGTATAATTCGATACCGACTCTTCTCCTCCTCCTCCTCCTCTTTTTTAGACTCATCTGGTTTTAACCTATCCAGGTTAAACTTCTCCAGGGGAAGCAGTAAAAAAAAATCCACATATCCCCCCTTCTCTATCTTCTCCCGGACTTCAGGTTTGAGGTGCACGCCCAGCGCCCCCTCAAAACACACATAAACCTCACACTTGGCAGAATCTGCCAAACTAACTATATCTTCTTCTTTTCCGCATCCTTGGCCTTCTTTCCTGCTGAGGCTCCACTCCCCTCCCCTCCGTCGCTGCTTCCGCCAGGGCCACAGCAGCCAAGCCAGACTGTGAACTGGACAGGGGCTCTTCAATTCCAGGCGCCTACTCCTCAGGGCTCCCGGACTGATTTCCTGACCCCCCCAGTGCACTACTGCTCTCAGCACCCCCTTCAAAGCTGTTCACCAATTCCTTTAGACTGGACAAGATAGTAGCAACCTCACCCCTTGACCCCTGGGACGCCTGCCCTTTGCCCACTCATCCTGCCAACACAGAAGGAGACAAAAAGGGTGACAAAGAGGAACACTCACCAGGCTGCCCAGGGCTGGAGGCCCCATCAGCCGCTGATCCTGACTCCACTGCAGCGTCCCAACCTTCCTCCTCCAGCTCACCGTCCTCCACACTGCTGATCTCTCCCTCCAACCAATCCACATCGGGGGGTTGCCGGCCTCCGTACTGCAGACTGACTTCTCCTGACAACCACAGCAGGTCCCTGCTGTGCCGCTGATCACCGTCTCTGTGATGTCCTCCGATCCACCACCGCCCAGCCTCTAATGATGTCATGCCCCCGCGCTCCTCCACCGTGCCATCTCTCCCAGGCCACGGCCTTGAGGAGATGAAGGCAGCCAGCCTGCTTTCTCCATGCCACTCCTCCTGAACCAGAACAGGGCCGCCTGCCACACCCAGGGACAGGCTGAGGGCCAGTGGAACTAGCTCTCCCATGCTGGGCTGCTACCCTGACAGGCACATCGCCAGTGGTAATAGTCGCTGGCTCCAGCCTCCTGAAGACGGGGGATGGGGTGGGGGCTCCACGCCGGCATGTGTCCACATCCCGTGGGCTCCGCCTAGGCAGGGGATTCCTCCCAGGGGCACCACCTGCCACAGCTTGCAATCGCTTGGCAGGTGGCCCTGGAGGGTCCAAACTTGGGCTCCCTGTGTGGTGCTGAACCCGGGGGGTCCTGTCCGGACTGAAGCACTCCGAAGGCCTGGACCTCCGAGCACATGGTGTGACAGGCGCAGATCGAGGGGGGCTCTGCCGGATCACCTGCAAAGATGCAACTACCTGGATCAGGCCGCTCCCTGGACACCAGCAGCAGCCCGAAGCTGCAATATGAGCTGGTCCAAGCTGCTCATGGCTTTCCAAGGAAAGATGAAATGCAGAGGCTGGCTAGCATGATGATGTTCTGTCAGATTTTCTTCTGCAATTGCCCAGGGCCCTCCCATATCATACCTATATACTCCTTATGACTCTACCTTATTACCATACCACTTGCCAATCACTAAAACTGTCCCCTTTCTGTCTGACCCATGCTTGACCCAGTTAACCCCTTCTTTGCCTGGCTACCCTTCCATCCTGTCATGTATGCCCTCCGCTGACTCACATCGTTCTCTGCTCCATTTCTTTTCATATTTCAGTATGTTACCTTCCGTTTAATGCAGTATAGTTCAGTGCGTCACTGCAGGTTTAACAATGTCATTTTTGTGCATTAGTGCAAGTTTAACGCAATATATTTTAATGGGTTACTGCAGGTTTAACGCAGTATATTTTAGTGTGTTACTGCAAGTTTAATGCCGTATATTTCAGTGCGTTACTGCATGTTTAATGCTGTATATTTCAGTGTGTTACCTTCTGTTTAATGCAGTATAGTTCAGTGTGTTACTGCAAGTTTACGCCGTATATTTTAGTGTGTTACTGCAAGTTTAATACCGTATATTTCAGTGCGTAACTGCAATTTTATCGTTGTATATTTCAGTGTGTTACCTTCCGTTTAATGCAGTATAGTTCAATGCGTTACTGCTAGTTTAACAATGTATATTTTAGTGCATTAGTGCATGTTTAATGCTGTATATTTCATTGTGTGACCTTCCGCTTAACGCAGTATAGTTCAGTGCATTACTGCAAGTTTAACACTGTATATTTCAGTTCGTTTAACTCAGTTTATTTCTGTGCATTAATGCATGCTTAACACAGTATTTTTCAGTGTGTTACTGCAAGTATAACGTCATATATTTCAGTGCGTTACCTTCCGTTTAATGCAGTATTGCTCAGCACATTACTGCAAGTTTAGCGCCGTATATTTCAATGCGTTTCCTTCTGTTTAACGCAGTATAGTTCTGTGCGTTACTGCAAGTTTACGCTGTATATTTTAGTGTGTTACTGCAAGTTTAATGCCTTATATTTTAGTGTGTTACTGCAAGTTTAACGCCGTATATTTCAGTGTGTTATCTTCCGTTTAACGCAGTATAGTTCAGTACTTTACTGCAAGTTTAGCACCGTATATTTCAATGCGCTACCTTCCATTTAACGCAGTATAGTTCAGTGCGTTACAGCAAGTTTACACTGTATATTTTAGTGTGTTACTGAACGTTTAGTGCCGTATATTTCAATGTGTTACCTTCCGTTTAACGCAGTATAGTTCAGTGCGTTACTGCAAGTTTAACAACGTATATTTTAGTGTGTTACCTTCCATTTAAAGCAGTATAGTTTAGTACGTTACTGCAAGTTTACACCGTATATTTTATTGTGTTACTGCAAGTTTGATGCTGTATATTTCAGTGCATTACTGCAAGTTTAACGTTGTATATTTCAGTGTGTTACTGCAAGTTTAATGCTGTATATTTCAGTGGGTTACTGCAAATTTAACGCTGTATATTTCAGTGTGTTACCTTCCATTTAAAGCAGTATAGTTCAGTGCGTTACTGCAAGTTTAATCCAAAGTAGAGAGCCAGAAATGAGCCGCTCTAAGAGGGGGTTTAGGGAGTCACCTTCCTTGTTATCTGAAGGGTGCAGGCTCAGCATGAACATGTGAACAAAAAAAGGGAAGTTGGATGGCAACACATCCTTTAAAAAGCCTTTATTGTATCATCAAGAGTTAAAATCCATAAACAGCAGAAAAATGGATAAAAAGCAGCTAACGCGTTTCACGCCTTCTTTGGCGCTTAGTCATAGCTGTATAACCACAAATGAAATCCAAATGTATATACACAATTGATATAAAGCATTCAATTGAACATGCAGATTAAGTCCAAGATCAGGGGTGGTATGAAGACAATGTATAATTAGAGGCAGCGCAGAGCCGAATCCCGTATCAGACTTCAATAGCATTAACTCCTTAGGGTCATCACAGGTATTGAATAGTTTCTTAGTCCATATGAACTTCATTGTATTTATATATGTCTTGCAATACATGGGTCACCATCGCACAGGCTCTAAAGAAGAAAAGAAAAGAAAAGACAAATAAATCAATATACACAATATAGTGGATATTTATGTGATAAAAACATAAACAAATACAAGAGTATAATGCACAATATCATTACATTTGTAAAGATATATGTAAAAACACCCAATAAAGACAATGCATGTGTATATAAATATATACTGATGACAAACAAAAACATCATCTTTTAAAATTGTGTCTGTGAATGTATGGGACCCCGATAAGAACGTAAAAGAGCATGTATATATTTGTAATCAAAAACGGGTGTCAACCAATGCACAGGCTAAATAGCAGAACACTTAATGCTGGAAAATGGAAATCGTATGAATGCATTGCAAAAAAGAAAAGGGAAAAACATGAAGAACCATATAAAGAACCATACAGAAACCAGCCATGTGAAAAGCCACATGAGGAGCCATATGAAGAGCGACTCTGGGGAAAAACGATCACAATATAGTAATCAGGCAAAAAATGTGGCATGAAAAACAGCAACAATCATTCCATCATATTGTCATTGTATCATTTTGAACCCTTTTGTCCTCTTTGTAATCTTTCATTTTTATCATATTTATCATTCTTATCAGAGTAGATGTGTGGGGTGGATCATTTATAATATCATACATTTAATAATAAAAATGGGACACATCCCACTCAAAGTTTAATCCAGAAGGCTTTCTGGAATTTAAACTAAAGATCCAGAACACCTGTCTTTTACAGGGGGCTCTGAATCTATCGCCTCCCCTAGCTGGTGTCATAATCCTCTCTATGCCTTGAATCACTAAACCACCCAATGTCGGCTAAATTGGTTGGGTTGTTCTTTTCTATGTCATGGAGATGGACATATAAACAATCTATCAACCAGCGAGTTGTGCAACCCGCATATTGGATGTCGCACAACTCACAGGTGATGAAATAGACCAGAAATTTGGTGTTGGGTTGATGAACAATGCTATTTTTTTAATGTTTTTCCAGTGGCTGAAGACCAAACTGATTCCCTCCTTTGATGTGACAGCAGTAAGCGCAGCTCCTAATGCCACATTTGTGCCATTAATGCCATTGTGACTGATGTTTAGCACCGGTAAAGAGGCTATGACACCAGCTAGGGGAGGCGATAGATTCAGAGCCCTCTGTAAAAGAGAGGTATTCTGGATCTTTAGCTTAAATTCCAGAAAGCCTTCTGGACAATGAAAGCTGTAAGCGTGAGCTGGGAGACCCTGGGGGCCATGACCTGGAGTCAGTTGCAGCGAAGTCCATCCTTACCATCAGAGGCTCTGGTGAAAACCTGCTGGCTCTTAGACTCCGCACCCTGGGGAAACTCATGCTCTAGCTCCCTGTGTAATCTGTGTCTGTGCTCCAGTGGACCTGCTTTCCTGAACCACACAGAGCTCCATTCACAGCAGGCAGCTAAGGGTTCACAGGGGTGTGCGCCCCTAACCCCAGTGGTGTGTACCTGTCACCTGCTGTCAGGGACATGACACAGTATAGTTTAACGCCGTATATTTAAGTGTGTTACTGTAAGTTTAAAACCGTATAGTTCAGCATGTTACCTACCGTTTAACACAGCATAGTACAGTGAGTTACTGCAAGTTTAACAACGTATATTCTAGTGCATTACTGCAACTGCAAGTTTAACACCGTAAATTTCAATATGTTACTGCAAGTTTAACGCCATATATTTCCGCGGGTTACCTTCCATTTAACGCAGTATAGTTCAGTGCATTACTGCAAGTTTAACAATGTATATTTCAATGCGTTACTGCAAGCTGAACGCTGTATATTTCAGTGTGTAACCTTCCGTTTATAGCAGTATAGTTCAGTGCATTACTGCATGTTTACGCCATACATTTTAGTGTGATACTGCACATTTAATGCCGTATATTTCTGTGCATTATTGCAAGTTTAACGCAGTATATTTCAGTGTGTTACCTTCCGTTTAACGCAGTATAGTTCAGTGTGTTACTGCAAGTTTAACAACGTATATTTTAGTACATTTGTGCAAGTTTAATGCCGTATATTTCAGTGCATTACTGAAAGTTTAACGTTGTATATTTCAGTGTGTTAGTTTCCGCTTAACGCAGTATAGTTCAGTGTGTTACTGCAAGTTTAACGCCGTATATTTCAGTTTGTTAAGTGCCGTTTAACGCAGTTCTTTTTCTGTGCATTAATGAACTTTAACACAGTATATTTTAGTGTGTTACTGCAAATTTAACACCATATATTTCAATGTGTTACCTTCCGTTTAACGCAGTTTAGTTCAGTGCGTTACTGCAAGTTTAACACCGTATATTTCAATTCGTTAATGCAAGCTGAATGCTATATATTTCAGTGTGTTACCTTCCATTTAACTCAGTATAGTTCAGAGCATTACTGCTTGTTTAATGCTGTATATTTCAGTGCATTACCTTCCGTTTAAGGCAGTATAGTTCAGTGCGTTACTGCAAGTTTATGCTGTATATTTCAATGCGTTACCTTCTGTTTCACGCAGTATAGTTTAATGACATATATTTCAGTGTGTTACTGCAAGTTTAGTGCTGTATATTTCAGTGTGTTACTGCAAGTTTAAAACCATATATTTCAGTGTGTTACCTTCTGTTTAATGCAGTATAGTTCAATACGTTACTACAAGTTTAAAGCCGTATATTTCATGTGTTACCTTCCATTTAACGCAATATATTTTAGTGCATTACTGCAGATTTAACGCCGTACATTTCAGTGTGTTACTGCAGTTCAGTGCATTAGCTTCCGTTTAATGCAGTATAGTTCAGTGCGTTACTGCATGTTTAATGCTGTATATTTCAATGCGTTACCTTCCGTTTAATGCAGGATAGTTCAGTGCATTACTGCAAATTTACGCTGTATATTTTAGTGTGTTACTGTAAGTTTAATGTCATATATTTCAGTGTGTTACTGCAAGTTTAATGCCGTATATTTCAGTGTGTTACTGCAAGTTTAATGCTGTATATTTCAGTGTATTGGTGCAAGTTTAATGCCGTATATTTCAGTGCGTTACTGCAAGTTTAACACCATATATTTCAGTGTGTTACTGCAAGTTTAATGCTGTATATTTCAGTGCGTTACCTTCCGTTTAACGCAGTATAGTTCAGTGCAAGTTTAATGCCATATATTCCAGTGCGTTACTGCAAGTTTAACGCTATATATTTCAGTGTGTTACCTTCCGTTTAACGCAGTATAGTACAGTGTGTTACTACAAGTTTAACAACGTATATTTTACTGCATTAGTGCAAGTTTAATGCCATATATTTCAGTGCATTACTGCAGTTTAATGCCATATATTTCAGTTTGTTACGTGCTGTTTAATATGGTTTATTTCTGTGCATTATGGCACACTTAACACAGTATATTTCAATGCGTTACTGAAAGTTTAACGCCATATATTTCAGTGTGTTACCTTCCGTTTAATGCAATATAGTTTAGTGCGTTACTGCAAGTTTAATGCAGTACATTTCAGTGCATTACCTTCCGTTTCATGCAGCATAGTTTAGTGTGTTACTGCAAGATTAATACCGTATATTTCAGTGTGCTACTGCAAGTTGAAAACTGTATATTTCAGTGTTTTACTTCAAGTTTAATGCCGTATATTTCAGTGCTTTACCTTGCCTTTCACGCAGTGTAGTTTAACGCTGTATATATTTCAGTGTGTTACCGCAAGTTTAAAACCATACAATTCAGTGTGTTACCTACCGTTTAACACAGTATAGTTCAGTGCATTACTGCAGGTTTAACAACGTATATTCCAGTGCGTTAGTGCAAGTTTAACGCCATATATTTCAGTGTGTTACTGCAAGTTTAATGCCATATATTTCAGTGTGTTTCCTTCCGTTTAATGCAGTATAGTTCAGTGTGTTACTGCAAGTTTAACTACGTATATTCTAGTGCATTACTGCAAGTTTAACGCTGTATATTTCAGTATGTTACTGCAAGTTTAATGCTGTATATTTCAGCGTGTTACCTTCCGTTTAATGCAGTATAGTTAAGTGCATTACTGCATGTGTAATGCTGTTTATTTCAGTGTGTTACCTTCTGTTTAACGCAGTATAGTTCAGTGCTTTACTGCAAGTTTACGCCGTATATTTAAGTGTGATACTGCACGTTTAATGCCGTATATTTCAGCGTGTTCCTGCAAGTTTAACGCTGTATATTTCAGTGTGTCAACTTCCGTTTTTAACGCAGTATAGTTCCGTGTGTTACTGCAAGTTATATTTTAGTGCATTCGTGCAAGTTTAATGCTGTATATTTCAGTGTGTTACCTACCGTTTAACGCAGTATAGTTCAGTGCCATACTGCAAGTTTAATGCAGTATATTTCAGTTCATTACCTTCTGTTTCACGCAGTGTAGTTTAACACAATATATTTTAATGTGTTGCTGCAAGTTTAATGCCGTATATTTCAGTGCGTTACTGCAAGTTTTAAACCATATATTTCAGTGTGTTTCTGAAAGTTTAATGCCGTATATTTCAGTGCTTTACCTTCCGTTTCACGCAGTATGTCATGAATCTGCAATAACATTCATGTCTTGTCTGTCTGCTTACCTCTCTGGTTGTGTTCAGTTTAGAGACCATGCACCCCTCACCTGTGTGCCTAAGTAATCTTCCCTCAGCAGGGCTCCACCCCAGCCTCTAATTAGGAACATTATATAACACCTTGCAGAGCAAGCCAGTGCTGCCAATCAACAGTGTGTGTTAGGCTTCCTGTGTGTGTGTGGTTCCTGCCGTATGCTCTTCATCTGATTCCGTTTACCGACCTTTGCTTGTTCTTTGACTATTCCTGTCTGCTTGATACCTCAACCTTGGCATGTTCTTTGACTATTCCTGTCTGCTTGTTACCTCGACTTTGGCATGCTCTCTTGTCTATCCCTGTCTGCTCATTGTCCTGATCCTTGGCTATCCTACTGACTATCCCTTGTTGTCCTGCACTGCTTCTTAGTCTCTATCCATCAGTAGTCAGCCATGAGCATGAGCTGGGAGACCCTGGGGGCCATGACTTTGAATCAGTTGCAGCCAAATCCATCCTTACCATCAGAGGCTCTGGTGAAAACCTGCTGGCTCTTAGACTCTGCGCCTTGGGGAAACTCATTCTCTAGCTCCCTGTGTAATCTGTGTCAGTGCTCCAATGGACCTGCTTTCCTGAACCACCCAGAGCTCCATTCCCAGCAGTCAGCTAAGGGTTCACAAATCAGCAGTGCACCCCTAACCCCAGCAGTGTGCACCTGTCACATGCTGTCAGGTGACCTGACACAGTATAGTTTAACGCCGTATATTTTAGTGTGTTACTGCAAGTTTAATGCGGTATATTTCAGTGTGTTACTGCAAGTTTAATGCCGTATATTTCAGTGTGTTAATGTAAGTTTAAAACCGTATATTTCAGTGTGTTACCTTTTGTTTAATGCAGTATAGTTCAGTGTATTACTGCAAGTTTAACACCGTAAATTTCAGTATGTTACTGCATGTTTAATGCTGTATATTTCATTGTGTTACCTACCATTTAACACAGTATAGTTCAGTGCGTTACTGTAAGTTTAACAACATATATTCTAGTGCGCTACTGCAAGTTTAATGCTGTAAATCTCCTATTCCACCCCATCAGCAGCGGTTAAGGTCAACGAAACCCGGTCGTCCTTCTTCAATATTCGGAACGGAACCAGGCAGGGGTGCCCGCTGTCTCCTCTGATTTTTATCTTGACGCTCGAACCTTTCCTCTGTATGGTACGGTCGGACCCGGAGATAGTCGTTAGCCTCCTGGGCGCCATCCCTGCACGCACCTCGCCTATTTTTCTTTTACTCCAGTAGACGCTTCCGACGGTGGAATACGCGGGGGCTCAAAAACTCCTTCGGTTGATAGAGGCCCAGGCTGGCATGGTATGTCTCCTTTCCAAGCTCGCAGTTCTATTTTTAGTCTCCTCTGTCGCCCGTGGGGACGGACCAAGGCAAGGCTTATAACTTCTTCCTGCTGGCCCAAAGCAACTGGAATTGGCGACGACTACCCCACCTTATCCTCTAAATGTCGTAATTTGAACGTCATCGCGTGATCTTATATACAACAATTTGAATGTCATTGCGTGACTTGATATGACACAATTTACCATCCATTGTGTTACTTTATATGTCGTAATTTGTACGTCATTGTATGACTTTAAATGCCACAATTTGAACGTCATT